>JAUMHL010000025.1:27319007-27340259 GCA_032362345.1 Sandelia bainsii | reverse complement strand
CAGAGTCACCTGAGCCATCTCTAACTATAAGCTTTATCAAAAAGGAAAGTTTTAAGTCTAGTCTTAAAGGTAGAGAGAGTGAATATCTAGAACTTCCTTTTTCCATCTGAGGAATATTTTTAAAATTAGAAGCATCCTGTTTCAAAGTGATGCTGAGAAACTAGTCCATTGATTTGTTACTTCTAGAGTGCTGGTCTACTTGTGGTTCCTGGGGCTTTCTTCTCTAACAACAGTAAAATGCTGCTTACACATGAGTAATAAACAGCCAATGAGACAATCTGATGTATAATAGTAAAGAGATTTTCTGCACAGGTTAGTTTCACTTTTAATACTTTAAGTACATTTTCCTGATTATACAAACCTTCTTTAACATTTTATGTATTTTTACATAGGATCTGAACACGTGCTCCACCCCTGCTGCTTAACTGTAACTGCTGTACAGACCATCACTAAAACAAGCACACACACACACACACACAACTGGACTTTTTCTCTCCAATCAGGACAGTAAATAACATAATTCTGTCTGTGAGATGAGTCAGAGTGATATGACAGCAGCGCAGTGATATGATCACACATCAGATAGAATCTCTCAGGATTAATCTCAACACACGTCTGATCGGATGGAGCTAGATGAGAGTTTGTGTGCATGTTTCTAGAGACATATACATGCTGAGTTTCCATGAGGACAGATTTAAGGGAGACATTAACTAGGCTGTAGGGAGACTAAGCACTGGAGAAAGATAAGGAGAGAAAAACAATAAAATGTGAAAACTGATGAAGACATTAATCAGGAATCTTCTTTCTGTCTGGACAGATGTAAAAGGTCTGACGCAGCACTACTGATGTTCAGAGGAGGAACAGACCTGATCTTATTTTGTTATCGGACAATGGGGACCGTGAGATCATAGATTAAGCTGAGAGCGGGACACAGGCAAGGTTAAGTAGATCATTTATCTTCTTAAGTTGAACAGCCATCTCCTGTGAGGTCTGTTTTTTATCAAAAACCACACACGAGGACTTTACCACTCTGCAGTTTTTATCTACAACCAGGGTTCAGTATTTAAGATCCAGAGGCCGAGCTCTTTCATTTAAAGCAGACTCAGAAAAGGAGAAAACATTTCCAGTGGTGGATAAGAACTAAGTACTCAGGTACTATAACTGTCATATAAGTAGAGTTTTGAGCTCCTTGTACTTGAAGTATTTTTATTGTAAGAAATATAATAGTGCTAAAAACAGTCTGAGGAAATGATTAGCTACAACTGTACATCTGAATACAGAGCAGTAAAATGTACTGATCCTAATATTCTGAAGTCCTTGTGTATGTAAAAACTAGAGACTCAGGTGTAACAAAGTGAGCGTACATTAGAGAGGCAGTGAGGAGACAGAAGTCACAGGAAAAATACTGAGCTAATTTAAAGAGGATCCGAGTCCTGGGTTCAGGTTAATGTGTCATAGATCAGGTTGGTCCCATTATTTAAATCTGGTTAGATGATCTAATGCTGTTAAAAAGAAGACAATTTTAAAGGAAGGAAGAGCTGAATTAACTGAATAAATAGATGTGGACAAATGACCATGTACCTGAACATAACAACAGTGTCAAATATTATTTTCAGGAAAGGAGAAAAACACATGTTCACCTTAACAGAGTGTTCTTGTTGTGTAAGTTTAGACATTTGTTCATTGGAGGAAAGTGGTTTGAGATGTAAATAAAAGAAAACTGACATCATTAATATGATGATTTAAAGCCACTCTGATCGTTGCAATCAAAATAAACTCACTGGCAGCAAGTGAACAACTGCATCCTAAGATCATGTGTCATCATGGTTGTTCATCTTTCTTTTGCATGAGATTTAAGACATTCATATATTTGTATTTATGTTTCAACATTAAACATGGAGTTTACATTTAAATACACTGACAGTGCAAAGAAAAGATTTAGTCCTGTCCAGCGATAATAAATTCAATGGTGACTATGGATGTTAACATTACAATTAAATGTAGATTTTCCTTGTGAACAGTTTTTATTAGAAGCACAGGTGACGGTGCATTCCACAGAAGTGGTTTAATTCAAACTTTTTGACAATCAGCTAATAAATTATGAGTATTTATTGACCTGGCTGGTGTTTGTTGTGGCAGGACCAGGATTTGAACCACTGAGAAGGAAATGATAGGAAAGGATAATCTGTGCCAGTGTGAATGACGCAGTGTGTTACACGCAGAACAGCAGACAGTTCAAATCCTCTTTCATTAATGTCATTCTACATGTGTCCTGCTTGTTCCTGCAGACAGCATGTCTCTGACTACGACCACCTCAAATCAATTCACAGATCTCAGCTCATGTTTAAGTCGAGGCTGAAAGCAGAACTAATCATTATTAATCACTCTCCTCTTCTTCCTTCTACAGAGTTTCTTCTGTGCATTATAAATGTATCTGTCCTTCAGCATGTCCATGTCCTGGTGTCCTGTCCACCATGACTACACTGTTGAATAAGAGACCAGGACAAGAGTCCAAGCATCAACGGGACACCCAACACATGTCCAGAGTCAGACCAGTGGATGACTCAGGTGTGGAGCTCTGGATGCTGTTAGATGTCAGAGAAAAGCTCTTGACTTGTTAAACAGTTTCTTAAACGTTAACGTCCACATTAAGCCGTGTAAATTTATGATTGCACTGTTGTTTCCTGCATTAAAGAGCACGCAGACAAAGAGAACGATGAACTGATTGATCCAGTTGTACACCTCAGTAAAACTTCCCTGAGCTGCAGACATGTTTGATCTGATTTCAAAGACACATTTCCATTAGTCGACCGTTGTTAAAGGCAGAGTCTGTGCATATCTCACGTTGTCAGATGCTTTCATATCTTCTCTCATCTCCTGTGTTTGAAAAGTTTGTGTGTCAAACCGTCTCAGTGGAGAGCTGGGGCGTGGGTGTAAACAAAGTCCATTAATTAGACTTCCCTGAGCTCCCTAAACAGGGGGGAGGACTCATTATGACTGTGTTCTGGAGCCGTGACAGATACGAGTCAGTGTGGGAGGAGAAAACGCTGCCACTCACTCCATCTGCGGGATGCTGGGAAAGTGGGCCAGAGCTGTTGTTTACTATCAGCAACAGTTTCTGAACTTTCTTCTACAGAAAACAACGTCTGCTCTGTTCCAAGCTCAATCTGCATCTTTGTCTTTTTCCATCACACTCGAGTCCACGAGGTCAGAAAAGCAACGGCAGCGTTGCAGTGTTTGGCCTCATATGGAGAGAAACAACCACAGTAACAACAATTATGTAACTGAACCATATCAGCGCTGTGGGGAGCATGACGGTGTGTGTTCTGCTGGAAACATCAAAATAGAGCTGTTTTAATTTGGCTTCCAGGAAACTGCACAGAAGAACAAACTGTGATGTCTGCTCACATCACCTTTTCTCTTAGTGTCAGAATCTCAGATATAAAAATAGAAAATAAAAAGAATCAGCAGTTACACAGATGACTGCAGAGAGAGAAACAATATGTGGGACCAGATGAGAAATGAGGCAGAAAGTCATCGAGGAAAAGTAAAGAACACAGTAAACGAGTAAACAAAGGGATGAAGTGTAGAGAACACGATGTACAAAGAGAAAGGAGGGAATGAGAAGAACAATATAAAGGTATTTGTACTTTCTATTCTCTGATACTTTACACTTCTGCTTCCTTTCAGAGAGAAATATTATTCTTTTTACTGTTTCTAGTTACTTTACATTTCAATATTTATTAGATTTTGCAGCATAAAACTATGAAGAGCTTTGATCAGCCCTGTCTCCTAAAAATTACGTTCATATACAATAAACTGCAATCCTGACTCCGTTTTTGTAGAGAATGTAATTGCAACCCGATTACGTTTTCTGTTAACATAATGATCATATGTTCACAGCTAACGTATTTTTGTCCGCCAGAATGTCCGATCAGCATCCGGTTTTCTGTCGCTGAAATGTCCGACGTTACATTTCAACATCCAGACATGTGAGTGTAGCGTTATTAAAGTGTTTTATGGTGGGAATCAGGCGTCACAGCAGTGGGTTAGGGTCAGTGAAAGGCTGTGGGCTGGTTAATGGACAAGAATGTCAATTCACACAGTCGCTTCACAAACACAACGTCTGCATTAAAAATGAAAGCAAAACACAATCTTTTTTCTAACCCTAACCTCAGTACTTTTCTTACCTAAACCCAACCTCACGGGGGGCTTTGGTCTCGAACTCAGGTCTCCTCCATGTCAGTCATGCACAGTAAACACCCGCCATCCTGCCCAACAACCTCCTTGCAAATCTCTGTGCATTAATAAATGTAGTGCGTCATTCATTCAGTCAAAAAATACGTTTCAGTACAACGTGACGATTACGTTCTACAAAAACGTAATCGGGTCGCAGATACGTTCTCTAGGAAAACGTAATCGGGATTGCAGTTTAGTTGTATACGAACGGAATTTTTGGGAGACAGGGTTGCTTTGATCAGTGAGTCTGTTCATGAAGCAGGCATGCAGCCCAATCCATGGCCCTCTGTCCACAGTTCTTCACAGAGGATCAAATCCTGGTCCTCAAGGGCCTCTGTCCTGCTTGATTTCCAACACCAGTCCTAGCCACTGCTGATTACCTGGATCAGGTGTGTTCAGACAATCACAAGCTGTAAGTGTGGGACTGGTTGGAAAACAAGCAGGACAGTGGACTGGCCACCCCTGGTTTAGGTCATGAACATCATCTTGGTCTCATCAGTTTATTATATCTCATCTCTGTATCTGCTTCTGCAAATTCCTCCTGCTGATGAGGGGTTTGTATCTTGTGGTCTGGCCTCTGTATTTCTGCTCATGGAGTCTCGTTCAGATGGTGTACGGTGATACATTCAGGTTGTTGCTGACGACTGTTGTTTGGGTTTTTATTCACAGTTCTCACAATGTTGCTGTTGTCGTTTTCCTTTGCTGACCTGTTCTGTGCGTGTTGCTCAGTGGTTTTCATGTTGATATCTCCTTTTTAAGCCAACTCTAGTCATTTAGAGCCACAGTAGATAACCTACACACATGTAGGTAAAAAGAAACATATTTCAGTCACATGTTCTAATACATTAGCTCAGCCACATTTTGGATCGTCTGATACAAAAGGTTCAATCTTCTGTGTTGTTTAACATTGAAGTGAACATAGGATCAAATAAAAGCTGAAATTCTTAACTTTCATCTCGTTTCCGACATTTCATCTTGTACCCAAATGTCTTCAGTGTTCAGCAAAAACAAACATATCAAATCAAATAATGTGTCTGTGACTGGAACTGTAGTATTTGAAAGGAAAAATAATGCGGATTATTTCATATTTGGTTATCTCCTGATGAGTCCATGCTGCTCTAAATACAGCAGCCTCTCTGTAATTTGAGTAAAGCCTTGAGACGACATTAGAATATTGAAGCTGCAGCGGAGGGTTCACATGAAGCCGTGCATGATTTTTTTATGGCTCGGTGATTTCTGCTGCAGCTCCACCAGCTCTGCTTATGCTTTATGGATGTTGGAGTGAATTTCCATAAAGGAACCTGTGTTTGCTGACCCGAATACACACAGTCCTGTTCAAACAGCAGATGACTAATGTAATATTCCTGTGCACATATGCATGTGTGGGTCACGCATGGGTCAAGGATTGTGTGTAATATTAGAATTCAGAGCCAAGAAACATGGCTGCAGCAAATGGAGATTAGAAATAGAAAGATGAGCGAAGGCTGAAAGCACTGAATCAAACCTCTGCTACCGGTTTATGGATAAAAACAAGAATCTAAATCATACTGTTACATACAGTTATACTGTTTGGTTATTTACTTGTAAATAAATACATAAATTGTTACATGTATACCTGACTATTTAGATTTTTTGTAAATTTGCAATTCAGAATAAATTAATTTTAAATAGTTATTTCTAATATGTGCAGTGTTTTTATGTGGATAGTAGAGTTTATATGTTTATTTGTTAAAATTAGCATTACTGTGACAAACTACAAGGTTAAAATGCATCAATCAGATAATACATAATAACATGACACTGACATGGACCATTTTGCTTTACTAATAACTGCTGTTAATACTGTATGTGAGTAAGGTTATTATTATTATTAATATCATTAGCAGCAGCAGCAGCAGCAGTAGTAGTAGTAGTATTATAGAACACTGTTGTTTGCAGTTAGCATCAGGATTTTTCCACTGGGTTTTTGATTATTGCTGAAAATAAGCTCTGTGACAAACAAATGTAAAAGATCATCTTAATAGATGAACACCACTTTTATGATTATTATAGCCTAAATACAATCAGCAGAATGATTTATAACAAACGTCATTTGAGCTTGGTTACCTCTGCTACAGTCGCATTTCCTCTTAGCATTAGCTGATGATGTCGGTGTCAGTTGTGTTGTGGAAGCACTAAACTAACTCATTTCATGATTATGGCTCATTTTTGCATCATCACATCAGTCTTAATACAACTTATGGAAACATTTCTGAGCAAAGTTGAAACACAAACTTTCTGTAATAAACTATTTGTTAATGTTATCAGACTCCTGCTGCTGTGACGTGGACTGTTCCTGCTGTACCACAGGGCAGAGTTTCTGTCAGTCAAGTACACACTGTAATGACCCCTGGGGGCTCTCAGGGACCGTCCCTGTTAGAAATGTATTTTTCTGTGGCCTCTGGTGTATTCATTGAAATCAATATCTCTCAGGACCTGATCTGATACTGTCAGGACACACATCATGGTACCTGGTTTAGTGGAGGTATGTAAACCAGCCTTCTGATCCAGCTGAAAGATGCACAGTCCCTGACGGTATGTGTATGAAAAGAAGCAGGAATATCAAACATTGTTTATCAGTGAGGCTAAATAATGGAGCCGTTTCTCTGTGCTACACTCACATGTGATGCTTTAAGAGTTTTATAGAGAGCCGTGAGATACGAAAGCTGCAGGTGGCACTGACAGCAACAGGGCACCTGCTCTGATGTTTCATAACGCTGTGGGATGTGACGGGGGGAGGATGTGTGCGGTAACGTTTCAGATGGATCTCCTGCATGAGAGAAGAACCAAAGTGGAGAAACTGGGGCAGAGAAGTGGGAAAGAGAAGGAGAGAAGAGACGAGATGTGAGAACTGAAGTTCAACATAAAGAAAAAGTTCTGTAAATGTTGCAGCTGTTTCCATCAGCCACTTCGATTTAGGTCTGATGTTTGGTTTGTATCCACCACACACACTGAATGAAAGTTTACTATAAAATCTGATCCTACAGTAAATTGAATCCTGTGTCTGACGTAAATCAAACACGTAGAACCTGCTTCATTCATCTGGGAGGTAAAAAGATCCGGTTTCCACACAGTCACAAAAAAAAGAAGACATGAAGAACGTGTTCTCAGTTGTCATCACAGTTAGTTTGTAGTGGCATCAGTGTGAAACAACAAAAAGTGACGTTGATTCTAAAACAGTATCCAGCACTACTGTAGATAAGGATCCTGATAATATCAGTGGCTCAGTGTTTGGACCACGTGTAAAGAGCAGACCGAATCACTGTTTAAATTTAATCATTAAGAAAAAACTGTTCACGTCTGTGATGTGATTAAAGTGTCATTTTAGAGGCCTGAGAGGGGGGAGAGCTGTTTGTCTTCAGAGGGACGTCCTCCTGAACTCAAAGCAGCAACTAAAATGCTTTTCAATTGGTTCAGAACAAAACTGTCCAGTGGAAATGATGTGTCCTCTCGGCCTCTGCGTTGGCATTTCATCAATCCTACTGGTGACAGATGATGTTAAAGTGCTGCACATTAAAGATACAAGGATGAAACATGCAGAAAAACAAGTGAAGCATTAAGCATTATGTCTTTTTTTAAAACGATCTTCCTGTTTGCAGTAATTTTAGTGGCGGCTGAGTCCGTGTGGCATCAGTGGAGAGACGCATCTGACCAGGAGAGAGCTGATATGGTAAAGGAGAGAAAGATGAATAAGAAAGGAGGAGGTGAAAGGATGACAGGGTCGAGATAGCCTCCTTTCTCTGAGGAGAGACGAGTGGGAGAGCGGCGAGAAAAGGTTAAGTGGGATGAGACGGCAGCAGAATGGAGAGAGCAGGGACAGGTGTGGAGAGAGAGAGAGAGAGAGAGAGAAGTTCATGTTGAATGGAAGAGAGACAAGTGAAAGAAACGCAGAGAGAGAGGAGAGGCTGCAAAGTTTTTAAGAGGCTTCAGACAGCAAGAGAAGATTGATGATGAAGTCAGGTGTTGGAGTGGAGAGAGACAGAGGAGAGCGGTGGAGGACAGAAAGAAAGACAGGATGATAAGAAAGTTTAGAAATGTGTGAGTAAAGTTTTTTAATAAGGGAAGCTACACCCGTCAACAGAATCACACACAGCCGTGTTGATATGTGATGTTTGGTTCGGCTGAATCCTCTGACTGATGCTGTCGTATATATAAGGATCAAACACTCAGACAGTAACCACAGTAACATTAACCTCAGGGACGTCATTACAGTATTATTATTATTTCTAAAGTAGTGCTAGTGTCAGTAGTTTCTATTTATGATGTCTACATTAAGATGGTTTATGTATTTATCTTGTTTTAAAATGTGAGATTAAGTTAATGACTCTGTACTGTTTAAGTGAAGCTGCTGCTGTTCCTGTGTTCTCCCGTATACGACTCTTCTTCTGTTGTTTGAACGTTTCATCCTTTGGCTTTACAGCTGAGCTCCGAACACCTGAGTCTCTGTATATCTGCAGTGTTTCCTTCCTCGAGGGAGGGGCCCAGCACATGTGTGCAGCTTCACATCATCATGTTGATCACAGAAACACAGAGTAAACTGATTCTGTATGTTCTTATATGTGGTGGTTTAGCTTGTGTTTGTGTCGACGGTTGTTTGTTTGTGATATTTTGGTAAAGTATCTGGATTTGTTCACGTCTGCAGACAAACAAATTCCCTTATTGAATGAGACTCTACAGAATCAGTGAAGAAGTAAAGAAGAAACAAATGTGAAAACTCAGTGACACCGTTAAATGTGATGTTTCTCCTGAGTTTAAATGTTTGTGCAGCATCAGAACTTGTGTTACAGTTGAGTGCTCGGGTGGTGTTCCACCGTGTTCTGTGATCTGTAGCAGAGAAACAACCGGTTCACCTTCAGGTAACGTTCAGAGGGTCGAGCAGCTCTGTGAGGACAAACTCACAGTCACAACATCATTTATAAAAACTTTTTGATCTCACCTTTTACTGTGTGTGTCTGAAGCAGCACGTATCACTGACATATTGTGACAAGTTGTGTTTTCACTTCTCTGCAGATGATCAGCTCGGCAACAAAAAGCCATTTGCAATGACCACTGTTCTTCCAAACTGTACAATTAGTGTAATTGACTTGATTGAAAAGGCAATAAAGGCTCCTCCAGAGATGAAATTGTGTTTTATTAACAGACACGTTGGTCGACAGTATATCTTCTTCTAATCATGTTGTTTCTTCTCCTGAATCATTTCCAGTGGACATTAAACTGAGCTGAGCGCTGTGGACTGTATATTCAGTACTTAAAAATAAAGCTCAACTGAAAATAGCTTCTCATCTGCCCAGGGAACCCTTTATGTCCTGCTGGAGAACTGAGGTGAGGGTCGTCTGATCTACACTGCTGAACCAGCTCTGGACAAGCAGCAGAAATGAGCAACAGGAGAAGTGAACAGGACGGAGTTTAGCACCACTCTAGTAACATCTCACTGTTCTTTGAAGTTGTTGCCCGTTTGATTCGTTTGTGCAGAAAAAATAAAGTTTGTGTTCAAACAGAACAGAAATGAAACATTGAATTTTTAGCAGAGCAGAACCTCATTACTGCCCAAATGACTCAAAGTGGAGACTCATTTGTTTGAATATCGTTTGTACAGCAAAACAAACATTTAGTGTCATTAATTCTTCAGTTCTGAGAATTAAACATCACATAACTAAACTGTGGTAACTTGAGAAATCATGAAGCACAGATGCTCAAACAAATGAGACACTTTGGAGCCATTTGGGTCTTAATGAGGTTCTCACACAACTACCATATGTTTAACATTTTTACTTTTCTATTCACAAACAATGGTTTGAGCACAAATTTTCAACAGAAAAAGCTGGATTCATGTGCTGGACACACATGTTGTCAGGCTCACATAGGGGCAACATGTGCATCATGTTCAGGTGTGATTCATCAAAAAGGCCCCCAGAATCCCCTGCAGCAGGCAGTGTGGTGGAGGACAACAGTAATCCCCTGCTGTATCAATTTAAGCTGCTGTCTCCAGCTCCAGTAATGCTTGAAGGTGGGGAGAGGGGGCGGGGGTGGTGGTTGGTTCATGACACAATTCAAATAATTTGCAGTAAAATGTGAACATTTGGGCTCCACCACTGGGTGCAGCGCAGTGTTAATGTGCCTGACGGGGTTACAGCGAGCAACCATTGAGTTCAGCTTGTGGAAAAACCTGTTGATGCTTCACCTGCAGTTTCTGAGCTGACCTGAACCTGCAGTCCTTCAGTTGAGCTTGTGGAAATAGGAAAATGAGGGACGTGTATTACTTCCTGTTGACCTGCCCACCCACCCCTCAGCTGCAGGTGTTGGGCAAGAGACAGGTACAATTGCAGGTTGAGTCTTTAAATCTCCTCTTATTCTCCTCCCTACACTTCCACCTCCAAGTCCACCCTCCACATCTCTCCTAGTGCTCCTTTACCACACACACACACATTCAGAAGCTATATTTGACCACACCATTAATCATGCTGCTGCCTGATGTGTCAGGCTCTGTGTGTATGTGTCTGTCTGTATATTGTGTGTGAGTGTGTGTCTGTTGCACTGTGTGATTTTTGTCTGCACTTTCTGTATGTGTGTGTGTAAAAAATGGCTGTAATTCCTGAATAGTTAATGTCGCACTTTTGTCAAACCCCTTGAATTAAAGCTGAAAGTCTGCACTTGTCTCACATATTGAGTCACTGCGGTGGTGAACAGAGGACAAATTCCAAAACCCTTATCATTGCTCCATTATTTATGAACCTGACTGTATGTTCTGATAATCTGATACAACTCTGCTGCAGCAGATGTACTGCACCTTCATCCTTATGTTGACAATAATAAGTATCTGGTTAAGGTCATTGAGCGCTCAATTACAACTGTCTTTATTTTTTATTTTTTTCGGCTGCTCCCTTTCGGGGTCGCCACAGTGGATCACTCCGCATATTTGATTTGGCAAGTATTTTCAATAACAACGAGTGTTGGTATCAAACAGGAATAAAAACAGCAGTATCCTGTGTTTGATCAATTCATCCATCTCAACCTCATCCCTACATGGACTTTATCGTTCTGACATATCAAAGAACTCCACGCATCACCTCGAATCTCCTTCATCTAGGGAACACACACATACCTACTCTATACCAGCAGGTGGCGGTAGTCTGTGTTTGTCATTCAGAAAGAGACAGAAGAAGATGTACTGCAGATATACAAACTGAAAACAAAGCAGCTCTTGGTTTCCTTACTATTTTCACACCACAGACAGTTTATAGCTACTTCTAATCCAGAATATGTCTGATAAGAAGTTGTAAATGGCACTGGGGGGGGCACTGAACAGTCAGTCAGAGTGGTCTCTCTCACCGATGCTCACTGATGGAGTGATGGCTGGTGATCGGTTTGGTGTCTCCCGCACTAAAACTGCGTCACCAAACTTTCTTCTCCTCATTACTACGTCATAAGCTGCAGCAACATAAATCAACATAACATGACATATTTACAGCATTTAGCAGCACTGGGCTGCTCAAGGGGGATTGTTGGGTTTTCTATAGAATTCTGTAAGGTCTTGACTTTACTGTGTAACACACCGCGGGTGGAGCAGCCTCATTTGTCTCTCCGCCCTCACCAGCTGGAAACCATCCAGGTGAGCCAGGACTAAGTACATTTTTCCAGGTCCCGTTCTGGTCCACGATTGGCCCCCGATGACTCGTCCATTTTACTGGGGAGAGATTGTGGCTGTTTTTCTCTCGCTCCAGCTCTGCACCTCCACCTCCTCAGCTCCTGGTGGATTTGAGGTCTCTCTCCTGGGAGCAGGCCTGTGTTCTGCAGGGCTAGTAGCTAAACGCAGGCTAGCTGTTGTTCCATGGTAACTTGTGGCTCCTGACACAGTGACTAAGCTCCTCACACAAACAAACACAGGCATCAGAAATATCCCTAAAAGTCTTCAGTCTCATCTCATGTAAAACACACAACAAAAATGTAACAACGACAACACACAACAGGTATAAATCCTAAAAATAAGACTGATCATCAGCATCACATCATTTACTTATTGAAGTATTGGTTGTGATGTTTTCATAGATTCACTCACTTTATTTCTGTCTGGCTAACTACACTGAACTTACTAACATCAGTATTGATTAACGTGCACAGTCCCACAGAAATAAATCAGTAAATAATAAACAGTAGTTGATTCATTGATTGACAGACGATTAGTGATTCACCTTTGACACTGAGACTCTGTGAAGGTCATTTATTTTACATTTGTCTGACATTTTGGACATGAAATAACTAGCTGCAGCACAGAGTGTTTTCTCAGAGGCTGCACATGTGTGTGTCTGAGCTGGAGACCACGTGTGTGTGTGTCTGTGTGTGTGCTGTGTTACACTCACTGAGCTTATTATCTGCATTAAGGACCAGAGCTGAAACCACAGAGGAATCACAATCCCAGAGAGACTCTCACTGTTAGAAAAGGCTACAGGGTGTATCCACCCACACACACACACACACACACAGGCATATAATCAATATACGTTAGTTAGAAAAGTCGGGATGATGTTGATGGCTGCGTTTAACCAGATTACACGGTGTTGGATAGCAGGTCGATGTGACACCAGTGGACCCCGATCATGTTGATTTATGTTGCAGCAGGAGATGATCTGACGGGGGGGTTAAAGGGCAGCCGTCAGCTCTGTTAACTCTTAATGTCTGATGCAGCCCCCTGTTTAAAATTAGCATCTTAAACGTTTTGCACTTTTCCTTTTTTTTTCGATCTGATTTAACAATGGGTGGAACAAAGACGAAGCTTGGATCTGTGATGTATTTTTGTGTTTTTCATCTATAACCACGGTGATTGTTCGGAGTCTTGTTCTTTTCAGGTCTGAAAAACGTCCTTTAAGCAGCTTCAAACCATCACACACATGTTTTACACATACTGAATTTCATGTGCAACAAATATTGATGTGTGCATTAGTTTGAGCGGGAATGATGACATCTCTCTTCCCTGCATCTGGTTTGAATTCAATATTTTCTTCTTGGGTAAAGAATTTCCAGATGTCCAGTGTTTCTCGTGTGTTTTTAAACGTGTTTAACTGAAACTGAACCACTGAACACAGTTGTCCCCGTGGATCCAGACGTTTCTGGAGTCTGTGTTTGTGAGCAGCAGAAGATTGACAGTGTTAGACGTTGACTTCACAGTGTATGCTGCTGCTGCTGCATGCTGACACCTCGGTGCTAAAGGTCCACAGCTATCAGTGTGTCTGTCTCTTCAGTCTCTCCTCTGTCTGCTCTGAGTGTCTCTCAGTATCTCCATTGCTTTTCATCAGAAATAATCTTTGTCACACAACAGCCTGAGAGCTGCTATCACTGCTCTCTTAGCACTTTACCCCCCATGTCATCACCCCATTCTCCAACCGTCTCATTTCATTTTTAATAAAAAAAAACTCTCATCTCATAAATGTACTTCTTGGATTTTTATCCAAATGAAAAATCTGCTTATTTTTTGTATTTTAGACAAACAGCTTGATGCGTTTTAAATGAAACAGTGGTCACAGCCGGTCATTTCAGCAAAGGTGTTTCCATTCAAGTGGCCCCATCCTTGAGACACCTCAGGGTGCTGTGGATCCACTCTCAGACACCTTGACTACTTTAACACTTAAACAGGGAAAACCGAAGGAACTCAGACAGAGCAGAGATCATCGTTCCAGGACCGACAGACGTAAAACATCCAGCTGTGTTCAGTTTCCTGCTGCAGCTCCTTCACATTAAAGGCCTCACATTGGATGCTTTTATTGTGAAACAGTCTTAGGAAATGCAGTGTGAATGAAGGCCACACACGACCAGATTATAAACATACAGTATTGTGTCAGGATTTCTGAGTGGATCAGTCAGATTGACATATGTTTGTACGTGACTGTATAGACAAACATGAACTCTTTAACGTGTTTGTGTCCGGCATCTGTATGGAAGATGCTCCACTCTGTAACAAGCCTCAAGTGAACTGAGTGTTTCTGTACTTCTGTCACATTCTCAACAAATCAATAGTTTAGCTTCTAAACTACTCATGCTCGAACCAGGACCTCCAGGATCTGGATCAAGTAGAGCAGCTAAACTGTACTGGTTGTATATATACAGTCTATATAAAGGTTCTACTGGCTGACTGGTTAGAACCTCGAGTCTGAACCAAACAGGGTGAAGCTGCTTTCAGCTTCATTCCTTATGAAATTATCTGTGCTCCAACTCGAGCCACTTTCTTCCTGTGCCTTTGATTAACTGGTTTCTCAGCTACACTGTTATTTCCTCTGTTGTTCTGGGGCCATTTATTTAGAACTATCACTGCACTATAGTTGTGTTTCTGATCTACTTTTATCTTTGTCCATTTGTAGTTTATTTTTTTATCTCACTCTGTTTTAGGGTTCAGAATGTTTTTGTGAAATTGTATGTTCACATTTCTCTCTTAGATTTTTTATCATTCCAAAATGAATCACTACAACGGAGGCAGTGATAGTAGAATTAGTGCTAGCTATGGGGTCACAAACCCACTTTACAGCAGATTTTACTGGTTGGATTTGAGCATGAGTGCACAGGTGTACATGTTTTATGTTAGATGTTGTACTAGCATTGATATTAAAAGACAATTTAATGATACTATGTCACTTTGATTGAATCACAGCAGTGGAGACTAGTGAAGTGAGTTTTGGCGACGGCTCAGTGGACGAGTGGGAGGAGAAGACAAGATGACAGGCGAGGAGAGAGGAGGATGAGAGCAGAGACAGGTGGAAAACACAAACATTAATGGGTGCCATAAAATGCATGGTGCATGAGGAAATGATATTAGCATAGCAAATAACGTCCGCCCTCCTCCAGCCTGCACACTCTTCAACCTGTCTCTATATACAACCTGGAGGACATAGGGTTAAATCAAGTTGGGGGGTGGCAGTTTAAGTCTTGATGAGAAGAGCGAGTCTCCGCTGTCTGACCTTGGTGTTTTGCATGAGGAGACGTACGAGTCCCGCGGGGAACGAGCTGCTCCGTGTGCCGGAGGAAACGCTTTTCTTCCCCTTATATATTCATGAAGACACAGTCACAGCAGCTTCAGTCTTTACATCTCTATGCATGAGACACAAGCATGATGTTGACACTGAAACAGCATTTAGGACGTCACAGTCAACAAGAAGTCTCCATTAGAAGCAGCGCTGATAAAAGTCTTCACCGGTGGACAAACAGTGACGATAAAACACTTCTGCTTCCTGTTCTCATGAATGATGAGTGGATGGTGCAACATCGTACCAAGATATTTTCAAAGCAGCGAAGTGGAGAGTTCAGACACTATATAAAGCATCGGGAGTCCCCAGATGGCTTGTTTATCTGCACATACACTGTGTTCTCCGTGGACTAAAGTGTGTGGACACCAGAGAGACTGTCCTATGAAAAAAAAAAACAGCTAACGAGCAAACATGGTCAAGTGGTTCCACACAGCTGTACGACAACTGGAGACGGAAACATAAGGATCATTTACATGATGTTGCAAAGATGTTGACACTGGACTGAAAAATGTAACAGTGACAATCTTTCCCTTTTTTGCCTAAACCGCAGATAAATCCTGAGCGTTGGAGTCCGATTTTTACTGTGCACTTTATGTAACCACGACCCACCACGACCACCTCCCTGCTCAGTCACTCAGAATGGGTTGCATTTTGATTATCAGGGTTGTAGAAATGATGTCAAATTATAGCTGGACGTGTTTCTCTGCTCTCGTACCACACTACAGTAATCAGGTTTCTGTTTACAGTTAAGAAATCGGTTGCAGGAGAAAGCTGATTGTAATCAGATTACTGAACAGCAGGTAAACACAGACATTATTAGAGAGACAAAGACACAGGACAGATGAGGTTGGATGGACACAAAGATCAACTACACGTCACACTAAGGACCTGAACCTTGCTAATCTGGATCCACAGTCTTTCCCTGACCATGTGGTTTTTGTGCCTGATTCTAACCAGACGTTTTCCACACTGTAGCCGTGTCAGCTCACAGATTTATCATATTACCAGCAGCGACTTGTGTGTGAGCAGTGTTTGAAGTCAGACATCAGATCAGAGAATTCTTCAGCGATTTGAGGACTTGTTAACACACTGGATGTGACCTGACTGTTAAAGTTACAATCCTGTCTCCTCAACATGATGTTTAAAAATGACAACTGCACGTTATTTTTGATCGTTTTTTTATTAAATTACCCGATAAGTTACACATTACTGTGTATTATTTTATATTGTAAAGAAATTTACTGATCAACAAACCTAAAACATTTTCTATTGTCTATTGTGACTTTTAGTGTGAGAGCTGCTCTTATAACCTGCCTGAAAAAGGTCTAATCTATTGTTTGGGTTCAGGAAATTATGAAGATCAGTTTCTTTAAAGTTGAGACGTGTCTGTAGTTGATGTAGATGAAACCAGAGTTTTATTTAGTAATTTCTGTACGTTTCTACTGCTTCTAGTCATCTGTAGGTATAAGACAAACATTTATCTTTATGCAGATGACACCCAGGTGTATGTACCGACTGCAGCAGGTGTCACCAGTTTTAACTGCCTCAGAGAGATTAAACGACGGACGTCCAGCAACTAGTCAGTCAGTATATGTTAAACCTGTTTGACTTTGAGCTTATTTTCACTTAAGAAACCACAAGAGTTTTTACCCTTTACTGATCTGGGGAAACATCTGGACCACTAGAACTAGATCTATTCTAGTTCTCTCTCTCATCTACAGCTGGTTCAAAATGCAGCAGCCCTGTCTAAGCTTCACACCTGTTCATTTAACAATTACTTTTATAATACTAATACTAATACTTACTAATAATGTTCCAATATCATATTACTGAACCAAATCACAGTTAGTCTGAGGTCTTCTGGCTGATCCCAAATCAAGAGTGGTACATGTTCGTGGATCAGACAGTCAAAGCTCCCTGACTCTGTGTTTCTCTGCTCTGTGAAGCACTTTGTAACTATTGTTTTGAAAGGGGCTGTAAAATAAAGTTATTATAATTATTCATACTGCTAAATGTACTAATCATATAAACAGCTTTGTTGTTATTTGATAAAAAAGTAAAGCGGCTAAAAAGAAGACATTTTGTAGAACATGAAACCTCTGAACTTTACTTTTGACTATGTTGATATGATGTGAGGCTGCATCAGGCAGGTTTCCTCACACACACACACACACACACACACACCTCACCTCTCCATTGTCACCTGGGACCCTGAACTCAAAGCTCATTCGCTCAGTGCTAAATCCTGAATGAGGCGACCATTGCATTCGTATCAGAGAACACACACAGTGTAGATACAGCAAATCCCTCTTCAGGCTACAGCAAACAGCTTTTATCAATAGGAGAATAGGACACAGTTAAGCACATAGAGGCTAATCCTCCGCATTATTTGATATTACAAAAGCTGCACTGTAGCAGGAGATGTGGCTATATTTATATATGTGTGTGTGTGTGTGTGTGGCTGCAAATGTTTGTTTTTCACAAAGATATAAAAGTTGACTTTAGTGTAAAAAATATAGTGTAAAAGTTAGTTTGATGAAATAACCTTAACAATGTATGAGCCACTGATCGAAGGTGAAGCGGTCGAATGTGGGTGCACACACTCGGCATCAACCTGAACAAATATTGCTGCTGTGTGTGATTCAGATGTTCAATAACTCAGCTCCGGATGCAGTCGGAGCCTTTGGCACTTTACCTTCAGATCCTTTAACAAAGGAGAGAGACAGGTCACATCTGTGTGTGTCTGCAAATAACATGACACATCACCTGTAACCTGCCTGAAAACACAAACCTGGTTTAGAGGAAAAAGCCTGTGACTCACTGTCTGATGTTTAGGAGAGAGGATATTTGGCAGCTACAGTTATATGTAACAACAGCTCTTGTTAGTCAGACGGATTAGTGACGAGAACAGGAGTAATATTCACTCATTTATGGTCATTTGATTTATTTCAGTTTTAGCATTCTGAACTCTTATCGAGGAAAAATGTGTTTCTATTCTCTGACAGTAATCCTGTGCACAGCTGGAAGCTCGTCCATCTTCCAGGCTGCTGAGCTGCAGCACAAAGCAGGGAGAATAAAAATGATTCCAGACACTCCAGGGATGTCTTCACTCATTAATAATCGCCTATCACTAAAAATCTGCAAACAACGTAGATCATGTGAAAGCTGTGTGAAATACGTTGCTTGCATATTTGTAGTGATGTATGATTATTAAAGAAGGAAGATGCAGAAGTCCCTCGAGTGGCTGGAATTTATATCACTGTGTTTATGTTGAGCAGCAGGTGAAATGTGCAAAGTGACACAGATCAAATGGTTCTCACTAAACTTTGCAGCCTCCTAGCTGCTTAATGCACAGCAGCTGTGTCATTTGTCATTCACCTGCTCACGTTTTTAAAATCCCCAGTGACTCAGAGAAGGAGAGAAACAGCAGCTTCTCTCTGTAAAACCATTTCTCTTCAAGCGTGTTGTGTGTGGTGACCTCGTGTATAGATGTGGAGCAGAGATGTAATCAGGATAAATGTCTCATGTTACAGAGCAACGGGGGGAAAGGTGAGAACTTAATTCATACAATCATTTCTCATCTGCTACACTTGATTCTGTACAACATAAAATCACCAGAACATTTACTCACTATCAACGTTCTTCACTGCAACACTAACTTTTATTCTGACAGAATTCAAATGGAAAGAAGTTTCTACAGCTCACAGCAACGCCGAGGAACAGGCTGGAGAGCCCGACCACTAGACGCGTGTCACACAATCCATTTAAGATGTCTACACAGTCCGTATGTCACTCACACCTACACACAACCCAAAGTGCATGTTTAAGTTTCATGTCTATTTTCCTGAGTTTACACCAGTAACCACAGTGATTGTTGGACTCTGGTGACCTGTACGTGGGCACACACAGAGGCCCAAACCTGCTGCTGTTGCTAACGTGCTGCTCATACTACACTTCCTGTCTGTCAACACTACACACAGATCTGTCCCTGTACGTTGTTCTATTACACAATAGGAGAGAGTAAAGATGGCTGCTACACAGCTCCTATCATGTCAATCTAATTCATGTTTTGGTTCAGTTTCACACTTTTAATAGACGTTTCTTCCCTTTTCGTGTCTGTGCACAGTCGGTGTGAGTGCACGTCCCGCGTGGACTCTCATTCATTAATGTCGGTCTGTTCGAGTGTTGTGTTTGCTTTGTGTGAGATGATGCTTCGCTGACTTGGTGTTTTCTTCCTCATGGCCTCTTTCACATCCTCCTCTCCTCATCCCTTCTTCCTTCACTTCATCACTCCCACCTCTCCCTTCCATGTCTTCTGTTTCCATGCTGTGTGTTTGTGTGTGTGTGTGAGCAGAGCAGCAGTTTCTTCCTGTCTCCTCATTTGCATTCTGCTCGTCTTTGGGCAGGTTGGTAATGACAAGCAGCAGAGGCCAGGGTGTCACCGCTCCACTCGGCTGCTGGCTGCCTGCTGATGCCAAACCTCTGTGCACACTCACACACCTGTATGCACACTTACAGACACACTAAAACACACATGCACTGTGCAAATACACACACCGATGCTGTGTCTACTCTCTTTATTGGTCTGTGTCTCTGCAGGTTTTCAGTGGAGTAGTGTTCTACACATAAACTATATTTTATATCAGCTCAGATATGCTTCCTATTACTCTGTCTAACATCTTCCTCTTTGTTACATTAACTCTTTGTCTTCCTGTCATCACCTCTGGATCCCCCACAGATCTCAAATCTCTCTCCTGCTTCCTCTGTCCTCAGCAAAGTTAGTGTTTGGATCCTTTCCCATCACACACCCAACTGTTCCTTACTCTAAAACATATAACGCTGCCTTATTGAATTTTTATCACCTACTAATTTAAAAACTCCATCAACACAACACGTTCTTCTGTCCGACTAGAATTCTTAAACTTTAGTGTGATGCATTTACTGTTGATTTGTTTGTTACTGTAGTTTTAATGACAAAATGTAATTATTAATGTTTAAGTGGCTGATTCATTTGAGGAAAGGGCAGGGGCATGAACCCCCCAGAGGTAATAATGCAGTTTTACCCTGCAGATGAACTTTGGCTGCAGGATTCTCCCCCTCACACAGCTGTTAGGCAGCTCAAAGACCTGGAGCTTATCAGCTGCTTCTGCAGCCTGAAGCAGTTTAGGTGGACAAGTGTATCCCTGTGGACAGGACATGAGTCCATCAGAGGGCTTTACCCCAGTCCATCTCTTTAACGCTGAGTGTTAACTGTCCAATGACAGGCTGGACGCTCTCACCTGGGACGCTGATAACACACATATCCTCTCAGGGATGCAGGGAACAGCAGAGGCCGCTTAATCTCTGCCTCTGGTTGGGTTTACAGCTCTGTAACCAAACTTCAATCACCGGCAACTTCAGTATAATAAGGATATTTATGCTCTAAACTGACTCTGCTGGTAAAGCAGAAGTTCATCGCATTAAGAAAAGCTTGTAAGTCTGTGAGTTCTACAGATTTGTACAGTTCATGGGACACATTACTCAGCACAGTCAGCGTGGACTTACATGTGCACGTGTTTCCTTTGCTGTGACACAAAATGACCACATCTGACACATGAATTCTTTTCTTACTCAAACTACCACCAGACCTCACAGTTACATCCTGCTGTAAAAAAATCATATTCGATTAATGACCAGTGGCGGCTTGTCAATAGAGGGCGCTGCCCCACCTGTCTCACATGAAGAAGAAGAAGAAAATAGGAATCACATAAAATAATTTAAAAAAAACATGAAAATTTAAATGATCGATCTATACATTATACAGACCGTGAGTTCTGTGTATAATCTGCATTCATGTGTAGTTTAAAAATGTTCTCTCAATCGTTTACCGCGACTGAACGGTCGTGTGTCGTATTTCCTGTTCCTTTGGGGCGCAAAAATCTTTACCATAGACCTACGCTATAACTGGTGCATGCGCACTGGAACC
>JAUMHL010000025.1:27292622-27318907 GCA_032362345.1 Sandelia bainsii | reverse complement strand
AGACTGCATTAAATTCTGTGGTGTGTTTGAGTTAGCATTGCGTGGTCATAATGAAAGTGAACACTCAGAAAATCCTGCCATTGGACTTTGTTGGATCCCTGGATGCAGCAGTACCTGCAGACTGTTACTGTGTTTAAGGGGACATGTAAGACAGAATGAGCTCCTTGATTGCATGCTATCAGTTGATGGAGAGACAGGCGAAATTTACTTATAAATAGTAAATGACTATAAACACAGACCATTTTTACGTTAATTTAATTTTTTTAAGCAGTGTGATGCATGATAATGGTGCTTTGGTTTATACTAGTGCTGATATGTGGTTAGAGCGCATCTGAAAACTGACTTGCAAAAGGGCGCCCCCCCAAAAAAATAACTTCACCAGCCGCCACTGTTAATGACCATAATCAGTACAATCAGACTGTTCTTCCCTACACTCTGCTGCATGTACATACATATAAAACACACAATTCAAAAACAGATGGATCATTCTATTTCTAGTTCCACATGAGAACAGGAGGCAAGAACAGAAGACAGAAGAACAGAAGATGTAATGTTGATGATCCAGACTGCACCAGGCTTTCTATCATATCCATCCTGTATATACATGTGCAATGGTTTTATAGTTACCTAGATTCATGCAGCACAACACAGAGCACAAACACACTGCCAGAAGCATAAAGAAGTCTGTTCAGACACAGGAAGAACAAGGAGTCCTGCAACAGATGGCGTAGCCCCCACAGAGCCCTGATCTCCACATCCTGCAGCCAGTCTGGAATTTCATGAAGAGACAGAGACACAGAGACAAAATCCACAGAACAACCGTGACAAGTTCTCCAGGATGTTTGGAACAACCTGCCTGACCAGCACCTGAGATGCTGTGTGCACGTGAACTGAGGAGAAGAAGAGTCACAGCAAACACTGGTTTGATTTAGTTTCTTTTTTTGTTCGGTGTCCTTGACATGAAGTTGTATGAGAAAAGAAAACTATTCATTCAACATATTCTCTCCTTGCAGGTACTAAAAGATTTGTAGAGTAATGTATTGATAGTGAATGTACTTAAATAAAAGTATTGCAATAGTAGCCACAGTGGGGGAAGTATAAAACAGTAAAAACACACACGAGGAGGGGGTGGAGTTACTCGTTGCCTTATACAACAGCTCAGATGATAAATTCAGTGGTGTCCATCATCATCATCATCATTATCATGACCAATTGCTGCTCTTCTCACTTCATGTTTTTAACAGAAGTAATGTATTTCACATTAAAAGCCTATAATGCAGGAAAGCCTTGTGGAACAAGACAGTGATCGTCTGTGTTGCTGCACTGGTACTGGTGTGACAGGTTTTACAGTAAGTATCCTGAAATTACAAACTGAGGTGAAAAACATCTGTGGGGACACGAGCGCACATGCTCATTATTTATCCCTGCACAGCGTGATGGAGTTCCAGCAAAGCTTATTAACACTCGGCTCAGCAGACTGACTCAGGCCTAAATGTGGAGGCTCGTGTTGTTTAGAGTTGCGATAAGACGTAAATGTCACACAATGATGATCAGAACCTTTCCAACTTTTCTAACAACTTTCCCGCGTCCTCTAACTTTCCTCGTATTATAAGACAATTCTGTTTTGGCCTGAGATGTTTATAGAAAATGAGCTAATCAGCTTCAGGGAGCTTTTATAACCTGTTGTAACCTGAAAACTGAAAGCAACACACAGTCACTGAGTCTGTTACGAGTTTATCCACCTATGCAAACACAACTTAGCACCTGGGGATTGCAGCTGTTGTCCTTTATTACATTTTCACACTGTAATTGCTTCGTCAGGACAGAGAGGCTGATAAGAACAAACAATGCCCGAGGTCGTAACAAACAGATAATAAGAAATATGTCGCTCTCTTAATGCAATATTTTACCAGCCACATGGGAATTCAGCTTCATCTGGATTCCTACACTTGTAAAATAAAAGTAGAACACAATAATTGCCTATTTTATCTCCGTTTTATCTTCCTTTTTTCATTTGCACTACAAAATGTGGCACATTGGGTTCGGTATGAAGGCTTTTGTCTCTCTGCACAAATGGGAATGAGATTATTTTCCAGTGGCAGATGAGACTCGTCTGGAAGCCCTCAGGCTGATAAAGTGGGACACAACAGTGATATGAATGATGCAGTAATTCTCCGCTTGACATGGATTTTTGCTATATTGTGATTTGTTGGTTATTTGTAATTGCTGCGTCACAGACATACCTTTCTTCTGTCTGGGTACGTGTGTGTTTGTGTAATGATCTAATAATGAAAATTAAGGACTAAACACTGGTGAAACAAAAGTAATGACCACTCAATATGCATTCACCGAATTTTTAATCAGATGCAGCCTGAGTGCTCCGAGGGTGCAGTAAAAAAACGTCAGGACTTTGAACCCCAGTGACTTTGACTTTACATGACTTTTACTGTATATAATCACATTTGGTATGAGTATTTGTGATTACAAACCTTTCACAGAGACCTAACTGTAGCTTGAGGACTCATTTTGTGAGAAAACATAAAGGTCACGCTAAAAATGTAAACATTTTTTATCTTTACATTATAATTAAATACTGTTTCAGCCTGAATGATGCAGTAATTCTCCGCTCGACATGGTTTGTCCGCTTGTCGTTTTTGATGAAAGCAACCTAAGCAGCAACCTTGTACTTTCCAGTTAATGGTTCTTTTCACACAGCTAACTTGATTGTAGCTGAAATGTTGAAAAAGTTTTGTTTAGTTTAATGTGTGGATCCTGCTTTTGTGCAGTTTAGATATTAGAACCCGTCACCAATTTTACAGCACGACCTGACCATGTTAAGAAGCTCTGACCACAATAAGAATCTGTGTATGATGAATTATGG
The DNA here is from genome assembly GCA_032362345.1 of Sandelia bainsii. Taxonomy (NCBI): domain Eukaryota; kingdom Metazoa; phylum Chordata; class Actinopteri; order Anabantiformes; family Anabantidae; genus Sandelia; species Sandelia bainsii. The sequence continues at coordinate 27,316,026 of JAUMHL010000025.1, read as the reverse complement.
TCAGACAATTCATGAGCTTCCACAAACAGTACAGTACTGTCTAGTGCTAAAAGAGAACAACTTTATGAAGCCTGGTGGCAGAACAGAAAACGCATGTTGGACTTTATGAGGCTGGTGAAGAGTTTTAAAAAATCTGCAAAAACCGAACACCTGAGGATGAAAGATATGACACTTTAACTTCTACCTCTTTAGCTGCAGGTTGTTGCTTTAGCCTGTACAGTTCAGAGGAACTAATGCTTTGCTAATGAAATAGTGTTTTATCAAAAATCATTTTGTTTCAGACAAACATCAGCGTCATCTGTAAAAAGATCCATAGTCCAATGATTCATCATTCATCCATCCTTCACAGACATCCATCCTGCAGTTCATCAAATCAGTAACTGTTATCTGTCTCTATGTAACTTCCATCCCACCATTCATCCACTGGTTCCTACCTTCTCTGCAGACTGTGCCGTGCCGAAGAAAATGGGTATAAAAGCCAACCACACGATACAGGTGGTGTACATCGTGAACCCAATGGGCTTGGCCTCGTTAAAATTCTCCGGGACCCCGCGGGTCTTTATGGCATAGACAGTACATGTCACCATCAGTAAGATACTGTAACCCAACGAACAGATGATCTGAAGATCCGTGATGTCACATTTCAACACCCCTCGAGCCAGATCCGGGTTGATGGTCTTCTGCTCGTCATAGTCTATGATGGTGTTGGGTGGATCCACCCCGAACCAAATTAACACCCCCAGCAGCTGCACTGAGATGAGGCTGGAGGTGATAGCCAGCTGTGACGTGGGGCTGATCAGCCTGGGTGCCGTCACCGACTTCTTCCCCTGCTCGAAGATTCGGTAGATACGGTTGGTTTTAGTGAGGAGGGCAGCGTAGCTGATGCACATCCCCAGACCCAGGAAGATCCTTCTGAACGAGCACACGCCAACATCTGGCTTGGCGATCATGAGGAATGTGATGATATAACACAGAAATATCCCAGTCAGGAGAACGTAACTCAGCTCCCTGCCGGAAGCTCGGACAATCGGAGTATCGTTGTATCGTATGAACGTAGCCATGACAAAGATAGTAGCAATGATCCCGAGCATAGCCAGGAAAACCGGAATCACCGCCCAGGGTGAGTGCCATTCCAGTTTTATGATAGGTATAGGCTGGCAGGATGTGCGGTTGGGACTGGGCCTCATGTTGTATGCACAGAGTTTGCAGGTGAACTCGTCAAACTGGTACTGGTAGCCATCGCAGGGCTCGCAGTGCCAGCAGCAGGGCATGCCTTTCACCACCTTCTTCCTCTCACCGGCTTTACAGGGAAGGCTGCAGACAGAGGTGGGAATCTCCTGTTCCCCCCGAGGCCACTGCATGTCCTCAATCTAGAACGAGAGCACAGGAGACAAAGGACAGTTTGACATTAACGTACAGTAAGTCAGCTATTAACACCAGTCACTGGTTCAAATAGAACTACAAATGCTAAAGTTATTTGAATCTGACATATCTGGCACTTCTTAATCCTACAGTCATGGTGTTTGGAAGGACGCTGTCCTCTCTAAAACTGTCTCTACAAATCACATGTGTTATATTGGATTATACTGAAATGTAGACCTTATTAAAAAGTGACAGTTTTTAAGAAAGTTTTACAGTGTCTGTCACTCCAGATACTATAAAACTCCACCGTGCTGTAAAACCCATTTTAGTAATGACTCTGAGGTTGTGGCGTCTCCGTCTCAGATTTACAGCTCAGATTTGATCCTCTGATGTGCATCGCTCTCGTTAAACAGTGATTTTCTTTGGCTCTGGCTTGTTACTGAAGAAAAGGTCTCATTGATTGGACAGCTTGACTGCTGCTAATGACTAATGAATACTCTATTAGCAGGACGTCAATGTGGATAAATTCCACATGGATCACAGCTCAGCTCTGAACATACAACTTATTTATGTACAAGTTCTAGTCAGGATTAGAACCATGTGAATGGAAGGACTGCTCTACAGCTCTGCTTTGGACTCACTGAGCAAGGCATAGGGTTGCACTAAAACAAGGTGTTCCTGTATGTAGCTGCTGGTATCCACATTACATTTTCCAGTTTACTTTGACGTACATGTGCTTTACAGATGCTTCTACTTTTGGTTTATAACTGTCATCACTGACTTTTTTTCCACTTGTTGAAGTTAAAGAAGTGACTGACTCATAGTTTTATATACGGGAATAATTATGGAGATAACAGCAAGGGAAGATAGTCTTCCTCTTCTCCAAGCTTCATGCAGTTTCATCCGAGTTTCTCATAAGATACTGACACTCGGACACTTCTGGTACTACAGCAAAATAAATCCCCTGGAACCCAAAAATAATTTTCCCATAGACGTCCATTATAAAACAATCAAAACTATTGAGAGGATGGAACAAACAGCTTAGACTACCCTTTAGTTTAGGTACATGAAGCTTATTTTTAAAACTTCACAAGTGGTTTTAAAATACTTGGCATCATGGGAAAGAAGATGCTAATGAGCATGTGCAATAGACCACACAAAACATTTTTAATTCATTATTCATCATTGTGTCTGATGCTACCACAAAACATCTTTTCTGGGAAAGATAAAAGACGTTTTTCACTAAAAAGATTTTAATTTGTTTAATGTATACTTAATTTGATTATGTCATATAGGTAAAACCTGACATTAACTTCACATGAACATTTCCATGAGGTTTGGGATTTTGTGACTGATCACTTTCAGTACACAGGATGCATGAAAGACTGACATGTGATTGCCTGTGTTACTCTGCACCATTTGCACAATATGTGCCACAGACTGATTGTAGCGAGGTAAATCATTCTCTGCAGGAGGCTCAATGTTGTATACCTGTGTATAAGTACCATTATACCCCAGTGAGTACAAGCAAGAAATTAAAATAAGTTTTTTTAATATCCCATCTGAAAGGGGAAAGATCTCATTAGTAGCATCTTTAATATGCTTTTTTAAATAAGCTATTATGTAAATCTAGAAATGAGATAAAACTGTAAATCAGTCCACATCTACCCTATGGTTCCAGGCCTGTTTTGAAACTCTGCCCTGACATTGGACAGAATTCTGGTGACCAACAGAGGCCAAAAACCCTGTTTTTGTCTACTGATGTTGATTATTTTGGCAGACGGCTGGTTTATGTTTGAAGGATTTGAAAAGACCTGGAAGGATTTCAAATGCCACTGTGACCTAGAGCTGATCAATTACACAGTGCTAGGGACATCCTCAAACACACTATCTACAAAGACCAATCTGAAACAGTGTTTGGCTTTGGGTGCCAGAGGCTATGCTATGAGAGAAAAGTAAAAAAAAAAAAGATACTGGATGTTATCACCACCCACCATTAACCAGACTCTCCTCAGGCTCCCTGTGTGCTACCAGAAAGGCAAGTTGATAACCTGGGATAGTTGGGGATAAAGAGCTGCATCAGGCTAACAGCCTGAGACAGCCTAAAGCTTGTATTTGGCCACAGTGAGAATCCAGAGCCACAAGAAAAAGGCAAACTCAAAACAGCCCTCTAATCTGCCTCCCTCCCAAAGGCAACAGGCCAACTCTGAAGAAAAGGAAAAGAAAGCATTTCTTCCCTCCTACACATCGCCTGCATATGTCACACTCTTTCTTTTACCTCATTTCTTCTCTACCATGGTTTTCTGGTCATATTCATCAGCCTCTGCTTCCACACACAACTCCCACATTTTGGACCATCAACATGACATAACCAACTGACACAAATTCCTGCTGATCCTCCTCAGTAATAGCTCACAAGCAGGTGAATGTTCTTCCCCATTTAGCATATGACATGTATTAAAATCTGAGTTGTCACGTAAGAAATAAGCTTTACAACACAGAACTGATGAGTGGCAGAGTGGTGGCTGGTTAGAGATTGACTCACAGCTTCACAAATCCAAAGGGATTTCAGACTGTAGATTCGAATGGGAATCAAAATGCCAGGAGCAACGCAGGGTCAATCATTTTAATGGAAACGCCATCTGTCTTCTTGCTTTCACAGCAGTCAGGAGTGCTGCCAGCCACCGCGGCATGTTCAGTAATTCACTCAGGTCTTTAAAGAAGTGTCACAGCTGCTAGAGAGATCCGGACAAGAGGTCTCTGGTTTTAAATTTCCAGCTATGTGCCCACACAAATGTCCACGCTTCTTCTTCCCTCCAGCCCAAGACCAGCATTTGAGGGAGATTAAGTCGTAAACTCAGTCAACACTGTGACAGTCAGAGAGATGAAATGACATCAGGAGAACTGTCTGTAGCAACAATGGACAAAAGACAAAACATGCGAGGAGCTCCTCTGTAACATTAGAATTGTTATATATACGTATATATAGGGTTAGGGTTAGAAGATAAGACCTCAGCAAATGTGTTGTGACAGAACGTGATTACACATTAGTATGTTTTCATTTAGTCATTTGTCAGACACTTTCATCCAAAGCACCATTCACAGGAAGATGTTGAAGAGTTGCAGCTCCAGGTGTTATCTGAATATTGGGAGTGAAGCTGCTGAGTGAGCAGAGTTAAGAACTTGTTCCAGATTCGTGGGACCACTGAGCTGAAAAGCTCTGGGATCTTTTTTCTGTGTGTAAGGACCAGACAATGTTCACTGGCAGAGCTTAGTGGGAGAGAGGGACTGTAGACCTGGATTATTGTCCTCAAGCAGGAAGGTGCTGTTGAGTTGACCACTCTGTAGGTGAGTGTCAGAGTTTTGAATCTGATGCAGGCAGCCACTGGACGGCAGTGGAGAGCTAAGAACAGTGGTGGTGTCATTTGTGGCTGCTGAAAAATTAGATGTGCTGCTGCATTTTGGATCATCTGGAAAGTGCTGATTGTGCACGATGGTAGCCCTGTCAGTAGGACACTGCAAAAGAAGAGAGGTAGAGTCTGATTTTTCTGATGTTGTAGAGGGAAAATCTGCCGCCCGAGAGATGGAGTAGATGTGGTCAGTTGGTTGTTAATGATCAGCTCCAGATTCCTCGCAGACTTTGTGAGAAACACAGGAAAAAGATCTTCTGTGTTCATGTCTTGTTTTGGTCTGGTAAATTTCCCCATTACACAAAAATTGCTTTGTAACATCAAGCAGTAGCACAGTTGGCATTTGCTCACAACCGCAGTGATTATCTAGGCGACATACCAACAAAACTCTGAACGCTGAATGCACGCTGAGAAAACATCTTGAAAATAGAAAACTGCTGCCTACAAAATAATGAGTGTTTAACTAAAGGCTGTTGAGGACGGAGTAGTTGGACCAGATCAAACTTGGTTCATGTTGCCATCACAAAAGGTCACAAGGTGGATGTTCTGGTCTGCACTCCAGTGTGACTGCTGTGTTCAGACCTGCCCAAAGTCGACTTTACAGAAAGGTTGTTTGGGTTTAGATGATTTTGTTTAGGTTGGGCACCTTTGTCATCATAGTTACAGTAACTATCAGGTGGTAAAGATTAGTTGAGGTTAGTTTAGTAAATGGTGGTTACATTTCAAAGAAACCAGCGCTGGCTGCTCCAATGTCAATGTTTGACATAGTTAAAACGAAACCATATTAAGAAGAAGCGAGTGCAGAGGAGTGGAGGATGTAGAATAAAAGTAAAAACTGTAAACATTTCTTCTGCAGCGTTCTGCACAGAAAGAGAAGAAGACAGAGAGAAGAGGTGGCGAGAATTCTCCATGTACAAATCCTCCTCCTCCTCATCTCTCTCTTTCTCTATTTCTGTCTGCCTCTCTCTCCGTTCCTGCGGTTGTCTTATCAGTCCCAGGCAGACCTTTGCTCCTCCGCCTGCCTCCACTCTGCTGTCAGACTCGGTTGTCGATAAACCGTCTCCCACCTTGATGTCATTGTAGGCTGTGGGTCAGGTGAGCGCTTAAAAATGGCCTGACATTAGCTTCAGTCTGAATAAAAATGCTGTAAAGTGTCCAAAACAAACAGCAGCTGTGAGGAAACAGAAAGGGAAATGTGTCCGGCTGCTGCAGATACTGGAGGAGAGATGGCTTCTCTTTCAAGATCTTTTACTGCATTTGTGTCACGCTGAACAATGTCCTGTCACACGTTTCTCTGATTCGCCCTCTTCTGTCTCTTCTCTCTTTTACGTATTTATGCTCCCATATGTCTCAAACTATTATTCAGCCATCCCACATTTGCTTGGCTTTAAAATTCAATAATTTATCAACAATAACAGAAATTATGTCATATGGGTGCGTGGGATAACATTGAATTACTGGAGGCTATGTTTGATGCATGGGGGGGGGTCACTGACTGAGCAGTTAATCCACATACTCATAAACTCTCCTTTCAGCAGCCATCACTGCAGTTCATTGTTCATCCTGTAGGGGGCCCTGGGCCCTGAATGCATCATTAAAATACTCAAAGGAAATAGTGATTAGATGTAAGCAGCGTTGTCATGGTTACAATGCAGGGTCTATGTCGGGTCTTTTGGCCCAGAGTCTTCAGTGCTCCGTGGCCTCATAGCCTCTGCTTTTGTCTCCTCTCTCTCTGCTTCAATATGTCGCAACTGCAGTAAATTGTAAAAATAAAGCTTCTCATTGTTTCTTTCTTTTTGCTGGTACAACAGGTAGAAGATGAGCTGTAGCTCATTGACTGGCTCCTGTCTTCCTTCTCTCTGCCCTCTTTTCTTCTACTTCTGGCCTCTTGTCATCTTTATTCCTTGGTGACATTTTTCCTTTTCAGGACAGATGACAAAAAGCCAAACCACTGATAATCTAGGGCTTCAAATAACAGCATATTATTGCTTATTATTATCTGTTTCTTATATTAATCAACTAGTTGTTGGATTTGTGTGCTGCACTGGAGAAGAAAACATGTTTCATTTTCACTACTTAGAAATATACCTGAATACATGACTATAGTCTTTTCTTTTCTATTATGGATTGTTCATAGCCTTAGCTTAATATGCTAGCTGCTACAGATAGTTTGTGTTTAGTTCTAAATGCTAAACTAAGATGGTGAACCAATGAAATCCATCTACTCATGCTCTGAAAACAGAGCAGAAGAGACAGATCCTCTGTGCAAATCAGTTTGACTCTCCACCTGCATGTTCAGCCGTACACAGAGCAGTACAGTCATCCACTGTGGGTAGAGGCTCTGTTAATTATAAAGTCGTGAAAACTCAAGCATCTCTCGACTGAGTCAACTGAGATCTCACCACTATTCAGCCAAAAACACACAAACACACTCTCTTTCTACTTTCCTTTCCATTACTGCCGAGTCACAGTCATTAACTTGGTGACTGTAGATCACAATTAAATTGATTAATTGGATGGAAAAGTCCCTGAAATCCCTGTGAGAGCGAGTTAATGTACACAGTTAGGAGATTAGTGACAGGGACCAAATGAGAACCAGAATGAAAACAAGACTCATCAGAAATCGATCAGTGTGGCAGCGACGTCATCTCTTACCTCAGCGTTGGGTTTAAACACAGCACAGCTGCACATGTGGACAGAAGCAGCTTCACATTTTGATGAAGTGTGTTCTCGTCATCTCTAGTGTTTCCAGTACAAACCATGTCTGGATTTTTTTCTGATTAATGAATGTTAAAGCTGTTTGCTCATTTTTTTCTTAAATACTGAACTGCAACGTGCTTGCTTTGTCACTGTAAGAAAGACAATGAGCCAACACAGGTGATGCCTGTGGCCTGGTCACTTTGATCAAGACGGAAATACCTCGACAGCTGTGAAGTTTTCTACCTTCATGATTCCTACCGTCTCTGTCGATGCTCTGACTTTTCCTTCAGCGTCACCTTGACGTTGACATTTGTGGTGTTGAGTGAAGACTCAAAAAGGCAAATTCTCTTCTTTCACAACCTGCTTGTTTATCTGTGGGTTAATGTCAGCTCTATACTCTCACATCTATTTCCCACGTTGTCTAGTCTCCCTCCACTCATGATCCTGACGTCCTCATATCTGATCTGTGAGGTTTTGCCTGTGCTCCTAGAGCCAACCAATTACTGGATGCTGTCCTTTAAATATCACTGCAATTATTATTTTGTCCAACCCACATCCTCTCATCACCCCCACAACATATTTCTATTAAAAAAAATTGAAAAGGGGCTTTATACTGTAGCTTTAGCTTAGTAAATATTGCCTCTGACCCCCATTTGATCTCTCCTTATTAAACTATTGGATGGACTGTGATGAAAAGTGGTTCAACATTCATGTTCCCCTTAGGATGGACTGTAACACCTGATGATGACCTGCAAAATGATGTTAACATGTTAACTGGCTAAGTGAAGATGGTGAACATTATGTCAGTGTGTTAGCACTGCCAGCATGTTAGCACCCCAGATCTTTTGTTTCACTTTCTATAATATCTGTGCATCACAAATATGATCTAGTCACAGTCAAGAAAGACTCTAATTATCCCAAATAAACTCTGTGTTACCCACCACACATTGTGTAGAGTGTAAATGCTTTATTTTTTTTATCTGGGCACTGACTCACACTTGAAGTATTTTTTTATTAGGGATATTTTGTTCAAAGTTTGGTTGCCTTTTTTGTGGATATATTGTATGCATGTGTGTGAGGAGACTGTGCAATAACTCCTATCTGTGTATAGATCTGTAACGGTGCAACTGGCAAATAACTGAACTTGGATAAACTACTAAAACAGATTTTTTTTATATCATTCCCAGAGACACTGAGCAGAGACAGTTATCGTCTTTGCTTTGCTGCTGTCCATGATTGACATGATGTTGGACAAAGTTCAGTTAGTATCTGCTTTATGTTATGTTATGTTTATGCAGCTTAACGCTGCAACAAAGAAACAACTAATATTAATATGTGCGATCAGTTGTTTGGAAGTTAGATGCACAAAAAGTTGTTGCACTTGAAGCAAGCGGTAACAAGAGAAACTTTTCTCTTCCACAGAACTACAAGACTCTGTGAACAGAGGAAAGGATTAAAACTGATTTGAAGCTTCAGCATCTGCAGTTCAGAGAAGCCTTTATCATAATCCCAGGCACAGCATTTGAGGTATACTTCACAGCAGCCTTTTTTTTATTTGAGTGTATTTTAAATCTTAAATGTTGCTGTCTTGGATGACCTGCTGTGACTCGGAATTATTTAATAGAGAATAATGAAAACATAGTGTGCATTAGCTGGGAGGGAGCAGAGTGTTTTCCCAGCACAGGTGAGAAATTGACTGTCTTTGTTCTCTTGTTCGTGTGCTGAATAATCTGAATAAAACAGACGTCGACCTCCTCCTCAAAGATAAGTTACAGTTGTGTAAAAAAACAGTAATGTTTTAATAATTATTCTTTCAGCTGTGAGACAAACGTCTGTAACAGCGGGACACTACCGTATAGCTGAGAAGAGAGAAATCACTGAAAACAGAGTAAACAGTTCCTGCTGAATGTCTTTGAAATAAACGGTCCCCCTGCTGTTCATACATACATACATACAGTATGTATGAGGGGAGAGAGCCAATCTGCATTTACAGATGCTGCTGCTTTGTTGGGCAACTGGGCAAAAGCCAACGACCAGAATGGAAGCGCTGGAGATACATCAGACTTCATTTCCACATGATGGAAGTCAATGGGACGTGGAGGGAAAACAGCCTCAGAGCTGAATGCGGTTTCCCCGAGCTGCTTTTCTCTGCGCTTCGCTGAACTTAAAATGCACGCAAGAGAGCTAAACAATGCTGCTGTTCCAGCAAAGTGCAGCTCTGTTCTAAAGCAGCACACTGAGACCACGTCATGTGACGTCCTCTGAGAAGCATCAGTGTATTTACTGTATCTAGTTTGACTGTGATTAACTTCCTAACACAAACTGTCTCATCTCGTCTTTTCACCGTGTTTCAGGAAACACAAAGCTGAACAGTATGTGGGGGCTGCAGCCAACGAATATTTAACACACAATATTTAACATATGACTGTTTCCAGGGTTGTTGTTGCCAATATCAAAACTGTATCATAAAGTGAGGTAAACAGGGAGACAGACGGCTGATAAAATCATTCATTTGTGGTCGTCTGACAAAACACTGTGTAGTCACATCTATCAGTTTTGTCTTAGCTTCACTGTCTTTAGCTTCGCCGCACAACTGGTCGGCTGCTACAGCGTCCCTGTGTTTTAATGCAGCTGTAGTTGCTCTCATTTACAGAATTTCCTTGTTCTTCTTGGATGAAATAGTGATTTGATTGTGTCTCATAAACACGACTTGGTAACCAGCTGTTATTCTAAAACTGACTGAAAAAAATGCAACATATGAAGACTGTATTTCACAATCAATGCACCTTCTCACGACATCAATACAGACAATATAATAAGAGTTCTCCTTGGCGTCCAGCTTATTGATGAACTATAAGAACTGGATACTGGACTCCAACATGGTGCCTGTCGACTTGAATAAAAATAACTTGCCAAGCACACAAGTTAGTGGCCACATGCTCATTGCTCCCACTTTACCAGGGTTCTCATTAAATCTCAGACTTTTTCAGACCTTGTGCTGCCATCGAGCCCCTGACCATCACTGTGCAGCTTCCATTTTCCCCACAGCCACTGAGACACCAAGCTGCAGTTGAACATCTACACATTCTGGGCACAGTGTGGAGCTCCATTTTTCAGGGTTAGAAAAACAGCACGTTAGTGTGGAGCTGAAACGTGTTTTCAAATGTGTCTGAATTGCAGACGCACTCTGACGCCTGTAACGAGGAAAGAGGGAGCAACATTTGTTTGTTTGAGTCACAGCTTTTCTCAGCTAATCAGTGTGAGGACTTGAACCGCTGTCATCCAGCTCTCAGACCGGCTTCATTAACCCTCCTGGCTGCTCTGGGACCTGTTCAGTGTATCTGCTAAGGGCCATCTCCATCCGCTTCAAATCTCTCCATCTGACTCATAACACGGCGAGAAGAGCTCCGAGGGATTGCTGTCGCAGAGATCAAGGTCAAATTTCATTACTCCTAATGAGGCTCAGCAGCCATCAGAATCTCTCCTCTCCATCTCTGCCTGGCTCTCAGACATGAAAGACAAGCAGCAGCAGATTTCTGAGCCATTACTGATAACACTGCAGGAGAAAAGAGACGCTATCTTCTCCCTCGCTGCTGCTGGGTCACATTCACCTTTAATTGTCAAGTACATTCCTCCAGAGTCTCTTTTTTCTGCTTTGAAATTGGTTTCGATAATTTCGATCTGGAAAAACAGAACCTGAAGACAGAGTAAAGAGATTTCTGCAACAGCATTAACAACATATTAAAAAGCCAAATGCTTTTAAAGAAAATTGTGATTCAAGCAAATGAGGTTTGGTGTAATTTGAGGAGTAATGTGATGTGTTTTCTGCTCTGCACAGAGATGAAATGTGCAGCATTAATGTCTAAATGTGCTGCTTTTGTTCCTCAATCAAAACACCACAAGTGCTGTGTCTTCATTTTCTACATTTATGTGTGTGTCTAAAGCACACAAACACACACAGGGTTGTGTTTGATTGTATATCCATGTTAATGTGCCGTGTACTATGATGTCTCTGCTTGCAGAGCTCCACTGCTCCTCTTTGATAGATCCTATAATCATCCTGTCAGATCACTGAGCTGTTTCGTGTGTTGTTGAAGAGCGTGGAGCATGTTTCCATCTCTGCTCGTACTCACAAAGCTCACATCAACATATCATCTCCTTTCAATTTAGGTTTTCAGCCTTAGACTGTATAGATTCATAAAGCAGTGACGTCCAGTTATCAGGTGCTTCACATCACTTTAAAACGTCTGATCGTCATGTCTTAGTCTGTCCCACGGAAGTCTCCCCGAGCATCACTCCTCAGACTAAAAATGCGGGACGTTCTTTGTGATAATGGACTGAAACGATTGTGGGTCACCCAAAGAGCAAGGATACGTGAACTAAGGTCATGCGACGCATTCATAGTCTTTATGTCAGCTCTAGGTGGCGCTGCAGGTCTGTAAAGCTCCTGAAGTCCTGGATCCATGGATACGGTGCTCCAAACATTTATCTGTACTGTCTCTAACTGCAGCCAGCTGGGACCCAGCTCATCATGTGTACTCAGTTAGTTTCATTATAATTTACAGACAAATACATTTACATTCAGTCAGGCTGCGATTAAATGACATTTCTGTGTCTGTCTTCTGATTTCTAATCTTATCTCGTCTCCAAGCGACATCCACCAAATGTGTTTGTTCATTTCTCCCTTTATTTAGTTACATCACAGCGAACAGTGTGGGAATAAGGAGAGACGAGGTCCTGAGATGACGTCTCCATCTGTCTCTAACTGTCTGAGACGCTATGATTCACTATATTCTGTATTTCCTCAGTGTCTCTTTGTTGTTTCAGCCAGCGTCCAAAAATAAATGTGTTTATGCTGAACAAAGACGTCAGTCAGTTAGTGGATCTATGATTGTTTCACTTGGCAGCAAAGGATGAAGCAGTGTAACAATGTCATAGAGACCATGAAACCATAAAACTACGTCGTAACTTTGCCCCAAATCAAAATGTTTGTCTAAGCTCAACTACTTCTCCACCTCCAACCAAGTTGCTTCGTGCCTAAACCAGATCAGAAAACTCACACAGAAAGTGAGTCTAAAAGTCGGTTACAGTCAGGTACATGTTTACTGTAGTTCCCTTTGGTCGACCAACACTACCTGAAAATAACACCTTGAACCCACATGTATAAAGAGTTATGACATGTTCCACTTAGCAGTGTTCATGTTTTAGAAATGCCAGTTCCTTAAGTGTTTGAATGTGAGCCACGGCCTTTCTGAAACACCCACAGACACCTGCAGCTTAAATCCCTGCCACCAAATGACACAGTTTACTAAAATACATCAGTATTCGTTCAGATTTGACTTCGTCTCGGAGTCAAATCTGAACACACAGACATGAAAACACACATTTTTAGACCAACCTACACTTGATTATCATTAGCTCTGATGTCCGTCAAGAAGAAACATCCCTAAGTTAACCTAGAATTTACAGAAAACTACAGAAGCTGCCTGAGAATCTTACAGTTATTCAGTGAGAGTTGTATAGTGCAGCTCACTGACAAATATCTGAGAGAAGCCAAAGAGCCTCTAAATAAAAGAAAGCAAAACCCAGAACCACACTGTTTCCATAAATGTGTCCAAAAATGTTGTAATCTGCTTTGGAAACACAGCAGAACAGCAGCGGCATCATCACAGTTCATGTTTCCTGAAAACCGAGGAGACGACTGATTTGATTTTAACAGTTTTTACTCTTTTTCCAGAAGGAAACACAGACACAAAAGATGTGATTCCAAAGATGTGTGTTTGTGTCCTTCTCTTTCACCTGCTTTGTCCGCATCACTGTGCCCATCCTTGAGCCACTTCTCTTAAACTGCATCTGATAGGCTGCCTAAATCCTTTGTCTAGAATTATATAAAGAAGCGTGCAGGCTTTTGGGGTCACAGAAAGGGAAGAATACAGCATCTCTCGCCTTTTCTTCTGCAGCTTCACTCACTATTTCTTCACTTTCATTTTCCATGTTTCTCTACAATGGATGCACAGACAGGTTTCTCCATTTCTTTCCACTTTCTCATTGTCTGCTTTGTGACATTCTCTTTCAGTGATCTTCCTCTCTTGAAGTGACCACATTACATGTCAGAGAGAGGGCAGACACTGGGAGGGAAGCGTGACATCCAGATAGGTTTCCTTCTGTCTGTGTCCTGCTGCTCTCATCTCAGACAGTGATTTATTTTTTCCTGGACAAAGGAAGTCGATATGATAGCAATATGAAAGTCTTACACTCTTCTACAGCACATGATGATGGTTTAGACCTCAAACTGTTTTAACAATAAGATTAAAGTTTACAGGGGCAGTGTACCTCACAACTGAGAAACATTAGTCAAATGATGAGGAACAACTGGTTTAATTTTTAACCGTTTAATTCTTCCAGTTAAATTTAAATTCAACTACTGTCAAATATAGACATATTATTCAACTGCGTGCTTTCACATTTCATGATTGTGTTGATTCATGATCAGCTCTGACCAGAAATACAACAGACCTCTGTCATTCAGTTGTAATATTTGGGAGATTTGAACGGTCTGTCCACACATACTGATGCACAGTAATTAGCAGTAGCTGGGCTCTGGTGAAGCTCTAGTTCTGGGGGTGTGTTGAGCTGGACGGTCATTGTCTGACATGTCCACCACCACCAGACACACTATTGATTGTTGGCAACAGCGTTGGAGAAGCTACTTTGAAAGCTGAGCTTTGCAAGCTACAGATTACTTCCTCTTCTTATGGGAGAAATGCTTGGAAAAAGTAGTTCAAACTACCTGGTTCAAAAAAGGTCAAATTGGCACAAATATAGATGTGACACGAGAAATAAATAATGATAAATAAAACAAAAAAGTGCAAAACTGCGGGTGTTATAGCTATTACATGGCCATTTATCAATTGTTATTGAAACATCTATACAGCACAAGGGGTTAATAGGCCCTACTCTACCTTCCAGTCAACTCAGTTGGCTGTTATCATCACCTGTGTCAGCTGAGCTGTTGCTGACATGGCTACAATAATAAACAGAGTGTAGCAGGTTTACACACAAAAATGACTTTTTGTTATGTATAGGGACAGAATGTGGTTTCAGTCAGTTGGTGTTTTGTCATCTATCATCCACGCTGATCTCCTCACCACACTGATGTTGTTAATGTTAATGCAACATCTCTTTTGTTGTCCAACTTCTGCTTCTGTCACCATTACTACGGCTGCTAGAGACGATCCACCTGGCTGCAGTACCTTCCAGCCAACTGGTAGTTGACCCTGAACAGTGCATATGATGGTAAGAACAACAGATAATACCCATTAAATTACTTAACAACATCCGACCCTGCTGGAGTAAATGTGACTTTCCTCCAGATGACCTCTGGGACCAGAGCCACCAACATTTGCAGAGACTCGTTTGTGACTCATCCAGAGAGACACTGTGACAAATGGAGGCACGTGGAAGACCCCCTCTGACTACTCAGCCCTCTCTGGATCACATGTGTTTACACCCTCAATCCACCAAGGATCATGTAGCATGTAGAATCAATTTGGCCCCTGAAGACACTGACTGCCAGGCTCATATACAGGCTGTGTACTAAAGGGAAGAAGAAATAACAAGTGATAAATTAAATTAATCTCAATGGAGAGTGGGAATGAGATGAAACGGGGTCTCCAGCCTGGAGAGGATAATCAGCAGATGTCAAGAGAATGGAGGGTAGACGAGAGGGACCGAAAGTGGGGAAAATATTGTCTGTGTCCTGCAGTGTCCTTGGCTCTAATGACAAAAAATAATATCTCCTGTTTGAAGACAGGGACTGAGTTATGATATTAAAAAGGGCTGTGATGCATTTTGACGGGTGGGTAGGTGACCTGTCCTGACCATGCATTTTGTGGAAACCCAAACCAGGGTCTGTGGATATGAAACACAGTTTTGCAGGGATTTTGTTGTGCCACAGCAGTTTGCAGAGCCATCATCAGAAAGCACCATTTCCTAAATGAGGCTGGTAATCCTGTATCATGGATATGAAGAGTTTAATCCACCCATATCAATTCAACAATGGGTGAAATTACACTGTGGTGCAGTTTCACTGCTACTTTTGATTTGACAAAAAAATGTGTTTAATTTTTTTAGGACATCAACTCATCAGTTTTTTAACAGCATTTTATATGTACAGTGTTGATCTTTATAACTGTAACTGTATGAACATAATAGGAAACCCAGACTCCTCTATTATCGTTTCTAAACTGATTTGCAACCTCAAATATGTTTTTGTTGGGACCATAACTGTAACCAGATTATTTTTACTATTGACATCTCATTATAAACAGCAGGTTGCAATTAATGTTCCCAACTATTTCTTTTCTGCCACAATACCTGATCTTGCATTAGTGCATCCAGTTTGTCTGACTACAGTACTGTTGAATGTTGTGTTTAGGGACTCACAGTTGTTTGAACCAAAACCACCATCTCTCTCTAACCTTAACCAAAGTTAAGACTCTGGAATGAACTCGTGTCTGTGGTGGGACAGCTGTGTGCCTTCTACGAGATTGTGCTGCAGTTTAGCTGCATAGGATGTCATTTTTAGGAGACTGTAATTTCCACAGGGGAAGGGGTGAACCCACTTTTACAGTTGCAGTTTGATTCACTCATAAAAACCTCTATAGACCGTAAAAAATAGTTACAACAACAAAACAAAAAGAACAATAGTAGAAAAATAATTTAAAATCAACTGGTCAAACTGGTTGTTTTCTATATCAATGGTGAAATTAAGAAACAAGAAACGCTGTGTGATCTCTACTGAAACTCTAAGATATTCAGGTCTGACATTTTAACCATAAAGCAAATGTGACATGGTTTATGTTTTAGGCCATGAGTTATGTCTGCAGGTACTCCATTCAGGCCTCAAACAGCTCCAATAATATCGAACAGCAGGGCTGTTTTTGCCCATGAAATCGTTGATGTGCACCAGCAGTTTTGTCGCTGTATGGGCAGGTGTTGGGATGGCGCTGCTGTCTGCCATCCCAGTTCACTCTGTGCTGGCACATGTGTCATTTACAGTAGCATTTAAAAAGACTATGTGACAAAATGAAACTAGATTAAAACAGGTAATAAACACTGAACAGCAGGGAAACAGAGACAAACTGGCTTCTAATATCATAACCTTCATCAGTAAGGTAAGGCAGCCTTTATGTCTCCTGACAAATAAAACTCATGGCATTAAAAAAAAGTAGAACCCATTCACAACTCCTGATTTTTAACAGCAGAACAGAATAACCATGATCCCATAGTAATCACAATTAATACTACTCTTCAGAGAAATAATGTTCTCAGATCATTCTGGTTTTCACTGAGTGAAAACTGCCGTCTGCTCCTGTTCATCTACGACAGCAGCTCCTGAACCTGCGGCTGAAAGTCCAGGTGCTCTCTCAGACTGAAAGAAGCTCAGTGGGTTAAATTCATTGGTCTCAACCTCAGAAAACAAGTGCTAACATAATGATCTTAATTCCTGAATCCATACTTGGCGGCAGTTCAACAGCAGCTCTTACTCATAAAACAATACTACTGTAGAGTATTATTAGAACCTTAAAACTAATTACTCATGTGTGCTGATAGGAAACATGGGCCGATGTGAGCAAACAAATTAAAGATGCAAAATAAACAGAGAAATAGAGAAGAGAAGAGCAAGTGAAGTGTTCTTTCTGTGCTTCTTCTTTACATGTGCGTAGGCCATGAGGAGAGAGATGCAGCTCACTACCATGATGCTGATAATTACATTAGAATTGTGCTGCTACGCAGATATTAGTGGTGAAACCTTCAGAAGTAGCAGCATTAACTAAAATGTTGCTGAAGGTGCAAGATCATCATTGTTTGGTACCAGGAGCGTTTCCAAGTTCTAAATAACAATCTAACTGGGGCAGAAAAGCTAACTGTGATTTGTCCAGAGGAGTTTTCAGCTGCAGACTCAGTGGTCCTGGGTGGACTGTGGCAGCCGAGTTAAAGAGTTGTCCTGGTGCAGATTATAAACACATAAACCCCGACAGAGACTCAACAGACCAAAACGTAGCCTGATTGACCCATTAAACAAGAGCAAAACCCTTTCCCAGCAGGAACTAAAGCGAGACAGAAGAAGAGAAAAATACAGAAAGGAACAAAATGCTTTTCACTTTATTTTTCTAATAGTAACAATGACATGTTCTGTGGTTTTCTAGGATTACAGACCTGTTCAGAGACTCTTACATAACAATCATTCAGTACGTTTGTTCCTCTCCTCCCTTCACTCACACAACACACGTGACATGTAGGGCAGATCATGTATGAATGACTGATCCATACATCACATGTCAGACACCCCACCCCCCCAGGGCTGAGATTTCCTCGTTCTCTGTCTGTTAACAGCAGCCAGTTCAAACAAAGGTTACTAATCTTCTAAAAATGCTGAAGCTCAATGTATGTGAACCTTAGTTAAATCATATTAGCCGTGACTGTCACGCTTGAACGTATAGTCTCAGTAATAGCTCCCCTCTGGGATGTGAAGAACGACACCCCCCACCACCACATACACACACACACACAAAATACACACAAAGAAATTATGAGGACAGAGGGAAAGGAGCAATAATAGGAGGCCTAATAGCAGCAGCTCTGCCACATCTGGCTTACTGGAGGCTAACAAAGTGAATAATTTAGTGTTGTGAAGAAGCAGAGGCCTGGCCTTGAATGCAGAAGAAGGGAAACTGCAGATCAAATCACAGCTACAGTGTTAGGAAACATGCATGTTTTCTGCGTACAGAGGACACAAGAAACAGAGTATCATCAAATTATTTACAGTACGAGTGCTACTGCTGAGACAGTGTCATGCAGACATCAGTATCTGCAATACACTGCAGGCACAATGTAGAATCTACTGTAGGACTGGAATATACAGTTCAAATCTGTTAATATAAAAAAATACTGTATCTACATTCAATGTTAGTTCCTCATTTAGTAAATCCTGTATGTGTGAGGCAGTTGCTTTTTCCATATCTCGGCAAACTCCCATCGTAAACAAGATGTTTTAACAAAATGTACAAACTTTCAGCTGTTTGCAATGAACAAGAACAATTTAAATAACTCAACACAACTAATGTTACAAATGTTTGCTCCAGATTCAACACAAAATGCAACTTTTAATGACTACTGCAGTCTCAAAATTATTCATCCCCTTCATGACAAGCCTCTTCAGTACTTAGTAGATCACCCTTCTGCTACTACGACCTGCTTCAAATGTGATTCGTAGCCAGACACCAGCTTCTGGCAGCGTTCCTGAGGAATCGCAGCCCATTCCTCACGCTGGTCTCCAATATTCTTGGGCTTGCATGCTGCATCTTCTTCAAATCCCTCCAGAGATTTTCTGTGGGGATGAAGTCAGGTGACTGTGAAGGCCACAGTCTTGATGGACTTTGAGGTCTGCTTGAGATCATTGTCCTGTTGGAAGGTCCAATGACGCCAAGCTTCAGCTTCCCAACAGACCACATGACATTTTCTCCCAGAATGTCCTGATACTTGAATGAATCCATCTTGCCTACACACGCTGCAGGTTTTCAGTGCCAGAGGAAGCAAAGCAGCCCCAGAGGATCACCAAGCCGCCACCACCCCACTCCACTGTAGGTTGTTTTTTTCAGCATATGCTTCCTTTTTCTTCCTCCAGAAATACTGCTGATCCATAGGCTTGAAAGTTACACAAAACAGAATCCCCAAACGTCTGTGGCTTCTTTCAGGGATTTTGAGCATATTGGAGCCAACTTTTCTTGTGCTTTTGGGTCAGTAGGTGTACTTCTTCCCTTCAATGTTTAGTATGCTCTTCAATGTGCTGAATGAAACCTTAGTGCCTGTTGCCATCAGTTCTTGCTGCAGGTGTTTTGCAGTCACTCTAGGGTGATGTTTGTAGCAAATTTCCTGGATGTCTGTGAGGTGAATTTCATTTTAATAAATCTGCTGCTTTTCATATCTGTTCACTGCTCATTATCTGTTCATATGAAAATAATGTGTTCATATTGGTTTACACACTTGTTCATCAGAGGAACATTTCTCAGTAAACATAGAGAAATGTGAAAAACTGTGTAACAAAACCCACATCCCATAATATGACCACAGCTTTGTCAAAGTGCCGCAGCCCACATCAATATTCACTTCTGTGATTCAACAGTATACAGTCTCAGATACCATCACGTCCACTGTAAAATATGGTCATGGTAGAGTCGTGACACCCGAGAGGTTTCATGCTCTGGAGAAACTGTTTGGGTAAAATTGTGACTCAGTCCAACTTTTCAACAAACAGAATGTGCAGTATCCAGCTGGGTAGAATAACAAAGCATCTACAATAATGAGTGAAATGACTGAATCACTGAGACATTTTTGTTGCCGCCTCCATGAGATGTTTTAACACGTTTACTCATTATAAACTTTCTACACATTCAGACACTGTATTTTACTCTGTTTGCACATGTGATGACACTCTGTTTGTACACTGGGCAAATGCCACCTAACAAGATTTAGAGTTTAGCGCTAATGATGGTGAGTTTGCTCAACACAGTATCAAACTTTTAAAGCAGAAATAAATAAATAGAGAAACCTCATAGTGGTTTGAAAACTAGATATATTCCTTACCTTGTAGAGGCTGTTTTAAACTGATCAGCCTTTATAATGAAAGTGTTATGGTAGCAGATGTATCAAACATTTTCCCATTTTCAAAACAGTTGCTTCGTTGTAATTCAAGCTCAGTCCACATATACATAGATGTTTTTACAATATAGATTTTCTGTGCATTTTGGCCTTTTATCTACACAAACTGCATTTTAGGTGACTAAAAACAGACCTTTTTGAAACCTTGTTTCAGGATAAAGATATTTGGGAGGTCCATTTCCAGCGTTGACATGCAGACAGAGTTTTTGTTTTCTAACATCAGAGTGTGCGTTAGTATCTCCTTGGTTTATGAGGCAACTTTGGTGACAAGAGAGCCAAATTAGTGGTGGTATTGATATTACTAAACAGATTTTTTAATATGTAAACATACAAACACTGTTACTCTCCCACTATGCTGACGAATGGAGCCATCTGAATGTGTTCAGGCTTCTGATTGGACAACATATCTTTATGGTTAGGGTTTATCACTGCCATGCTCTTGAGAGGATGTCTGTATGTGGATGATTTCTTTGCTGTGTTGACAAGATGTTTTTGGAGGAATAAAGGAGGAAAAACCCACCTTTTAAAAAAATACCTGTCGACATGTGGACTGGGCCTCAGTGCATCATGAAACTGGTCTCCACCACCGTTTACAGTCGTGCTGTGAGACTGTACTTTGAGCTAAAGGCTAACATCAACATCCATACTGCTCATGTTTAGCCATTATAATGGTTACTATATTCACCATTATAGCTGGTGATTAGCAGTAAAGACAAAGCCCTGCTGAGGCTCATTTCACAGGTTTTTTTGTATTGGAAAAGCTAAAATGGAGATAAATGAAAAGTCAGAGGAGGATCACAAAGTTATCACACCACAGCTGTTGAGACCAAAGTGTTGGACTGACAGAGACTCTTTGGCAGCCTGTGTGAGTAAGAACCATGAAGACAGTGATCAGTGATACAGTTTAAAGTCTCTTTTACTCCTTCATTTACCTTCATGTCTACTCTCTTTTCTGTGTGTTCAACATTGGTCTGTTTGGCTCCGTTGTGCTGGGCTGGCTCAAACTGCCTAATAAATCTGTAAACCTCTCACACCATCAGATAATCTTATCAGTCCGGACCAAGTCTCCAATTAGGAACCCCCCCCCCAAGACTGTGAAGATGAGCAAATTTGCTGTAAATTGGCTTGAAAATCCTCCAGTGTCAGTCTGATAAAACATTACGGGGCAGAGCAAATCGAACCACAGTGACCAGTTTCAGGGGGATTTATTAATACTGTAAACACTGAGGAAAGAAGAAGCTCGGAGTGTTCTGCTTAAAAAAACTTAAGTTCTCACGAAACAAGATCTGATGGAATTAACACACGGAAAGATGAACCTCATTAGAGTCTCTGTATCAGTATTCAGAGTTCAATGCGTGCTGAGAATATGGATCAGTTTTCATGCATCTGTGGATCTTTTCAATTACATTAATTCTGTTTCCTCCCTCCTCACTTCTCCAACCTCCGACCAGACAAAACAGCAGGAACAATTTATCCAAACACGGCACATCTTTAAAACCCAGACAGTTTCACTCACATTGAGCTGCAGGGTCTCTGTCCACTGGCCAATCACCCGGTACCCTGGCCCAGTAATGTTGTTCCACTGGTACTGAAACAAGTCGTAGCGTCCGGGGGCATCGCCGTTACGGTTAAACGTCACTGAAGTACCGGCACTTCCTGTGGAGGACAAAAAGACGCTTAGCAAATTAGCCACTAAGCCAGTCAATTAATATATCAACAACTCAAAATACTTTAAAAGTCATCACAGAAATGTTGAGGATCTGGCTATATGCTGTGATTTCTCCATCCTCACACTCTGATGGCAATGAGATACCGTCCAAAAATCAATACCACATGAATATTAATGTGTATGTGGTCTGTTTCTAATTGTGGTTGAAATGTTTTTTGAGAATCTGTCTGTCTCTGGTTTGAAATTAAGGAAAAGCAAAACTATCTTCATGTCACAATCATGAATTAATCAAACTACTTGTTATCTACTCGATATAATTTATCACTTTACTTGGGTGCACACAGAGAACTAATGAGTAATGAATGAGTCGTTACTGGTTTGTGCGACTTCACAGTAGATTTAGAGTTAATGGTGAAAGAGTTGATGAAGAGTGTGATGGTTATTCTGTTTCACGGATAGTTACTGGACGATTCTGTAAAATGATCAACAGTAGAGTGTTGTAGTCAAAGAAAGTCGGTGATGTAGTTTCAGAGCCAGAAAGGTGGTTTACAGTGTAAGTATGGAATATAACTATATATAGAATTATGCAGAAAACCCAACAGTCCCACTTGAGCAAGCAATGTGATGACAAAAAGCTGCAAATACATGTTCCAAAGTTAGTACCCCATCTTTTAATTCTGTTTTTGTGTAAAACCATAATAAAAATCATCAGATTATAACGGGTCTTGGTATTAGGGAAATACAACCTCAGATGAACATATAACTTTCGTTCACTGTGCCATTATTTATTTAACAAAAAGAAAGAAAAAAAGAAAAACGTGGGCATATTTAAGTACCCCCTTAATGCTTCTATAGGATTTAAGAGAGAAAGCTGCAGTTAGGTGCTGCTAATCATCAGCCCATTAAATGATCATCAGCAGGTGTACAGACCTCTCTAAAATCAAAAGATTTGGCAGTTTGCTGGTCTGGAGCATTCAGGTGAGTGTTAAGACAACACGCAGCGGGAAAGACATAAACAGTGGTTTCAGGGAAGAAATTGTAACTGCACATCAATCTGGAAAGAGTTATAAAACCATTTCCAAACAATTTAGAGTTTAGTGTTCTACAGTGAGAAAGATTACTCACAAGTGGAACGCCTTCACAGTTGAAATACAAACAAACCTAGGGGCTACATCTCAGACCCTACAGGCCTCATGTTAAATGTTAAAGTCCACGACAACACAATTAGGAGAAGACTGAACAAGTACAGTTTGTTTTGAAGAGTTGCAACTGCATCGGAATAAACCACAAGACTTCTGGATCAATGTCCTATGAACAGATGAGACCAAAGTGGAGTTGTTTGGCCACAACGCCCAGCACCATGTGTGGTGAGAACTAAACAGAAATGCCTCAAAAGCGAATGCCTAAAAACATCAATGAACTAAAGCAATGATGTAAAGAAGAGTGGGACAAATTTCCTCCACAACTACACTACCAGTCAAAAGTTTGGACACACATAGAAATGACCATGTTTGTGAAAGAAAAGCAGATTTCATAACAT
>JAUMHL010000025.1:27257577-27292522 GCA_032362345.1 Sandelia bainsii | reverse complement strand
GCTCTTCCGATCTAAAGGATAACTGATCATTAGAAAACCATGTGCAATGATGGTAACACAACTGAAGACATGTATCTTGTCATGAAGAACATGGTCATTTCTGTGTGTGTCCAAACTTCTGACTGGTAGTGTATGTGAGAGGCTGACAAAGTCACACAGGAAACAATGATTTCAAGTTGTTGCTGCTCAAGGTGGATCTACAAGCTGTTGAATCATGGGGGGGAACTTAGTGTTTTTGGCTTCATTTTTCTTAAATTATGGCAAAAAGTTTTTCATCTGAGGTTGTACTTGCCTAAATACTAAGACCCTCCATGATCAGATGATTTTATAATGTTTTTACTCATAAAATCACAGAATTAAAAGAGGTGGTACTAACTTTGGAACATGACTCTACATTGTTACTAAAATGTCTCTTTCCTGGTCTGGACAGTCTATAAAAAAGAGCAGCTCAGGGTACATTTCATTGCGTGTTGTTCATTGTATAACTATATATGTGACAAATAAAGAATCTTGAATATTTTTTTCCACCAGTCTTGCAGAACAACATCCAGTGTATAGGGAGTAACATATCATATATCATGTGCATTTATGGTTGTTTACATGACAACAAAGGTCTGGTACCCCAGCTAGCATCACAGTGCTGTTCCAAGAGATGTTCATATGGGTCGTATGAGGAGGTGGGGACCAACAACCTATAAGGTCATATAGGCTGAAGCACATATTATTCAGTAACTACTCTGTTAAATAATCACATTTACATGAACGGCATTGTACAGTACTGACAGTTTGGTTTGAGCCCTGCAGCCATGCATCATGACAAACAGCAGGCAGATTGTGACACACTTAAACAGCATCGTCTCTCAGGAGGACCTCCCTGTCCTCCCTCTCTCTTATTATTCCTCTGTTCTTTCTTTCTCCGTGACGCTGGGAGCCTCCCTCCCAGACACAGTGTTTATTTACTTTGGCTCCTCTCGCTCTGGTGTGGGCCAAGAGTCCCTTTCAAGTCTGTATTTAATTTAGAGTGAAAGGGAGGGAGACAGATAGAGAGCAGAGAAAGGCTGACAGACGGAGGAGAGGGGACAGATAGAGCTGGGCTCCCTCTCTTCAACATGAAATACAAAGAGAACAGAACACAGGGATGTCCTCAGGTGAGAAACTACTTTTTGACAGGAAACTCCACTGTTTATTGGAACTTTTTTATTAATATTTCTTTCTTGTTTCTCTTTAAAGCCTCCTGAGCAGCATCATTAACTCTTTTACTTCAGTTTTTCTCTTGAATCATCTCCCATGTTTTCAATTCATCACTAAAACATCACATTTGTCTTTTCAAAGCTGTCACCTCACACAGCACGAGAACAGGAAAGAGTTCACCGCAGTCTGATCCTATTCAGCTGCAACACACCAACTCCCTCCAACTCAGGTGAGAGTTAGTCTGCAACATTTCAACTTTTTTCAAACCTTCACTCTGAGTCTTGTACCCACATACTGAGCATTAAACCAGGTGGTTGGAAACACTCAGTCTCCTTCCTAAAGACCCTGTACGGTAAGTTTCTTTCGACTGCTTCCTCTCAGGGTCGCCTCAGTGGATCAGTTGCCTGTGGCACTTTGGCAAGGATTTTATGCCAGATTCCCTTCCTGACTTCCAGACTGAATTGCTGACTGCCCTACCTACTGCGCCACCGTTCCCGGCCTCCCAAAGTCCCTGTATATCAAGCCAAAAGCCCTGCACTTAATGGATGACCTGCTTTACCTGCCGTGCCACAGTTGTTCCATATAAACCACTAGCAAACATCAACAGTGCTGACTGCATGCACCTTTAAATCTACTGAAGGTATAAGCTTACTAGCCTGGTATGCTAAAGACTGTTTAGAATCATAGGTATGAATCAACATCAGCCATACATTTCAGTTTTTTCGATGACATGATGATTCCATTTGAAGATGAAGTCAAGTGAACTGTACGTTCAGACAAATCAACACAGTACCTGTACATACAGGTAATGGTGGAATGTGAAGTTTGAAAAAACCTGAAAAAAAAAAAGACTTTTATGAAGCATTTAAACCTTTATCGTCTCTCTTGTGGTCTGGACATAAACCAGGAACATACTGCACATACACAGAACCAAGTCCACAAAAATTTTATTAAACTTTTGAACTAAAACCCATCATGAAACTGAAACTGTAGAATCTGCTGATTCACTTTACTATAGTTTAATTAAAATGTGGCTTTTTTTTTATCAGTGATCTTCTGACAACTGGGATCAGAGAGAAATACTTCCTTCATATCTTATCTTCACATCTTCAGTAGCAGTTAAAGACCTAAACACTGATAACAGTCAGCAGCTCAGTTACTCTTTTCAGATCAATACCAGGTTTTCGATATTTGGTTCATGTTCGTCCTAATAGAGTGGCTAGAAAAAAAAATTGGAAAGAAACCTGGAGAGTTTTATGTGTTAAGTAAATTATTTTCATTGTCTTTTTATAGGCATAGAATCTTTTTTAAATCTGACTGAAAAACATTGTAATCAAAAAAACTGTAATCTAATTCTTAAACAAAGTATGTGCAAAATATTCAGAATGTAAAGGCACCACCAGCAGCTCTGCAGAAGTGTGGTGGGCTGATTCCTCTGTGTCTGTCTGTCTTTTTAATTAAGACTTATATAAGGTGAATGAACAGTTCGACTGACACGTTCATTTTATATTAGCTCATTTCAAGCTTTGCTAATTACCTGATAAAAGAAAGCTCTGGAGGGGCAGATTTCCAAGTCTCTCCTGAACATCACAGGTAAAAATGGAGAAGTAGAATATTCACATAAATAATAAGATGTATTTAAGTTGCATAATTGGAGCAGTGAAGATTTAAACTAACATATTAACAATCACAGTTACAATCACATTTACTCGAACAATGTAAAATAGCTCAACACAATATTAAGCAGTACACCTACTTGCAGTGTGGGTTGAATAATTCTGATGGTTTAAATATATACACGTGCACGTGAGTACATACATTTATTGTTGTGTGTATTGCTGTGTGTTATTGGTATTTTTCTGTCATTTTTCCTGAATTTCTTTTTGCCATTTGACTTTAAATCGTTCTTCATTTAATTTTATTTTTGCATTTTGTAAAGCCCTTTGCAATCATTGCTTTTGATGTGTACATTACGGTCTTCAAAGGAATGTCCTTTGTCCTTCAGACATAATACAGAGCAATATAGTATCTGCAGTGTAAAGCACAGACTTCACAAGCTGCTTTACAAGCATATGGCACAACACAGGAGAGCCAGCTCCTGAGGACAAGACTCAGCAGTCCATCTGAAAGACATGCGGCACTCCTTTTGAAGACAGCAGCGTCCACATTGAGGACAGAGTAGACGGGTGGTTTGAAAGAGGGGTGTTAACGACGCCACAGAATTTAAATGCCGGGTCCTCCCAGAACTGGAATATCTTCAAGAACCTCAAGTAAGTCCAGTTCCTACTGAACAGCACCTTTGGGATCCTAATCACAGTCAGAAACATTTTATGCTACAAAGTCATAAAACTATTGAAATGATGACCCATAATCTTCCTCTTAGCACCTTTCTGTTTTGTCTCCTGCTGTTCAGACACTTTGGGTCCATGACTTGCAGATGAGGTCCTGCAGGCCTCTCATGGCTGCTGGGTAAATCCTGATCAAAGTTATAGACTCATGGTGAGTGAGTGTTTTCTGTCCCGAATCCCTCCTTCTGGGCATCAGCTTAACAAACAGAATTTAAAATCTCATCTTAAATCCTTTTGATTCTCAAAGGCATTTTATTTATTCTTTCCCTTGATTTGGTCTTTTTGCCTTTCACAGATTTACATATTTATTTAAATGCTTTTTTGTCTTTTTTATAACGCACAAAACAAATGAAGCTTTAACTGATTTTAGTTCAGTTGTTTTGAGCAAGTACACTGATATACCATCTTTACGTTGACATGTTGAAGATGTGATCAGACATTTTCCACTTCCAACAAAGCAACATGATTATTCATGTGGAGTCGTGTTTGTGTCCACAAATCCAATATTCCCTCTGTTTTAGCTCCATTTTTGGTCTCCACCAGCTCCAGAAGGGATATTTCAGCCGTTTAATGTGGTTTGTGATGTGGACATGAAGCAATGAGCTGAAACTCACTATAAAGCTGCATCAAGTGGCTATAACTAGTGGAGATGCCACTCCATTAGAGGCAATGTGAGTAATCTGTATCCTTCATCAGTCTTTAGTGGCGACATGCATGAGGACCTTTTTCCTAAAACACATGCACCTCGCCGCTTCAGGCCATCTGAACTCAAGGCTGCCAGAGTAAAGACGATAATCTCGCTGCAGAATAATGTTATAGTAACGCTGCATGTCATTACATTTTGGCTGCAGAGTGAAATGCATTTGAAGGCCAACTGCTCACTAATAAAGCAGATCCATTTTCCATTATTGGACACAGAAAAGAGGAGGGTGAGGAAAAGGGTGATACAATTCCTCAGGCAGTTTATGTTCCTGAACAGAGAAGTGGACAGACAGGAAGTTTTGAAATGACCAAAATGTTAGCACCTGGCACTGCTCAGAGAAAGCAGTTAGTTTGTGCTATGGAGCAATAAAAGTCTTAATTATTGCCCCTTTAAGACCAACGCCGTGGATCATTTCACTTTACAGCAGTCTCAGTTTAGTTTCTTCAGCGCATCATCTTCCAGTCAGCGTGACGTCTACACAACTTACAGATCTGGGAGAAGTTTTCGACTCAATTTTAACAAAGCCACTAAAACATGTTGATTACTGCAGCTCTGTTTTTATCAGGTCTTTTAGAAAATTTTAAGAAAATGAAACATGCAGGTTTTTAATGACTAGAAGTCACTGCTAGCACCCTGTATTAACTATTCACTATTAACATGTATATTTCAAACAGAACTGGGAAGTAAATAAGTACATTTATTGAAGTACTGCACTTAAATACAATTAAGATAGAAAAGGTTTTGGAGTAGTCGTAGTATTAGTTACTTTTTCTCCACTCCCTGTATCTGACAGCTTTAGTTACTTTGCAGATCCAGATTGTTAAAACAAAATGACGAAGCAGGTGTCACCACATAAAGGGTTAAAATCAGCTGCTGTTTTTGTTCCACACCATGAGCCTGATTTACGAAAGGCTTGTCTGTACAAACAAAATGTGCAAATTTGCTAAAAAAAAAAAACGTGTTAATATATTTGACACAATGACAGAAGAACAAATCATATTCTTGCATCTCTGTGCTTTCTCGTGTCGTGAGTCATTCCAGTGTGCAGTAGGTGTTGCTGCTGCAGTCTACCATGTGTATTGTCCCTAGTTCTGAAACCGTCGTTGCGGACAATGGGCCGTTTCATAACGTTCCTGTGCAGTCAGGACGCAGTGAATAAGGCCAAACACAGCTTCTATGTGGTTTTTGGTTTCCCAGTAGCTATTGGAGCAACTGATTATACACATGTGCAACTTGTGAATCAAAAAAACACACATTCTTTGAATGTGTCAGTTATTGTGGCCAAACTCTCGGGGTCAGTACATAATTAATTCATTCTGAGGATTAGCTTCTTTTTTCCAACTTAAGAGATGCTGAGTATGAAGATTAGTCTGATTAGATTACTTTTAGGCAAACCCTAATTTAAATATCATCCCCTTTGGCATTTTAGTAAATCATGCCCAGAGTATCTATAGTAGGGGTGGCCAACCCTGTTCTTTTAGAGCCATTTTATTTATTACAGAAAATGTTTCTTCCACTTTTGGGGTGGAAGGGTTAGTTTATGAATAAAACAAATGAAATGAATGTTGTTCAACCGTGGTGAAATGCTTCTTCGTGGAGTACTTTTGTACTTTTGTTTTGCTGAGAAACCTGCTGGGGCAGCTTGCCGTTTTTATGAACCAGCCTTCTCTGGATCTTAAACCATAAACTCTCTTGTTACTTTTTAAAAAGAAATTAAAAGCTTAAATTTTAATATGGGTTTAATTTGGAGAATTTAATCTTGTTAATTTTTTAGCACTTACTTCAATTCTCCCTGTTAGTTTATTGTTTTGATCAGCTTTGCTAAAGCACGCTGGTTTGTGCCTGAAAGTTGTGATACAAATAAAATTATTATTACAAATTGGATCAGTGCACGTCTGGACACTTATATTATTCACATATATTTCAAGCTCTAAGGTTCTTATGTCTCACGAGTCTTTGTGTTGTGTACAGGAACTTTTACCCCCTGACTGTTTAGTTTTGTTTCTCTTTTTCACATGCTAAGGAAATGTCTGAATCAGAGATGTATTCATACTTACTAGTAATTTGAACAATATTTAACAACTTGCATCAGACATTCTACAAAGTGTTGCAGCAACATTCAAATGAATCCATACAGTCCCATAACTGTGACCTAAATTCAATTTATTGTTGTTTTAATCACTAAGACAATGAGAAAACAATAGCTGGATGAACATACTGTCTTTAAAAATCACTAATATCCAGAAACACTGGTTTGATGAGAAAATCAGTAGCTAACATCTGTCCCTCTGTGCCTCCCCTTCATCTCTCCCCTCCTGAGGAGGTGCTTCACAGTTTGAAAACCTCTGTCTCAGGCCAAAGGACATAAGGATGTGGAGATCAGTAACATGTAATAGTTGGGAGTCTGACTTTAACTGGATCTGTGGCACTAAAAGCATAACAGAAAAGTTTATCGATGTAAATGTATGTATTGTACTTTGGGAACATTTTTAAAAGTCCTCTTAGGTGAACATGAGACTCTTAGCTCGATAGTAAGATATTTATCTTGCCTAAAAGTCAGTGCTGATTTTCAGTGTTATGTGACACATGAACCACATAGTCAAAAGCACGGAGCACTTACAGATGATGGACATAGACCTGTGTTGTCTGCACGTGCACGGGCACTTTAGTCTACGTTAGGGAGCTTCAGTGTTTGAGTTACATCAAAACAGAAAAAGATTAAAACCTTCATAAACAACTTCACATAAGGCAGAATGAAGGTAATGCTGGAGGATAAAACTAAAGCTTTACATCACAATACAGAGACGAGTTTATGTCTTTTTATATGTATTTTTTACAACCAAGAGTGTTTTTATGATCTGGGTTAGTTTGCTACTTTGGCACATTTTGATTTTATTTTGGTCTCAGAGAATCACTCGTGTTTTGGCCTTCGAGCACAAAGCTCAGCACATATCATAACGGCCCATTTTACTGCCTGCAGAAGGACAGAGGCATCAGTCCACTCACCATTGAAGCTGACACTGCGGATGTACTTGAGTAGTTTCTTCCCTCCAGCCAGATCCATCTCGGGGCAGATGCCGGAGTTCTCTGGACACAAGTCTCTCTGCATGTTGTGAAGGGCGTGTGCCATGGCGTACACCGCGTCGATCACAAACTGGACTTTACCCTCCTGCTCGTACTTGGAATCGATGCCAATGCGCTCCTGACCTGATGGAGACAGAGAGAGTATAAGGGAGACTAAGGTAAAGTTTACAGTAAATAGAATTGTACTTGAGTAGACTGCATGAGCACATGTACTTAGCTACTTCCCACCTCTGCTCAGGTGAGATACACGCCCAACCTGCAGAAGTGTTCTGCTGGATGTTTGCTCTTAGAATAACGACACGCTGAGTAAAAGTGAAACATTTAGAAAATATCGTGTGGCGAGCAGGAGTGAAGACAAGCATGGAGCAAAGTGCTGTGCCGCCTGGTGAGGCAATGACCGGGACCAGGTCCCATTAAAGCTCTGATATCCGAGGTGCTGTTCTCCCAGTTGGTGGCGAAGCCTGAGGGACTGAAACCCGAGCCTGTCTCAGCAGAAAAGACAAGAGTGTCCAAAGTTATGTGCTCAGAAAACAGCAGCAGTTTGCATTCATTTATAGTATGATAAGAGGATTATGGTGACTGCTGGACAGGTCTGCCAACGAAACAGGAGGATGCAGCCTTTTATTAAATCCTGGATGGAGGCTGGACATGTGGTCTATGCTGATATGGTGGAGGAGCCTCTGACTTCAGATAAGAAACTGACTTGCTTAATGTGGTAAGTGAGTTTGGTTCCAACTGAACAGATAAATAACTAATATCACTGAATGTACGGTATCATCACAGCTGCTAAAATAAATAAAGTTTTATTTTTAGAGTGTTCGGTTCCTCCGGTTCTTCCGGGTCTCTTACACAGCAGCTTCCTGCATAGATTAGTCTGGGTTTATTCATTTATATATTTATAAGTCTACAGAATTTGAATACACAAATAATCAAGGAATTTAACAGTTTGAAGTCAGTTTGAAGTATGATAAAGCTTACTGCTAATACTGCACTCGCACTAAACTACAACACACTGGTAGGTGGAACCCAGATGCAGACAGAACAGATACAGGTATAAACATTTATGCATATCTGTAAATCAATATTTGAGCAAGTTTAAATAAAAGCTACAATTAAAGCTCCTGTGTTCAACATTTTACTTTATTAAAAATGCCATTTGCTATATATTAGCTAAATATTAGCAATATTAGCATCTGAAATTTAGTGAAGTAAAAGTGGTGGAATCCAACACTGGATTCCAGTGCAGAGAAGATTGTCATACTGGGTCTACTGGAACACATCAACATGAGTTAAATGAAGCAAAGGAAAGTCCTCAAGTGTACACAGCCACATCCTGTAAGCTGTTTGTCTCTATGAAGCCAAAGAGACTGACTTGTCTCTTTTCCCCTCCTGTGTGGTGTTTTGTGAACACAGGTTCACGCATGAGTGCGCGTGAGTCGGCACACGGTGACCCCGGCAACTGCCCTTCTGTCTATGAACTTCTGTCTGTTTACACCAGTGAAATCGGTGATGTACAGTGGTGGTTTAGTCGTCGTGTATAACAAGGTTCATACACACACAAATAAAGAAACAGCCGTCAGCAGCACAGGTCCCAGCACAGGGTCCTGGCACCTGCACTCATGCATGAAGCTGTTTTCACAATCAACAAGTGCAGTTTGCAGCAGCATTTATAAACGCTTGCTGCTGAGATGATATTTCAAACATAGGTCATAATAACTAAAACAATGATAAAACAGGAAGGATGGAAGAGAAAAGTGCTCTTATGATGAAGCTGCACAGTTTAGTTAATAAACCACCTCATCACAAACACTTTGTTCCTAAAACTTTAGAATTTGTGTTGAATCCTGACAGAGGCCATGGTAAAAGTTCAAATCTCTGCAAGTGAATCAAAAATGTACAGAATTAGAAAGGGAACAGCCTACATGTAGATGATGACAATGAGAAGAATAGATGCAAATAAATTCAGACAATCACAGAGACAGCAGGGTAGATTGCAGCTTAGTGAAATAGTAGCATGCAGCATCAGAATGCACCATTATTTCATGCTGGAGGAAACATTATGCAGCAAAATGCTAAATGACTAAAATAGTTTAAACGGCAGCAGCTGCAGGGCCCCGGCGTTCACCGAATGTTTAGGCTCTAAGAAAAAAAGTTTCCAAAGACTTATTTGATATTTCACACTTCTTCAGCTCTTCAAGCTTCTTCAGTTTCTTCTGTGGCCTCCGTGTGCTCTGAGAAGCTTCTAACAGTGTGAATTTATCACATTTCAGCAGATTTATGCAGATTGTTTTTGCCTCTGAAAATAAGTTACACTGTTTAAGTTTACTGGACCAGAAATTTGACTTAATTTTGTCTAAGTGGTGTAAGAGCCAAACTGTTTTAGTTTGGATATCAAAACACTTCCCCCCTCCATATCTTCCAGAGACAGTTTACTATGTGTACTGTAGGATACTAGAGTACTACTGCTCACAGGTAACTGATGCTAAAACAGCTAAGACAG
This sequence comes from Sandelia bainsii, assembly GCA_032362345.1. Classification (NCBI taxonomy): domain Eukaryota; kingdom Metazoa; phylum Chordata; class Actinopteri; order Anabantiformes; family Anabantidae; genus Sandelia; species Sandelia bainsii. The sequence goes on along the minus strand of JAUMHL010000025.1, from coordinate 27,282,696 downwards.
TTTTTCAGCTTGTCAACAACAGAAAGCCAAACAACTCAGACTAGATATGGAACTAAAGTTTTTAATGGAGGGTTCAGACTGTCACAGCACTGGGTTTAGGTCAGGGAAAGACTGTGGGCTGGTTTAATACAGACAAAAAATCAACAGTCATTATTAATCCAGAACACAAACTTTCTCTAACTTAACCAAGTGCTGTGAGACTCTAAACACAAAGTTTAACGATGCTGTAGTCAGAATAAATAACAGCACCATCAGTTATCTTGGTGGAAAATATCTGATCTGAACATCTAATGATGAATCCAGTAGTTTTGCTTGTGTGAACTAAATCAAAAGGTGGAAAATGAGAAAACCCTGAGTCATTTTTCAGCTGTGATGAACCACATCATTGTACTGATGTACAAATACTTTGTGAAGTTGTCTGGAAGTGGAGTCATGGCCACTGGACTTCTTTCTTGTAAGGTTGAAACGTTTCACTATTCATCTGAAGAGCTTCAGCAGTCTGAGGGAAGTTGGTTAGTGACCACAAATTTATCCTCCAGGTTGGTTTCACCTCACTTGCACATGCATGTGCAAATAAACAAGCCCTCACTCAACAAAGGTGGAGGCCTTAGACATAACCTATCTTCAACCTACCATGCTGCCCTTTCATCCACCAGGTTAGCCACACTTAATGACCCACTTCGTGGGGGTAGGAGGAGAGGCCAGGGGTGTGGCTGTTACATCTACCCACACCCCTCCCCTGCCTTTGTTTCACTTAACAAGCCTGTTCAAGGCAGGTGTGAGGTGAAACTAACCTGAAGGATAAATGTGTGGTCACTAATCAACTGATGAAGCCCTTCGGATGAATCGTGAAATGTATCAACCTTACAAGAAAGAAGTCCAGTTGTCATGACTCAACTTCCAGACAACTTCACCTGGATGACAGAATCTTCACAGTCACTTTGTGAAGTTCTTCATCTGTAGATACTGTGGAGGTATCAAATTAAAGAAGAATCTGTTTAGACGTGCAGTATCCCCACATCCTGAGTCATCAGTACAGGCTGAGTTCATGCTTTTTGCTTTACAACATAACTAGGCTTTACAGCCACATTTGGTTTTGGCTCAAGCCTACAATGACTGTGCAGACCCTATCCACATCTCCATGCCAATGTGCCCCTGCCCCACTGGTCCCTTTCATCTTCTCAATACCCAACAGGCCTTTCAGAGTTAATTAGCAACCACTGTTCATGTTACACAGGGAGAGAATGAAGAAGATAAAGAGGAGAGCAGCAGAGCAGCACACGTTTCTACCAGCAGCATCACGGCAGATCTACTGTATATGTTCAATATGATGATGGGAAAGAGAAGCAGAGAGCAGCAGAGGCTGCTGGGATTTCTGATTCACCCCATTAACTTTGTGTGTCTCTCTTCTTTCCAGTTTTCATTTGCTTCCATGCTGCAGTTTCTCTTCATCGCTCTGCCCTCTATGCTCCACTCGCCTGCTCTCCCTCATGCAATCTCTTTTCATTCTGTCTCCATCTTTCCCTTCTTCCTCTTTAACTCCCAGCACCTTCTTCATCCCTTCTTCATGCTTTTTGTTATCGTTTCTTTTATTTATAAGGTGCAATGTATTGGACATAAATGAAGAAAGGTTCACTTACAGGTACAACGTAATGAAGGCATTTGTTAAAAGAAAATATCATCAGTGGTTAATCAGTGGACGTCCTCTGCCAACCACTCATACGGACATTAAGTAGAACATTCAAGTGATTTACAGCAGCTATAATGTTCATTTCACTGTTTGACATGATAATGTGAAAACTCTTGGCTTTATGGAGCTCCATAGTCAGTTTTAGTCAATTGTTTGGTGTCTAGACACAAATTTACGGTTTTGGTTCAGTCTCACTGCTCTTATAGCATCATTTTCAACAAGAAGCAGCTGTTTTCTAAAAGCTGCAAAAAGCAACTGTCCACTACCTGCTCAGCAGCAAACAGCAGACAGATACAGTTAGAGACCAGCTACAGAGCAGATATCCAGCACCTCAGGAAGCGGTGGAGACCAAAAACAGAGCTAAAAGAGGGAAAACTGGAGTGAGATTCTCCATCTCGACTTATCATGATCTGCAGTTCAGCATGTCAGCATATAACACTGTTAAATGTGTTTTCATCACATTTCTGACAACAGGACTTAAATCTTCGCTGAGTGAAATTCTTTCTTTTGCTCAGGTTTGTGAATTAACCTGTCTTCAAGCAGAAGAGGAACAGGTGGTCGAATATGGCAATTCAACAATGTAGATTATGCAAATGATCAGATCTCATCAACACATTTCTTCATAAACAAGAGGCATTCATCAAGCTGGTGAACATGAACAATAGTCAAAGAAACACATATTTACGATAAGAATACTGAAATATTCTGGCATGAGGCCCATTGTTTCCTTAGTTTGCGACTGACAGTCACCACTCAACACCCACTCAGCAACGTTTCATTACACAATGACATGATTGATGTGATGGTGAGACGCACAGTCTTAGAGAGGTGAGCTAAACTAAGAATGAGTGGGACGTCTTTGTTTTCCCCCGGCAGATATCTCTACCTGGAGCATTTTAAACAAACTCCTTTCTTGTTTTTAATAGAAAACACTTTCTGTTGTGTAACCGACTACTTGCTCCCTCTGGCCTACCCTCCCTATCATCTCCTCTGGATTCTTCACAAAGTGTGGACACAGGGTTTTTTAATCTTTTGTAGTGTCACAACAGAAGACTGCAGTCTCCCCTTAGAAGAACCAAACTGTGACCCCCCCCCTTAGTTCCTGAAAATCTTTTCTCCAAACTCCCATTTTCAGTGAAAGTCCTTGAGAGGATTGTTCCCTCTCAGCTGCTGCTCTGTTTAATTCATAAAAGCATTTTTCATAAATGTCAGCCTGTTTTTAAGCACTTAATCAGCCCCTCTGAGGCTCTTAAACGACCTACATTTGACCATGACATGCTGATTAAACCCTGAGTGCAGCTGGGCTGGATGACGCAGGCTTCAGCTGTTTTACCTTCTCTCTCACCAATCAACATCTTCACTCAATGAGGAAATTCTCATCCCCCTTCCTTCTCATTTCTCTGGATGTAAAAAATCTACAAATGTACCAAACGAACCACAATACCAGTGAATTCCTGCATTCACATTTTAGTAATAAAGTAATAAAAGTAGATAACTGTGCAGGATGTTTTAATGAATAAACTATGGACGTTTCTTGAATAATCACATGAGATGAATTATGTATGTAACCCTCCTCCCTTCTCCTCCACGGAAAGAAATCCCAGTTTATGCCTGTGTGTCTTAAACACACAGGAGGATCCACACTGGATTCTTATTGTAACATTAGTGGTGTAGACTTCACAACATTAGGCTGCTGTATTATTCACTGTTCATGTGCAATGAAGCATCTTCTGTTTGCATGCTGCACTCATACTGTATGTTAATCCTTTCCTACACTATACTCACATGTGAATAACGATCGTGCACAATTCACTTGCATTTCACAACACAAACTCCTCAGAATTACTGCATCGTGTTGCAAAAATCTTTCCACACAGACGGTCCTTATTTACAACAGTTCACTCTGGCAATTAAAGGAGACTTCCATCCAAAAATCTAAGGTCAGAGAAAGCTCCAATTATCCAGGATTAATTACGGCTTACAGACACTATTTATTCTCTCATCTGATGATGACAGGAGATATTTTATGTGCAGCGTATTTCTAGAAGATCTATTTGCACCACACAGTGATCTGCCTCCACTCTTTTTCTTTTTATGACAAAGATTCTGCACAGTTACTGTAGCTAAAGCAACCAGAATGCAAATCAAACAGCAGACATCCTCACAGTCCCTGTATGTGTTTATTTCAGTTTCTCTGTGTGTATTTGTATAAAGCACAATCTCCCATGAGTGAAGTTATATCTGAGCTGCTGGAAACACAACATTTGGCATCAATCATCATGTAACAAGTCAACTCAAAGTTTTAGTTGAAACAGTAAAATGACTAAACTGCCACATTTTGTTCTTTGAGAAGTTTTCACAGGGATGTCCTGTTCCCTCTGCTAACAACAGACTGACGTGCATGTTTGTGTCACTGCTAAATCGTCTTTTTAAAACAGATGCTCCAGCTGCATTGCAGGCACATCGAACAATCTCCCTCTATCTGCTGTCACTGTTCCAGACACTCTCCAGGATTTGCTCAAAAATGAAGTTTAATCTCAAGAATTTGGGAACATACTGTAGCATCTCATTGCTCGGTTAGAGCGAACAATGGCAGCATTGTGTGAGAGAGTGGGATCTGTGTGCCTGGGCAAAAGAGATATTCGTGGTATCACGGTGTGTGGATAGACATGTGAGTGCCGGTATGAACAGAATGAGGTCAGAGCAGAAACAGACAGAGGGACAGATGTACTGCAGCATTTGTACCTGGTTTCGAGGTGTGACGCACCAAACACGAACTGCATTTATCACCATTTCACAAACTGCAGCTTATAGCATGGGATCATTTCACTTTAGTGTCTCTAAATGATCGACACCAACACTGTACCAAGTGTGAGTGAGAGAACTGTAGAACTTTTATCAGCAATTTGCAAGTGGTGATTGTATGTGAATGGGACACTAGAGCATTTGGCATCTTTATGTAAGCAGTTGTCACAAATCTCTCTCTCACGGGTAAGGGGGTGATATGTTGTGTTCCTGCTACTTTCATAGCCTCAGGTTGTTTCCTAATGAAGTCTCTCAAAATATAGTCATTTTACTTCCTAAGCTTATTTAGATGACTTTATTAAATATAAATGATCACAATCTGCTCACAGTAACACTGAGAGTGTGGGATAGAAGTTTGTAGACTTTTTTTTTTTAATCAATTTGACACTAGATGAGCGCTGCAATACATTTGCTGAAAACTTATTTTGAAGGAGGCAGGGATAATTAAAGAGGTGTAAAACAACCTGCATCTACATTCAGTTCAACTTTACTCTCAACTAATACCTGCACCTGACTGAAGCCTGTGCACAGGACGAGCAGCAAACTAAAGGTAAAACTACATTTTTCAAAAAGCTTAAAGTGGTGGACAGCGTCTGCTTTGTGCTTTATTTGTCTTTGGTGAGCACTACCATAAATAAATGGGAGGAAATAAAATGGAAGAGGCAATTTGGCTGAGGATGAGTGAAACACAGAAGGAGACGTGTCATCAACACTGCTCCCAAATAATCTCATTAAAGTCCGAGAAGCAGCCGAGCTAGCCAGGCAGCTAATAGAGCGACATCAGGAGCCTGTTAGCGCCACAAATCACAGCTCCAACAGGGAGCTCCAGCTGACAAACATTCAATACTGAATATTCTCATTGTGCTGTGCCTCAGGATTTATAGTCATCCTCTGCTGCTTCTTCTTCTTCTTTACCAGGATCAAGTCCAGTCATCACAAATTTACCACAAACTGTAACCAGGATGTTGACTGGTCTACACAGACCTGTCCAAAAGCTGAACAAAGCTCTTTTGTGATAGATGGATTGTAGATAATATCTCATGTTTTCAGTCAGTTCTCAGTGGGACATAGTTTCACGTCATGTGCACAACCAACTAAGACTTTATCGTACAAACTTTTTTGATCTTACAATCTGAAGGTTTTGCCTTTTTGGAACCAAGATGACCAAAGTCCAAGTAACATGTGAGACTAAACTAGATCTGTCCTTCTTTGACCTGCTCACAAAATGACATTTTAATTAAGACTTCAGGATTCGGCAGGTCTCTCAGGGTCTGTTCTCACCTAGTTCTTCAGGTTAGCTGCAAAAACATATTTCTTAAAGTGTTTTACAACAACACAGATCTGATTTCATATTTTTATCTCTGCCAACTGATCCAACATATCTCATCACTGGCTGACAATTTACTTCCTCAGTGAAGCTTTTCTAGCAGTGCACATATACAGGAGCTCAGCCATTCAGGTAGGAACACGTGAAGACTGTATAACATCACTAATCTTTATGTAGACGAGCTCAGTGTGTTGTTTTTGCTCATGAAAAATAGGAACATCATAATGAATCTGAGGAAATCTTTGCTAAGGATGATACTGACTTTACATAATGTATAGTAAGTGTTACCGTTACTGTATATTATGATACAATAATGTTAGAAAGAGATGCCCAATGAAAATACAAATACATAAACCTGAAAATATTTAGTTCAGAAACACAGGCTGGAGGATGATTACAAGCAGATGTTCTCTATTAACAACTGGTTTCTCTCAGCAACAGGTTTTGTTTTTAATAACAGTCAAGCCATCTGCTTAAAATGACTCCCGCTAACCTGTGAGCGCCTCGTGCTGTGACATCGGTGGATGCTGTTTTAGTTCAACTATGAGGGAAGTGTTGCCATCTCAGCTACCAACAGACTCCCTGCACTGACAGCACCAGTTATTACCTCGGGTATCTGCTGCCATGAGGTTGCAGCTCAGAGCAGACGTTGATCGGAGTCGTCCTGTCTCTTAAAAAAAGCCTCTGGAGGCCCTGAGTGGAGTCTCTAACCTCTCTCTGTTTCCTTGCCTGTGGCAAAGAGACCCAGAGTTTAATGTGAGCTTATAAACGGTCCTTCAGTCCCCTTTTCCTCTCTATGACCTGATCTTATCGGTTTGACTTTCTAATATCGCAAAACGCACACTAAACAGGACCACCATCCGACCCACTGGTTTTATCTCTACTCCAGCCTTCACAGGCATCAACGTTACTCTGACTGTAGTCTGGTAACTGACTGCACCACAGCAGCTAATCACTCATAAGTTCAGGTGTGTCCAGTGAATCTATTGCCTCTCGTTCTGCTTTAGTTTCCACTGTTCATTGTCTTGAGCCCACGTTCAGGTATTATCGAGCTGGGGTTGAAATGCGATAACTAATTGGCAACAAAGTGATTAAACGAGTCCGCAGATTTATTATTGCACTGCTGTTACAGACTGAGTCAAAATCAATGCAGCAGTCCCAGTACTGAGTGATTTTCTTCCCTCTGTGAAACAGGATTGAATGAGCAAACAGTGCATCTCTGGTTGTATTTTCTCTAGAAGAAGAAAGAAACTTCATCTCACTTCATCCTGCAGTATGTTCTGCAGCGGCAGGAAGAGTTTTGATGGTACAGAGCAGAGAGAGTGAGAGGGACACACGGCTTGTTCACAAAGACTGGTCAGTAGGACGAGAATCTGATGTTCTCTTTATGATCCTTTCGGTCAAACTGCATATGTGGACGGGATCTTTGATCCACAGAAGCAGTTTGTGCCAATAAATTAATGCACAGGTACGACGCCAGCAGCAATGATTCTCTTCCTTAATTGCTTTCCTCTCCTTCAATTCTGTTGCATAGCTCAGGAACTGGTCTCTGGATTCTTTGCTGACCTGCTCCTGATTGATTAGCAGCTAATTTTAGTCAATTATCATTTGTATTAGATGCTAAATTAAAACCAGGTGTTTTACAGTTGTAATTGAGAATCACCGTTCAAATGAGCAAATCAACAGTGACAAATTAGAGAATAAGGTCAAGTTAAACTAATAAAATAGTGCAACAGCTTGAAAATTACATCTGATTTCTTCCTATTAGTCCTGAAAGCATGGAAACTGTGATTCTGTATTCAGGGGATTATGTCAGCATCTAGTCCAGAAACTAGACTGAGTCATAGTTTGACTGGTCTAGTTTCAGGTCAGATAATGCAGAAGAAACATCCTGATCTACGGTAGAAAACATCAGAGTGAAATCACTTGAACCAGATGTTGCAATAATATGCAGCTCTCTCTTGCAGTTGTGCTAAATGGTTCAACAACACAAATAATTGCCCCAGTCGTTGTACTAAAACTATGTTTGGGGGCATCAATTAACTAGAAAAGCTGCCTGTTACAATTTGTAAACCATCTTTAGCTTTTTTGTCTGAGTTTGTCTGAGCAGAATACAACCAACACCTGCTCCAGCACTGTGCCAATTCTAGATGTATTAGTTTTTAATTAATTCAGGAAATAGACTACAGACTACAGGCAACTACAGTATCTGCAAATAGCATTTTCATTACTTGTCCTAGTATCTGCTGCATGTTCACCACACTGAGTAGATCAGTTTCAGGCTCACAGTAGTGACACTAAAGCAAATATTATTGCATTAATGAAGCACAACTAAGACTCCCTGTAATAAAACATTCAACACAGAAGAAGAAAATACTGTGATTCTTCAGAGGAAACAATATTTGTATTTTTCTGAAAATTAAAAACGTAGTGAGAGCTTCGATGGTGCCGAGACCATCTTGAGTTCAGTGTGATTTCACTGCATAAACTTGACACAAAACAAAAGAGCGACAGCACCAACGCTGTGAGTTTAAACCATGTGTACAGCACCGGGGCCACCTTTAAACAGACACCACTGTCCATCAGAGTTTGGATTTATTAGTTTTTACTTTTAGTTATTAAGCAGAGATGCTAATTTTGCAGAAACGTTGCTGCGTTGATGGGTGCGAACTTTACCACTGGTGATGACATTGTAAACTGATCAGGCCTGACTGTATCCTGGACCAGTGGATTTGTAGCTCTATATTTAAATATTTTATATTTAGTGTGTTTTTTCCTAACGGCTGATAATAAATGCAATTACCACTATAAAACACCGTCATGTTGGAAAATATAATTATTTTTTTCAAATGGATAACACCAGTTTAATCAAGCAACATAAAACCCGTGAGTGTGACTGATGGTTGTGAAGTAGCCAGTGAGTAAACCTCCTCTAAACAAAGCAGGAACCTTCCTCCTAATGCTGCAGCATGTGGCAGCTTTATTAGAGCAATAACTGCAGATAGACTGGTCTTCAGTGAGATTATGGGGATGATGCTGCTGCTGGTGTGTGTGGCTCATAAAACAGCTTTGTTGACGGTGTCATGTTTACTTTCTACACTGCTTGTAAAAGCAGGGGGAGTGTTTTCAAGGTGGGACAGATAGATCCATTCATCCCGTTTAAGGTTGCAGAGGGCTAGAGATTATCCCAGCATGCACTGGGAGAGCGGCAGTGTTAGCGAGTCACAAGTTCACCTCAAATGCATGTCTCTGTACTGAGGAAAACAGAAATATGGAAAAACCCCACCAGTCATTGCTAAAACAGGAATTTGCATTCGTATCTGTGTATCTTTGCATTTTCCCTGAAGTAGTTCTACTGTTTTCTGCTGCAGTTTACAGCTATGTGGAATTTTCCTTCACAGTAACATACAAAAGAGCTTCTAGGAAATAAGAATTAAAACATGCACCAACATAATGAAATGAGAAACACAGTCCCCTCTTACAGTTGGAACAGAAAGACTAATGTGTTTGCTGTGCACTGAAGACTTTGGAGTTTTAGATCAAAAGATGGATATGAACTGAAAGTTCAGTTTGTAATGTTCAATGTCAAACAGAGGAGATAGCAGCTTTTGTATCAGATCACCCATATTTTGAGTGAGCAAAACTACTGGAAGAGATAGTTTTAAAGTCAGTAAATCTTTGGTTCTTTATAATAACTGCGTCAAGACTCTGACTCAGTCATCATCAAGCTGTTAGTTTATTCTTTTGATTGAATTTGCCAGGCTTCTACTGCAGCCTCCTTTCAGTTGTTTGTTTTTAGAGGTTTCACCCTTTAACTCCCTCTTCAGCAGGTGAAATCCAGCTTCAGTCAGGTTAAGGTCTGGTGATCGACTTGTCCCGTCTCAAACCTTCCACTGGTTCCCTCTGATGAAGTCCTGTGTTGAGTGTTTTGGATCATTGTCTTGTTGCATGATGAAGCTCCTCCCAATTAGTTTTGATGCATTAGCAGAGAAAATGTTTCTGTTTCATCATCCTGCTGCTGCCCTCATGACTTCTATCATCAATAAAGATCAGTGATCTGTTCCAGAAACAGCCGTGACTCTACCTCCACCATGCTTTACAGATGAGCTTGTATGGTTTGGATCACTGGATCATTTCCTTCTCCACATACCAGAGAAGGACTCTGGTGAAAAAAACAACACCACCTGCATTCCTCTGAAACAAAAGACAACGTCTGAATCTGATTATGAGACAAGATCTGAAGTTAATGATGCCTGAGTGGTTTCTAAACAGATTAACAGACAAAAGAAATCCTGCACCACTGTGCGTGTTAACAGTATTTGGCCATGTTACATTCTTTATTACAGAAATAACCATGCCATCATTCAACCACAGTATTCTACTGTCTATCAGTCTACACATTCACTTGTTCCTCTAATCACACTGTAGAACACCTACAGAACAAATCCTCAAATATTATCACTATGATTCTATAAATGCTCATTTCTTTCCACATAGAGAAGAATAATATCATCATAATATCATATCAATAATATCATTCCTTTATATTCAATTAGAATCCCTGACCTTAGAGTACATTTAACAGTTTGGTTAGATTTTCCTCTGTCTGAGTCATTAGGCTGGTTTCAGAGAATGAAGCTGTCTGGTGGTACAGGGGGAGTCCGTCATCCTGAGTAGCACAGACAGCGTGTTCATTATGTAACTGAGGGTTTGGTTCTGGGGGGCAGAGATGATCCCAGTGTCTCTGTGGTTCAAATTATAATGTGTGGAGGGAGGGAAATGACGGCAAAGAAAGGCAGAACGAAGTTACAGAAATTGTCATGATGAATGAGATGCTGCAAAAACTGATTAGGAAGATTCTCAATTCCTAATAATTTAAACGATAGGAACATTCAGTCACATTAGGAAGATATAACTGACTGTGTGATGTTCAACAGACATGCAAGGAGCTATAGAAGTGAAACAAGATAAGTTCTTTTATGGCTTCAGTTAATAGAACAGGTTCATTAGTGTTCAAGGTCTGTTCTCGCGATCACTGGGTCACTAATTGCAAGGCATTATTGATTGTAGCTCAAACAGATGCATGAGTTTCTATTTACAATTACAAATGCAGCCATACTCTCCCAACAACCTCCAGGGGAAAAGACCAAGTGTATGCAAAACATCAGTGTGCAATAATAGTGTTCATCAGCACCGTCAATTCCTTCTTTCACAGAGCATTTCTTCTGTCTCTATCACACAGCTGTAGTAAAAATACTGCGTACAATAGGCTTCATTTCCACCTGTGAGTGCTTCTTTAAATTCTAGCTTTGTTCACTTTGTTGTGTTTTCACGTCTTCACCACTTGTGTTAACACAGCGCAACCACCAGTGAAGAGACAATCTCAGCCACTGCAGAACAGCAGCTGAGGCAAAGACGTGTTTACCCTTTATTGTACCAGTCCTCTTGCTGTGTGCACATGATTACAGACTCTGTTCCAGATGATCCTGGATGAGTCCAATCAGTACCATAAACATTTAGGTTTTAGTTTGTCACTGAAACATTGTGCTTGTTTTATTTCTTGTATCTTATTTGGTAACTTGTATCAGTCACAGGAAAGAAGATCTTTATGGGAAGTAGCAATGTCTCACAAAAAAAAGAAAACCACTGATATATCACAAAAACTGCAGAGAGATCAGAAAACTGTGACAAGATTTGTTAGTGATTCAGAAAATCAGACAAATTAAGCCTATAAAAACATCAGATATTAAAGACCTGTGAATCTCCAGTGCCAGTCCTTTCTACATAAAGCTGCATTTCATGTCATCGCTAACCAATGCTCACAAAGAGAAATGTTTGCAGTGGGCTCAGACACACATATAGAGACTCATTTGATTCACAGATAAAAGCTGCTCTACACTGGAAAGCACTGAAAGATGGAGTTGTGCAGATGATCTGAGCTGAATACTGGAGAAGGAAATGGCCCCTTATACAACCCCTACAACATATATGGAGTTCCTAGTATAAAAAGCACTCTTCTAACCTCAACCTTACTGAGAACCCATGGAGCCCCGTCCTGGACAATCCCACCTTTTTTCCTCTTATGATTAATGACAGAAAATGTTGGAGGTTATCCCTTGAGGAATCATTTGGATTAGTGATATTGGGCTATAGAAATAAAGTTTGATTTGATAAGTTTTAATTTCATTTTGATTCAGCAGAATAATTAAGAACAATGTGCGTGTTCTTTTCAAAACATTAAATTATCTGATGACATTGAGTATAAAATGAAAAACAAACAATGGTCTCTGCTTAATAATCTGGAATGTGTGTACACAGAAGTACTGCAGTATTTTCATGTATATGCATAAAAGGTGAAGTCAGTTACTGTACACACGCACACTTACCTGTGCATTTTCTGCTGCTGTCGTCTTTCTTAGAGGAGCTCATCAGCTTGCAGTTGAAGTTCTCCTCCCAGTACTCAGCAAACCACACGTTTCTCCGGTTGTTCTCCAGGGTCCTCGATGTGAAGTACGCATCAAACCCTGGAAGACAACAGACAGGCCAGCAAAATTAGCTCATTAGGCTTCAAACTATCACACAGTCACTGAATGTGACGGCAGCATTGATGACGTGGATAAACCTCAGAGATAAATGACAAAGGAGAGCTTGTGGGGAAATGTAGAAGGTTGAAATCCTTAGTAACAAACACAGTGACATTATGATTCAGAAATATCTTCTTGATGAGGCAGTACCTTCGGCACTCGTGCCAGTTCAAAGCGTTGGCCTGTGCATCACTGCCCAAACATATGCCAAGACAACAATAATGGTGATAAAATTCTTGGCAAGTCAGTTCCCACGAGTTGAATAGAAACCGAGCTGTGGCTCACCAGAAATAGCTCAAAAGATATAACCTATGCACAAATCTCAAAGGGCTTAGAGATGTGGAAGGTGGTGTGTAGGTTTGTAATCCCATTAAGAGATTATCATTAACTATGAAGAGAAACAGAATTCAAAACAAGAAACAGGTCAAAGGCAAAAGAAAAAAGAAGAATTCAACCTTTGACAAATGAGAGAAAGTTTTAAATCAGTATAAAACATTTAAAAATATGTTAACTGGCAGCCAGATGGTCTCTGACTTTACTTCTACAAAGACCTCACTGATGAATGTGTACAAATATTCCTTTATTTTCTCCTGACCTTATCAATAAAATGTTTGATAAGCTAAACTATGCTGCCCTTCAAGAAGAAAGTGTCCATGTTCTTAAAGTAGAAATGTCTTCCTACACAGAGTTGCTGTGAAGAACTAAAAGCTTAATGTAATATTGTAGTACGCTGAGTCAGAAAAGGTCCAATAGAATCAAAACCCAGGTTGTGCCAAACAAACTGGGCTCAAGTGAAGATAATTAACTTAAATGATACAAACATAATTATCTTAAATATGTTTTATAAAATGTATATGAACAAACAGACTTTTGTTAAAAGCCATTGGCAAATAAATCTACAGTATGTCACCATACATGGAGACATAACTAATGTTACTGCAGTCAGTTAGACCCTACGACAGTGCTGTAGGCTGCAGGAGCTTTAAGAGGATCAGTCAACCCAAACACCCAGAACAGCATGATCAGTGAGAGCTTTACTAATGTGAGCTTCCCATCACAAATACTGTATGTAGTAAGCAAAGATGCATGCATGTATGACATAATGCACTAAAGCACATAAACAAAAACAACCCCATTTTTATTGTGGACATGAAATTGTCTTCTTAAATAAATCAAATTAACAGATTAATTATTGCAAAAGTAGTATAATAAGCAGCAGCCTAATAATGCTAAAGTTTAGTGTTGTCCTCATCTCAGGCAAACCTCAAGTCTTCTGAAAATTGGTGAACGGCTTTTTTAAAAAGTCAACATTTGTGCAGAAACAGAGAAGTATGTCACAGTATCATCTGCATAAAAACGAACATTTATAAGTCAAACAACACACAAGAAAATTAAATGCCTGGTTTAGGTCCAGCGATCTGCTCCAGTCAACACCGTGAATGACTGCTCAGCATGGAAAGTTGAAAGTCTGTGCAGGCAGTTTCATTAATCATGTCATGTTGTTTGATCTTAAATTCACATCTAGACTACATCAGTGTATTTGTAGGACTTTACAGGTCAGAGTCACAGTCACGGTGGAAAAAAAGGGGGGTTTTGAAACCCAATCCTTATCAAAATCAGTCGAGACTGAAAATGACTCATATTTCAAAACAACATTACCAATCAGGTCAGAATTCATTTGTTTCTTTGTTGACAGCTTTGTCTCCTCCACTCCATCACTCAGATTCTCACAAAAGTCGGTACAGGACATTGAGTTATAGGAAGAGGAATCCTTTATCTTAAGAACTACATTTAATCATGTCCCCGCCCTGCCTAGGCGTACTGTCTTCCGACTGACAGGTTTTCTCTCTCCCTGTCACTGATACTGGGGGGTGTCCTTGACACCCTGTGCTGATGTCATTGATGCATGCTACATCTGAATAATTTCTGACAGGATAACACTGGATTTTGACCTCTATAAGTTTCTCAGGAGAGGGTTAGTTTGTAAGGGAGGTGGTGGTGATGGAAGCCCAGTGATCGGGGTTAAAGGCAGACATAAAAGAGACTGAAGAATAGTATAGACGTCAAGAGAATAAAAGTTGAAAAGACTCCATTACAGTGAGAAATGTAGATCATAATTCAGTCAGTGATGTGATCTGGCTGGGAGACGAGCCGAGTGACTCTGCTGCTGGAGCTTGAAGATGTCGGCCTCCTCCTGCCAGAGGCAGATATTTCATCTGAGGGCGTCTCACACAGGACAGCTCTGAGTTTCCTTTGCATAACAAAGCGTGTTACACAGAGTGGTGCCTCGTGTACTGTAGATCTGTGGTTCACAAACAGTTTTTGTCAGACAAACTCCAGTAACCTCCGTTAGCATCACCATCATCCTCCAAATGTGTTCATATGAACTCATTTTAAACTCCATGTTAATGAACTTAACTAATTATAGTATAAGTTGATAAATAGAGATAAAGTCATTTCAACTATTTATTTATTATTTTGAGCTGTTTACTGATTCCTCTTTAAAGCATTTTAAGGACATTTTCACAGATAGTAGCTGCTTTTCTACAGGAACATCCAGACACTTTCAGACATGGATGGTGTCCAGTCCAACAAGTCCTCCAACCATGACATCCACATTCGTTATTTGTCATGATCCTCTCATAATACCACACAGCACATTGTCCTACTTTGTCTTACTCCTCTGAGCATTTTATCCTATTTAGCAAGTTCATGTTTTCACTCCTCTTCTAATTCTACATGATGTGCATTTTATTCTTGTTTTAATGACTAATTTAATATTTAACTGTTGCAAACTGTCACATGGGCACATTTACAGTGATGATGATTAATGTCCAAAGTCCCTGAAAACAAACCCCATAATAAACGAAAACTAGTCAGAGCTGAGAAGGATTCTGAACTGGATGAATTATGTTTATCATTAAATCTATTTTAATTTGACTCAGCTCATAAGTGAATGCACAGCTCTCTGTAGTAAATGATTTAAAGAGGAAAAATGATTGAAGTAGGTTTATCATATAGTGAGTTTTCCAGTTTTTACTTTATGTTTTATTACCATTATCATAGAAAAAAGCAGCAGTGACCAATTTTACTGCCATTTGTCAGTCGTTTGATTCAGTTAAACAGTTTGTCGTATGTGTAGTTCTTCATCGTGTCCCCTCCTCCTTATATTTAAACCATCTACAACCTAACTGTTTATTCAATAGGCTTGTTTTTAATGATGCATTTTAAACACTCTGTTGTTAATGAGTATCCACACACTCAGCGGCAACATGTACTGTTAATGCCGAGTCTGTGAGTCATCATTTCTATTTCAGTCAAATAACAGACTTTCCACAGACGCTCTCACCTGTAGCTGGCTGGGAGTCACTGCTGATTCTCCACACCTCTGCATCCGTCACACATCAATCTCTGAAATTGCAGGCTTTCTCTAGGATAAAGAAATCATCCATCTGCACTCACAGTACCTCCTGTGAGTGGAGCTTCAATGCAACGCGAAGCCAGCGTGGATGCTAAAACTGGGGCAACCAGGATGATGATCTCTCCAGATACTTTGACTGACAAGCAACCAGTCTGATTTTCAGTCCCAGGCTCTTTGGGCTGCAGAGGGACAGCTGTGCTGCTGCTGCTGCTATTTAAAGATTTCTTAACACACACAGCTGTTAATTTTCACATTCTGATACATGCTTGTTTCAAATAACCTTGTGCATGTTTAGCTGCTGATTTTAAAGCAGCAGCTCAGTGGTGACAGTGTTAGTCCACCATGCGACTCTATACGCGGTTCTTCTTCATCAACTCTGGAACCAGCTTTCTCCCCTTAAAGCTCCACAGAACTAATGAATAGACATTAAACTGTGTCTGACTGAAGGGCAGATTGTTCCTGCAGCATCTCCTCACAGCTTGAAATAAAACTAAATGAAAAATGTCCTTGTAATTACTCTTTGGAAAGAGGCTTTAGTGAAACAGTACACAGAGTGTACATTTGAGAAAGTGTGGATTTAACAATAATTGCATCGGGATGGAGCCTCAGGGGCGAACACAGTGTATGATCTTAATTTATATGAATCCCTGATGGGACTGGCCTACTTTATGGAGCATATGTCAGATCTGAGTTTGTCTTTGGATGCTGTGGAGAAGCTGGAGTGTCACTCAACAGAGTAACAGCCACCCCCACCATCATTTGATGAACAGTTACTGTACATTAATGTGCTGCACGACTCAGGTTTCCCTGCTGTTGAGTAGTTACTGAGATTCCCTGTTGTCTGTATCAGAATGGCTTCGTAGGACTTACAATCCTCATTATGTACAACCACAACCTAGACCATTAGCCAGCCCCCATCCCGCTTTCTTTAACAGCTAGAATTTATTACAACAGAAGTGGATTTTATAACATTTTGGAAATCAAAAGCATTTGTACCTTATCTGAACAGCTACAGTGAAAGGTGCAGACACTGAGCCGTCCTAATCTGACACTGGAAAGGTGTGCTGGGGAGCAGCTCTCCAAAGCTGAGCATTTTTTAAACCTTATAATGTAAAGTGCCTACAAAACTAAACTGAACACTGGCCCCTTCAGACTGATCTCCCACGAAAAACAACAGCATTAGTCATTTCAGCAAAGGCCCCAAAATGACATATTTTTGACTGCAGCTCATTTTCTGCACCAACTAGAGAATCAGCTCCACCAGCTCAGATTCACACAACACAAGGGAAACTGGACTTCACTGACATTTTCATTTGACCGTTTCCTGCACATACAATTAAATATTACATTAAACTTGGATGGAATATAAACCAGTGATTTGTTTTAGAAGACTCAGACAAAAGATGCTGTCCTGCTGAGAGAGGGGCACTAAATGAGAAAACACTTGTTTTGTTACACTAGTAATTTTCAGTTTAATCTAGAGAACATGCTGCCTTTCACTCCTTCATATGGGCTGCTCCAAACTCAACACAGTAAAGGGCATTTGCCAAAAGCGTGACATTAATTACCAGCATACTGTGGTTTCTGTAGCTTTTGCAGGGTAAACACTAATTTGGTGACAGGACAAACAAAGCCCAGTACTCCTGCCTCCGTTCAGCCCGGTGTAGCATGTTGTTAGAAATAAATACATTACTGTCTTTTGTGTAACTGCACAAAGCTGTAACAACTTGCTAATTAGCAACACTACACCAATCGATCCATCACTATTCAAGCTGTGTGTGTCTCTAAAACACCATCCCTGTGGGATCAAAATGCTGCAGATAATAGGGAAGCTAATTACTGTGAATAGCTCCACTACAAAAATGCCATGTTTTCACAGCAGGGTTAACCAGACCAGTATGAAAATATGTTTTAGTTTGTTCCAACATGCAACGTGAGGGGCAAACAAAAAAATATAGCATCTATACACATCTATAGATTCAATGTGACTTACGCTCTCAAGAATGTCATTATCTCTGAGGCCCAGAGTGAATAAGATTGAAAAAGATGCTGCAGAACTTGCAAATAATACTCCTGTTTGTAAGTTTTCTTCATTACCTCAGTAATCCAGTGATAGCTGTTTCTATATCAGTGAGTACACTGCAAACAGGAAATGCTTATAGATAATTCAGCTACTTTTAATGCAACAACGTGACTAAAGGAAACAAAATGGCTTCAAATATGGGGTCAGTTTGTAGTTCACATAATAAATTAGCATAACTCACTGAATCCATGGGATCATTACACTTTTCCTCCATAAATTCCAGGTGAACGTAGTCATGCAGACTGAGGTATTTATTGCAGCAGTCAGTCTAGATCAGAAGAGAAATGTAGCAAATGTTTTCAGAGAAAATGTGTGACGGTGGTAACAAGTAAAGTCAGATATGTGTGTCTGACCACAGTGGAAAATGAAGGTTAATGACTTCACCTCTCTGCACTTTGGTTTTGCAGTTCAGTTCTTGTTCACTCAGAAATGTCTGATATTTTCTGGGTCAGGGATTTCACTGACAGTGAGATCTAAGGCGTGTCAGACTATTGTGACATGATCCCAGTGAATTACCACAGCCACAGTGTCAGCCGCTGCAGACACCAAGACCTTTAAAATTTTCAGGGTCAGATCCTGACAATGTTGGGTTTTTTCATGTTGTTTAACAATATTTTAAAGTAAATGTTTGATTATGAAACGTACTGTACGTCAGTATGAGGAAAACTGCAGCTGGCTGATGGGGAGGATGCAATCCTGCAACTAAACTGCAACTGTGATTGTACTTTTGTAGTGAACATAATCATTATGTTGACAGGCTGACAGTTGTATTTTCTGAATGAATGAAGTGCTACATTTGTTAGGTTTAGACATGACAAACACGTTGGTTCTGGTTAAAGAAAGATTGTGTTTTTTGTTTTTTTTAATACAGATGTTGTGCGAAGTGATTGTTGGATTTTTCTCTATTAAGCCACATAATAATCTTTCCTGACCTTAACCCAGTACTGTGACCCTGAACACCATAATATAATAATAATAATTAATGATGTTGGAGTGAAAAAACTGAACGTTCAACTGCAAGATCAGATAGTTTGTCAGAAAAGAAAACTGGATGTTTTACATCAGATAAGATCAGATATGCTAAATATCTGTGATTGTCATTTATGTGAACATATCCTCATTAGGTCCCCAGAAAAATGTCATTTTTAGGAGGCTGTGCTGGGAGGACATGATGCCACCCGATGCTTTTATCCAAGTGAATCTCCAGGGCCAGAGCAGCAGACCTCTGTCCTCTGTGTCTTTAAGATTTACTGGGTCAGATACTGTGTCTGAGCTGCTTTTGGTGCCATTAAAGTGACAGCAGTGCTGTGTCTTCTTGATTCACTCAGCTAATGTCAGGTTGACTGCAGGCTTTGATATTAACAGGTGACTTGAGGTTGTTCTGTGAATTGCCACCACAAGATACGAGTAAACAATTGGCAAACAATAAAATAATGATATGAGAAAGTAATGAAATTACTAATTAAAACATCCAAAGTTCAGCCTGTGTTGATGTGATGGACTTGTTGCCCTCATACTAAACTAGTTCATTCGAGCTTTTATCACAACCTCAATATTTTATATTCATTGCATTTGTGTAAGTGCTGTTTACTCAGAGAGGAACTAAACCAATAAGTGCTTGTGCCAGTTATCAAAGATTGACTGGAACAGCGATACCACTGGGACTTTGCTATAATGCATCACAAAAGTTGAAACCCTTACATCGACCCAAAGCAGTTTCTGTCCTCCAGACATGATTATCTGTCCTGATATAAATAGTGTAATAGAAAACGATGGGAGTAAATGTTTCCGGTCACAATTACTAAATGTCGGTGGAGACTTTCAGTCAGGTGAGGTTATCTGGAGGTTGACTCGTGGCACCTGGACTGGGCCCTGACTGAGGATCTTCACCAACATATTGCTACGCATGTTGGGGCAGAAACCCTGAAGTTGGTGCGGGAATATGAAAAGAACAACAAAACACTGATGAAGCTACTTGGATGAGTAGAAAGGAAGAAAGAAGTCCAGTTCCTATGACTCATCTTCCTGATACATTTACTAAATGTTTACATCATGAATTATTAGGACAGCAAGTCTGGGATGAACCGGTCTGCAACCAGTGGAGAAACGGATGCAAAGTCCAGCAGCTTTAAGGTCTGGACTCGCCAGGATTTCAAAACATCTGCAACGAAATCATTTCATCCCAACAGAATCACCACAATCAAAAGGATCCACTCAAGGAGGTGAAATAAATGCACATAAAATGGATAAACACTGTGACTCCAGCCTGGTGAGCGTGTTTTATAAAGTCAGCAGGTGTTTGAGTGAGAATGCATCAAATCCGAGACTGAAAAACACTGCAGCAGGAAAAGCTGAGGTCTTTAACAATCTTTAGAGGGAGAATAAGAAAAACAAAGAGAGGAAGAGGAGGAGGACGAGGGACAATAACATCAGCAGACAATAACTGAGGATTACCATCTGTTACTGAGTCACGTGTGTGTGTGTCTGCAGACAGAAGTGTTGAGTGAAGCCACCTCACTGACCCTGTGATTACAGCCACTAATCAGAATGTCATTTGGTTCAGTACATTTCCTCACAGACGTCAGGTAATTGCAGCACATGCATAATGAAGAAGGCTTTGAAGAGATGCAGGAGCAGTTTCCTCTGGCCTCTCTGCTGTGCAGCTATCGATCGAACACCCGAGTTAAACCTCTCTGTCTCTCTCATATGCACCTTCCTGTAAAACACACTGTGCCTTTTAATGATGCCATCAATCGGCATCCCCCTCTGACTCCTCTTTGACTCTTCTCCCACAGCTCCACGTTGTAGCACCTTCCCGTCTCTCCCTCCTCTCACCTGTCAAGAGGCTCCTCGTGCTCTTAATTGGGACACAAACAACAACAAATGACGACTTTAAAGCTTTTGCTCTTTGATGGCACATTCTGATTCTGAACTTCAGGTCTGCAAGGTGATATATTTTCAGCATATTAACGCTCGTTCTGCTGACGATTTATGTGAGAGAAAGCAGAGATCAAGAGACATCAAACATAACAGTTTCTAAAGTCAACTTTTTAAACCAGCCAACCAAACTTTTCTGCTGTGTGGGGTGGAACTTTTTTATCTGACACTATGTGGGCCTCCACATCAACTCAAGACAATGGAAATAAAGGGGAAAACATAGCTGTGTGAGTCTGCAGCCATGCTAGAAGCTCTGTGGTTCTGTAATTGACCTTAGCCTGCTGACATAATGACGATTCAAACATGCTGATGTTTAGAGGATAGAAGGTCTGAGACACACATGCTCACAATTTTTTATGGGGATCCCTGGTAACATTTTTCTCTTTCCCTGCCCTCCCTTCGGTCGTCATTTTTACCTGCGGTATCTGGTGAAGTATAACAACTTCAACCAAGCTTCAGAGCTGGAAAAGCAGAGCGAGGTTTGACAAAAAGTTTTGGTGAGCTGAGGTCAGTTCTGGGCAGCGGCTATGTTCACTGAGCACGAGGCAGGAATCCTAGAATCAGTTGTGACGTGTGCGGTTATCACTGCTGTGTAGCGACCTGCTCTGTTAGCCCCCCGTAACACTGTCACTGTGTGTGTGTCAAATCCTTGATAGACCACGGTGACCGCCTGCTGCGGTGAGCTCCACGAGCAGCCATCTGGTGCTCAGAGGTGGGCGTTTGAAGCGAGCCTGCTTCCATGCAGCCTGTCCAACTTCACGCTCTGCAGCCCAAACCTAACATGTGATGCTTTACTCTAAACTCTAAACTAAGATTTTAGCAAGCTCTAAAGTATTATCAAAACAATTAGCAAGGAGCTTGGATGATGCAGACTGATCTGGACTAAACGTTCTTCTCTCACTGGTTCTCTCAGGTTACCAGTTATGTTTTACAGTAACATATTTTAAACCTCTGCAACTGATCCCACATGACTTACTGTCAGTTTCATCAGAAAAACGAGAAAAGCAAATACTGCCGACGTTACCCAGCACCTGAATGAACCACGTATCAATGCAAATTATACAGCACAGCGGCCACTCAGCATGTGAAGACTGTACAACATCATTTACACTCAAACTAATATTTAGAAGAGCTCAGCATGAGGTTTTTCAGACATGAACCTAAGGAACAATTTTACAGCTCACATTTTTCCAAACACTCCCAGAGGCAAAGGCTGCCATCATCAGTTGGCACCAGCAAGGGGATATGTGTGTGTGTGTGTGTGTGTGTGTGTGTTATGCGTGGTCAGTGGTTTGTGTGTGTTTAAATGATGAAACTTCCTCCATGATTGAACGGACAGTTAGCGTTTGGTAGAGGAGGCAACTGCACTAACACTATTTCTATTAAAACAATGTTTGTGTGCAATTAAACTGCAAATGCAAATACATTTTGTAGGACAATTAATTGGAACCAGACTCTGTTAATATAATGAGGATATGTGGATCAACTACCAGATACTAAACACAACAGTAAATGTTCCCATGCTCTTTTCTAGCTAAATATCTGATGTTTAGGGAAAGACTGTGGCCTGGATGACAAGAAAAAAACTAAATCACTCTTTCTCTAACCTAACAATTTATTTAAACCATACAATGCACCATAACATGATCAAAAAATTATGTTTCATACAAAATGTATTGTAATGTAATTTTTACAGAGCAGTATGTGCACTGATGTACTGCTGCTTGTAGGGAAGTGATCATGTGTGTGTTCCTCAGAGCTGAGGATGACAAACAACGACGTGTTGGATCTCAAGAGACCACATTAACATTACAAACTGCACTTGCTACTTTATTAGGTACACGTGCAATCTAATGCAATCCAGTAGAGCAGCTCTGTGATGAATTCTTCTTTTATAAGGTTATAATCTTTCAGTTTTTAAACTGAAAATGGGAATAAGGTTAATGTAATTATACTAGATGTTTATTATCAAGGTCATATTGGGTGGTGGAGTCCTACTGTATGGGAGGAGGCAGTTCTAATGTTTTGGTCAGCCTATTTAAAATTAACCTCTTAATATGATGCACACTAGTACGACTCTGCTGAGCTGCTGTAATGGATTGCATCAGATTGTACAGGTGTTCCTAATAAAGTGGTCAGTGACTGTACGATGACTATAAACAAATCAAAGAAAATAAAAAGGTGAAAAACAAACTAGTTTCTTTAAAGCATCAAAGGATTACTGAGATGAAATCCATGTTATGAAAAATCCTCAGACATAAGTCGTGTTTCCCACAAGCATCATAACTGAAGTCAACCCTTTACTCCTAAGATTCTTTTCTATCAGTAAACAGGGATTCACTTAAATGTCAGAAAAATATTTGATTAGCAACACAAATTGTATAAAATAATCCAGAAAATCCTGAAATTGCCTTTTTTTTTTTTCCTTGTAAGGGATGCTCTGGAAGCAAACCAGGTTTAAATAAAAGCCTGTTTTCAACATATTTTATATAATGACACTGAGAAAATAAAGTTTTACAGAAAGACAAAGTCCTCAGTCTCTTAAAATGATGTACAGTTTCATACGGTTGTCTCTGCTGTATTTTTTCTAACACTGATCCATAAAAGCTGAAGTATTTATACCTGAAACACAGAACTTAGCTCAGTATATGTGAGGTTAAAGGTTCACTATTAATAACAAAGTGGTGAGATGGGATTTGTGAAGTGTTTAGAGGAATCTACAAGTGGGTGCATATTTCTGTTCACACAGTGTTTGGTGCTGCAGGGTACGTGATTTATCTCTCAGGGTATGAGCTGCGTGTGTTAAAGGATACGGAGCACCTGTGAAGAGGTGGGGGAATACACTTGAAGGTGTACAAAGTGCAGATATCACAGTAGTTGCCACTAGGAGCTGTGTAGCTGCTGATGTTGCTACAATTCACAAAGTGTTAGACAAATGTTTTAAGAGGCTGCAGTAGCATCTGTAAAATGAAATGATACCTCACCCGAGAACATTTTCCCATCTCCCCTCATTTTATTTTTAACATGAAGACTGTCTCTCAGTATGGAGCCATGAGAACAGCACAATCTGTAACACCTGGAACATTTCTTTTCCTAGCAGGGTGCTAATGAAGGACCCAGTGGAAACATTTTCACCCACAGTCAACTGAAACAAAAGGAGCACTTCTTCATTAAAGCCTGAGGGAAACCTCTCTCTCTCTCCATGCTCAGCTATCACCAGCTACACGAAAAAAGTCAAGCTTTAGGTCGCAGGACAATATGTGCTCTGCAAACAAGTTTTGTTTTTGTTTACTGTATGTTCAGTATTTGCATGTAAACTGTAAGAAATTATACTTGCTAGTTCCAAAAGTCCATTTGGTTTAATAGAAATAAAAGAGATAGAAACTTTATTTAGTCCCTAGTTTTTCTTTAAATGTTCAGGTTTGTCAGCCATCATGGAGACAAGAAATGACGCACAAGTGAACGTGGTGGGCGCCATGACTTAAAAATTACTTTTGTATATAACTAAACAACAATCACAAATACGTTCTCTGTTAACATAATGATCATATGTTCACAACAAGTCGCAAATATATGTTATACGAAAAACATGAAATGAAATGTCCACAGGCAGCGTATTTTTTTTCTGCCAAAATATTCAATCTACAACATCCTGTTTTCTCTTCTGTGAAAATATCCCACGTTACAGTTCAGTGTCACAGCAATGGGTTAGGGTCAGGGTAAGACTGTGGGCTGGGTTAACAGACTTTGGTCTTGAACTTCGTTCTCCAGCTTGTCAGTCCTGCGCCCAGTATACGCCCACCATCCACCCCAACCACCTCCTTGCAACTTGCCTCGCGTTGATAAATTTGGGGCGTCATTCATTCAAATAAATGTGTTTCACCACAATATGACGATTACATTTGCTACCGAAACGGTTTGCAGTGTATTTGTATATGAACATAATTTTTAGGAGACAGGGTTGGTGACAAAGCAGCACCACCCAGACATGGTTTGCAATCTGATCATTTGAGCATCAAAGATGATCTGAGAGAGGAACGACCTAGGACTTCGATATGACAAGATGGTTTTCCAAACTCTCAAAAGACGTTGCTCCAAATGCAACTTGAGCAACTGGTTCATTCACCACAACACCTCTCACATTACACTGAGCTCCTCTCCTCCTTTTCTCTCTGTCTGTCCACTCTTATACCATCATTGCATATTATTAACTTTGTTCTTCTCTCTCCCCTAGTTGTGCTTCGTCCTCTCTCTCTCTCTCTCTCTCTCTCT
>JAUMHL010000025.1:27233464-27249906 GCA_032362345.1 Sandelia bainsii | reverse complement strand
TATGTCCGAGAGACAGGCCGAAATTTTAGTTGAAATAGTGTTATCCTCTGGTGGGAAGGACAGATAGAGCTGAGTGTTGTCAGCATTAAGTGGTTTGACGTGTTTCTGGATGGTTTCACACTCCATGAAAAAACTATTTACAGATGAAAGATTTCTCTTTTAATTAACTTGACTAAAACAACAGGAAAACATATTACATATTCGCCCACAGAATAAAGACAAACCTAAGTCAAATCAGGTCAGAAATTTGCTCTTTATCCTCGTTTGATCAGATCTTCAGGGCTGACTAAGGTACCGAGACACAGCAGTGCTGATGCTGGATCTAATGATATAAAATCATCATCATCAAAAGAGTTCTGTGCAGTTTAGAGTCAGAAGAAACCAAGAAATGAGACAGAGCGGATGTTCTCACTGATGACTGAGGTTTTCAATCAGAAAGGGGGAAAATGTAAAAGCTGCAGGTGCAGAGATGAGAATATGTAAAGAAAGAAAAGGACGAATGAAAACGCTGATTCCAGACATTTTCACACAGGTGACAGAAGATTAAAAAGATTTCTTAATGAACTCACCACTGATGGTGGCTCTCTTCGGCAGTATAGTGACAGCTCCCACAGCAGCATCCTCCAGCTGGTGGATGGGGCTGTTTTTGGCCCCCCAGCTGTCAGAGCCAATCCACAGGAAGTGACCGACCTGGTCCGCTCGCTTACTGGCATTCAGGATCCCCCTGTGATCACACACACACAATGACACAAATATATTTACTCAAAGAACTCCTGGAGGGGTTGTTTTGCTTTGTTACAGCTGCTGTTTGCTGAAAGACTAAAGAAAAAGAAAAGAACCACACCAACATAAATAAAAAGAGATTTCCACAGGGGGATCAATAACCTATGTCATTACCTTTGATATTAATGAACAGTGATGACAGAACAATGATGGTTGAAAAGTTGGATTTAAGAATGTTACTTGTGTAAATCAATGCTTATGTTATTCAAAACTGCAAATAATCCACATTACTAATTAATGCCAATACTGGACCTTTTAAAAATTTTATTAGAAAAGAAAAATGGTCCTTGGGGAAGCTGGAGGTTTCCAAACGCTTGCCTTTGTTAATTTTCTACCTTCAGGTCCTGAGTAACATCAACCGTTCACTGCCCTGAATTTGGTCGATTGTGATTTAAGGACAAATTTAAAAAAAAAGCAAAACAAAGCACAAACATAAGGTGACGTAGCCTCGTAACTGATATTTTAGAGGCAGAATATAGAGAACACTTCCTCATTCTGTTAACCTCCATGTGTTTCATTATGTTAAAATGAAGTGGATTGATTTACCTGATGTCCTCATCGTAGGCAAACAGGATCACAGCCCTGGCGTAGCGAGTGTCCAGCAGCAGACGGATGATTTTGTCAAAGTCGGAGGGTTTGTGGTCATGAGGGACCTTCAGCGACTGAGCTATACAGATCCCACCTGAGGACACACAGCATAGGGCAGAATTAATATACAGACATTTTCAGACAAAGTTTCAGACAACTTTCTGCACCTGATGCATTTTCTGTTAAAATTGAATTCTGAGGGAAAAAGTGTCATTTATTGATTTGATTGTCAGCGACTTTAACCTTTAAGAAACATCTTTGAAAGGTTCTACCAAGAGTTCGTCCAAAAGCTGGAAAGTAGCAGTTAGAGTTATGGCAATTGTAGAATCTAAAAGAAAGAAAATGCAGCAAACTTTAATGGAGCAGTAGAAGAAAGAGCTGCGCTCCTCTCTGTCTGGTGCCTGACATTTCATGAAACCACCTCCATTTCTCCACACAGTCGTTTTCAAAGCATGAGGAAAAAGGCTGAGAGAGCCCCAAGCTGAGGCGATGCTAGTTTCAATAAATGTCACTCAACTGCACAACAAAGTGGGGAACTTTTTCAACTTTTCTTTGCTGATCTCACTTTATTTCTAGAAAATTTGTCACAAAAACCTTCTGATGTAAGTTCAAGCATGTTTGTGTCATCACATGCAAGATGAATGTTCTGCTACGGATCGTAGGTGGAGGTAGAGAAGCCTCCATCACTGCGACGACTGGTCAGTTAAGTGTATAACTGAGATTTTCCAGTGATTCCAGTTCCAACAGACTGATGACTTTTCTGTTCTGTACCAATATCCGCTGCTCTGACAAAGCCGGAAAGTTAAACCCACAAACCTCTGATCTATGAAATCCATTCCTCTTTTTAAAACCTCTTCCTCACGAGGCCTGTTTTGTCTCCCTCTGTCTGCAATGGACTTAGGACCCTATTTAGGGTCCTCTCATACTGAAGAGGTTTTAAAATCTCCATTAAATCCTAGCTCCGACCAGAGTCACTATGCTGATTTCTCTCAGCCCAGTACTCATGTTTCCTGACCCACATTCCACTTTTACTTTACCAGTTTATTAAACAATTCATTTACTCTGGTTACAGTTCTGCACATTCAGAATTATAATCTGGCAGGTTACACAGGCTGCTTTAATCCCTCATTCTGGAATCGGGAATTTCATGGTGACCCAGCCAACAGTTGTAGAGATTTTACTCACAACCCCAAATGAAAAACCTGATGGTGGCGCTGGAGGAAAAGTCAGACCCACGTTACCCACGGGTTTCATCCTCCAGGAACCATGAATGTTCATTTAAATCACAATTCATCCAAAGGTTGTTGAGATATTTCAGGAGCAGCAGACAGGCCATCAGTATCACCCACAGGATCTCAAATTAGATCCAATATTATGCCACTTTAACAGGACACATCAGGTCAGGGCAATGCCAGCTTTGCGAGATCAGTCCTAACACAGAGTTTGTGGCAGCGATAAGTCAGTATTTGCTTTTCAAGAACTCATTTACACAAAATCTTGATTTGCACACCTTTCTCAATGGCTGATGAAAACTTCTTTCACCTCAACGCAAAAGCTGTATGAATCTGGACTTAACAACTGTGGCTAAACAGCCACACTTAAGGAGCAGATACAACAACTGCAAACATGATGATGACCCTGAAACGGAAACATTTATGACTATGCTGCAACTGAAACGATCCTTTTCGTTTGTGGCTACCTTCGGACATGACCCCCAGAAGAGCCTTCTGTTACAATGGCACCAAAATGGCAACTGGCATAACATGTTTTTTTTTGTCCAAACCAGTGATGGAGACAAGTGCTGGATTACAACTGTGTAATCATATCTGTTTTAAGGTAAGACTTATCTTAAGAAGGTGCCTTCCAGTGTGAAATAGCCCATCCCCCACCCCCATAAAAATCAACCAGACGATGAATATGTCAAACTGTCAAAACTTTTTCCCGTTAAAGCAGATTTACATGTTAGAGAAATGTTTTTTTCCCCACTTCCTCACCTCAGGTCCAGCATTCCCCTGTGTGTGTCCAGGAATGTGGACTCTATGTCCCAGTAGAAGGCAATGAACCACAAGCTGGGAACTCAGTTCCAGTGTTCAGAGGTTAATACAGTCTTCACAAGGAGCCGGTATTTTCACTACACTCAGTAATGTGAAACAAACAACACCTGACTCACTGTGGATTTAAAGTCACTTCTGCATTTCTCTTTTTTTCCAGGTTGCTTCTTTATGTCTCTCTAGTTCTTTCTCACCCTCCTTTTTTTCCTGTTTTCTTCTATCATCTTCTATCTTTCTCTTGTCTTCTTTCATCAATGCTCCTCGACTTTCTCCTTTTCTTCTTTCTCTGAATTACAGCTAGATCTGTACAGAGAAGCACTGACTGCAGTGTAAACAGTGTAAACACTCTGCTCAGTATTCACCTCTTTCCTGCTGCTGGAGGAGAAAGACTGAGCTGAGGAATGGAAAGCTTGCATCATTTTCTCCTGTTGGATGTTGTTTTAATAAAATCTGAATACACAGTCCAGTGTGTAGAACATTCATGCATCCATTCATCAGAAATACCACTTATCCTGTAGAAGGTAGGGGGTGGTGGTGTTGACATACAGGTGGTGTTTTTACTGGCCTGCCTGTACACGGTCTTGATGAATGGTCTTAATGTGAGAAGCAGAGGATTTGAAAGTGTCTAATGCCTGAGGAATAAATACATGGACCAATGTTCTTATTTGCTGCCTCAGCTACAGACCAGTGTGCTCTGTCTGTACTGAAGTCACGTAGGAGGCAGCAGTGACGTCGGTGTCTGTTGGAGCAGCTGGAGAACAAGAGCATCTCAAGCGCTATCATCAATTTTCTCTCTCAGAACCGTTTTGTCTTCTACCATTTACACAGCATTTTAAATGATTGAGATTTCAGTCTGTATCAAAGTGGTGGACTGACTGACGCTGTATCACCATTCACGGTGCTGTGGTACTTACATTTGTTAGAGGGACGTCAGTACAAATATTCTATGTATATATATATTTTGTGTAAGGTCCTAAACCTTACACTGTAAAGTGCCTTGAGATGACTGATGTTGTGATTTGGCGCTATACAAATAAAATTGAATTGAATTGAATTGAATACTGTAATTAAGATGATCTGATCATCATCCACTGTCAACAGCTACCTACGTCTCTTGGCTCACTGGAAACGATGACTGTGACTCGTGGCAACCTTGTGTCCTACAAACTACATTTACACACAGTATGATGTTAACACTGCCTGGATTGTGGTCAGGGCAACATTTTGTTTTTTAATGAATGAAGTGCTGCCTGTGGTTTTGGTTAAACAAATAATTTATTTTTCTGTATTAAACCAGACCACAGTCTTTCTCTAACCTTAACCAAGAGCATTTACATACACAACTGACTGACTTGGGACACCTTGTGGTCCTGGCTCCTGTCCACAGTCCAGTAAAACTAAACTGTAACCATGATTATACTGGACTCTGGAGTCCAGTCATGTGCAGTTTGTCAGTCCTGCACATTATACATCCACCACTCACCCAAACTAACCACCTCCCTATGCTTCAGGAAATCACAAAATATACTGTATATATGTCATGATTCATCCAGTCATCATGTTTCCTACAACATCAGAACAATACTGCAAAAATATTCATGTTTGACTGTCTTTTGGCTGAAATGTTCATTTTTACATTATAAATCTTTGCACATGGAACAAAACTGTTTAATAATGATGTATTTACTGTGTTGTATTTGTGACATGTCACATGAAGAAAATTAACATCATCTTCACTATGTTAATAGAAAAGATGATCCAGTTGACATCACATTTCCTCGATAATTTATTGGCTGCTGCAGTGAAGTTAATGTGATCTCTAGAAGACAGAGCTGCTCATGAGAATCTTACTGAACGTCAGGTTTTATTATTTGATTAGAGCCACTGCTGGATGTATTACCTATTCAAGGTATTCAATAAATGTTTGCAGCGCTGGATACTTCTGGTCATCAGCAGGTGAAATGTGCTCTCTCCTCACACACAGGGTGGGAAGCTCCTGCCATGTTATGCATTCAAAGCTGCCGTCCATGAAACATGCATCACAGATTAGATGAAGACGTTTCACCCTCCATCTTCAAGGAAGTAAAACAAGTCCAGTTGCCACTGAATAACCTTTTTTGGGATAACCATGACCTGGATGACTGAGAATCTTCACAGACATCACAGATTAGATATTAACATCAAACAAGAGAACAGGCAGGAAAACAAACACATGATGGCAAAAGAAAATCATGTATGAGGGGAAGCATCACTCCCACTCATTTTAACTGAGACCAACAAGTTCATTTTATACTTATTCAAAATATCAAGCAAACAAGCAGCCATTTGGAGTGTTTAATTTGTAGTTTTCCACCTCTGCAGAGAAGTCCACGATCGAAAACTAATCTCTAGACTTCAGTAGTATATAAGCAGAGCTCCTCACACGTTATATCAGTTTTGACCAAGGATATTATCAATAATATGCACGTGTGCCTTCAAGTCATTCATTGGCTTTATGAAGACCAAGGACAAGGAAGATAGGATTTTCCTCTCATCTGCTGAAAACTTCATGCGAGTCTTCTTAATGTATTTCTACGACTCCTCATCTCAAATTCAATTGGAAAACTGCAGAGTGCCAGATCAAATATATGTACGAGGAATATTTTTTGTGGGCCCCGCATTTTATTCAGCAGATGAATAAAACATTTGGCATTGGTTATGCAGTGGTCAACACGGCACTAACCCATCATATTTACTGTACCTATAAATTTACATCTCTTTGCATTGAGATTAAATTATCTTCACACTTTCAGGGAATATGACAACATTCCCTGAAATGATATCCAAGTGTTTGGTGGTAGATTAACGCTGCAGAATATTTTGCCCCATTTATCCTGCCTTGGGACCGGCACTAGGGACGGACCGGGACATGAACACATGCATAAGGTGTGTTATGTCTGCAGCAGAGATGAGAGGCAGCTATAGAGGTCTTGTCTGCTCACTTCTTTCCAACTCTCCATCCACAGATTGTTTTACTGCTCAAACCCTTAAACGGACTCTTCCTCTGAAGACACGACAGGTTTTATGCTATTTTTAACACACATGCAGCAGTGCTCCACATCACCTGGAAACACACAGGTGAATGTAGGACACGGTGCCAATTAACTATCTTTCATAGAAGGTGCTATGATGATCAATTGGAACAAATGATGTGGACGTCGTGCTCCCAGTCAGTTCAAGAGTGATGGACAAGGTACCAGTCAGCACTGTGAAACACACACACACTGAGTTATATATCAGCCTCAAGTCTCTTCTCTTACTCATGAAGAATGCATCAGTGATGAAGCTGCAGCGTCGTGTCTCTTCGACCTTAGCAACCCCCCCCATCACAAACTGGGCAACTACCGTCCATCCATCAGCTGCTACTGAGGTACATGTACAGTAAAGCAGCCTTTCCATCGTTAGTCAATCAGGCTTTTACTGTGAAAAACAAAGAAGGAAGCTGCACTCACAACAAATATTGAAAAGAAAAATGAAAAATGAAAGAACTGGGATAAACAGCTGAATAAAAACTGCATTTTTACAAAAGTGACGTCTGTAACACGATTCTGATGTTGTACTGTTGAGAAGTGCTGCAGACTGAATTTATCAAGGACGTTTTTAGCATTAAAGAGTTAAATGCATCCCAAGCAGAAAAGGTCCTGAGTGAGCCTGTGATTCCGACCCTGCTCTCGTTTCCAGCGGCCGTCCTGACCGTTCAGCTGTGACACCCTGGCAGCGCCTCAGCTTCGACCTTGTAAGTTTTGACACTTGCTGCCATAACTCCAGCACTCGGTGGCTGGAGTGGAATGAGGCCATAATTCATAAGTCGACTGCATGGTCTTACTATTACTACTACTCCTACCACTACTACTACTATTACTACTACTACACACAGACACACACTGATGTGAACATAGTTAAAGTGAAGAATGATTACCTGGATCAATATTTAGTCATGGGTAATACTATAAATTTAAAAGCTGGCTCAGAGCGGAAGTGTCGTTAGTGAGGAAGCTGCAGAGGAGGCAGTAAGTCGTGGGTCTTTATGAGCGCTGTCTGCCTGGGATTCTCTGGCTTGTCGACTACAGCAGTAGAAGACAGTTTCATGAAAGATGTGTTTCTTTGACAAGGTCAGTAAAAAGGGGTTTCTGTTGGTACTTGTTTGAAACACTCCATGATTATGTGACATTCACAGCGTCTTTACACGCACACACACCAGACTCAGGTCATTTACGACACGTCATCAGCCGGCCGTCCTGTCGTGCTTCTGGTTCTCACTCACTCCACCTTCTTAATGAGTGAAGGCAAAGAAAAGCAAACAGACACAAACACTAGCTGCATTTCGTCAATCAGCATCATACCAACTAGCAACCAAAGAGAACAATAGACTAGAAATGACAGTGACCTGCCCTGTTACAGCTGGCCTGATTTCTTGGTCAAGTATTTGGATCCTAGTTTCTGATCTGTTTTGTTGTTTCATTAGACACAGTCCAGGGGTGGTGGGGGGGTGTCTTGTACTTGTACGTGTTCTTGTACTTCAAGTAATTCCATCCAAAGGTCAAGATAAAACCACAACTAACACAGCAGAGTAAACACGGTACATTTTCAGATTCTCTGGAGTCCTGGCAGCAACAGAGGAACTCTGAGCAGAGCTAACTTGCTTAAGAAGCAGGGGACGTGTGATCGGTTGAGAGGTGAGAGGATGGTTATGAAAAGTGACATTATTAAATAAAAACTTCTGTAAAGGGTATTATCCAGTAAAAAAAAAAAAGATATGACATAAGTGAACTGTGTGACACAGCTTCTCTGTTATCATTGAAATGCAGCTGAGCCAAAGTCCAGGGTCACATAGGTCACACAGTGTCACAGGTCCAGTAATGAATTCTGGTTAATTACATTATTATTCACTTCTAACACCTGCAGAACTGTGTCCAAAAACTGATTTATTGTATGTAGTCATGGTTGTGTTAGTGGTTGAATGTTTGTTTTTTTTTCAATTCATTTTTAATGCGTTAATCTGTTGTTTAATGTGCATGTTCATGTGTTCAGTTTTAGTTCGTTTTCTTTAACAGGTTCAGTGATTTCTGGCCTGTTGTAAGTGATGTTTCTTTACAATGAACTGAAGATTCATTGAATGTTCTAATCACTAGTCTGATGTTTCTCTCACACAGAACAAGTGAGAGAATCATTGCTCAGTCTACTCTTCCTTCAATGCATATTTTCACCATGAACTATTCTTTCCATGGCCGATTTTAAACATTTTAAACCATTTTGAGCTTTTCAGTCCAGAGTCCTCACACTCACAACAAGCAAGTAAAAATTTCTGTTGCTGGTTTTGCAGGTTTCTGCAGCAGACTGAGTTCACAGAGTTTAAATTTTCAGGCAGGACACAGCACAGCTATTTAAGTCTTTTTAGTGCAGGTCGAGGACAGAACTGTAAAAGCCAACAGGGAGTTCAGTAAATTGCAGATGGACGGTCTGCAGTTTACCTGTGAGAAAAAAAACTGGAGCTCACAGGATGCTCTGGTCCATGAGGAGCCAATTTCAAAGGACACATCCTCTGACCTTAAAATCTGTTGAGGATAGTTTCTAAAAGGAAGAAAAAAAAAAAAGTTTTTAGTTTGGGAAAAAAACACAAGAGAACATTTCAGTCAAATCCAAAGCAGAGAGAGTGAAGGTGTCACTCTGTGTTTCTGTCACTCTCTCTCCATCTCTGCGTCTGCTGTACTGACAAACACACACACACACACACACTCACACACTATACAGACAGATACTAAGCTATGAGAGCCTTTCAGTCTGGACTCAGAAAGCACTTAAAACTTTCCTCTGATGCACTTTCTGTGTTTCAGAGAATGTACCTGGGAAAGTTTTGTGCTGGAAAACATTAGGAGGCCTTTCAAAATACATGAGCGGTGTCACTCTGACAGCGGAGAAGCTCTTACTTTGAAAGAAAAACCAGGTGGGACACAGGATGAGCCGAAGAGAAGTGACGGATCTTATGTAAAAATAAAAGCATATTGTACAAACAGAGACAGACAGATGAGGTTTGGTGAACAGATCATTTGATGTGGTAAATATGTTGACTGTGACACTGAGGAACAAGGAGATGGAGTTAAGTAAAGGACTTTTTTATTTAAGTTACTGATATTATTTGCTCAGTGGTTTTCACATTTACTTGGAAAAGCAGCTGAATTAACTTGCTGTTAACATCATTTCCTCCTGCTGCTGCACAACATTAAAACACTTCACATGCACAAACTCTTTATCTGTTATCAGCTCATACATGTCTGCTGCTGCTCTTACTTACATCATATTTACTGGTAGATGTTGCCAAATGTCCACATGCATCAATGATAGTAAACCTACCGGCCTACTGGTAGGCCTGTGTTAGATTCCAAAGCTCAGGAGTAGATTCTGGTAAGTGAGGTCTGTTTCTCCATCTGTCTGTGTTTACTGACCCCAGCCTCATTCAGCCCACTTCTACTCTCTCATCTTTCTAATCTAATCTTTACTTGTTTGTTGAGGAACATTTGAATTAAAATGTGATGACAATTATGTGGTTCGCTCTGCACAAACTTTCCTTTCTCCCCCTGTTGTTATACTTTGTCTTATTTGACACAAATTGCGGCAGTCGTATCTCAATCACCCCCATGATCTGTGTGTCACAGCCACTGCTGCAGCTGTTACTGCTGATGAATGAACACTCGCTGTGTTGTTAGAACACCTGCCTTTCACCTCACGTCTCCCCCTCATGTCCCTCTGCCATAGAGAAATATTGGAGATTGGAGAAAGTTGATTGGATTAAGACAGATTCTGGTCCAGGACATTCATACATAAAAAAAGAAAAAAGTCTGTGGTGCTCTCTCTTTAAAAATGTAGAAATATGTAGAAGCATCATGCACATACAGCACTGGATCAAATAAGTTCTAAATGGTTTGCTTTGAGAGTGGATGAATCAGAAAAAGATGGAGAGACGCTTTCATCATCAGAGGCCTTTTACACTTAGGCCATCAGCAGAATATCAAAGCGCCGCATTTGTATTCACTCAGAGAGAAGGAGAGAATCCGTGACAAGCCGACTGTGCTTGTTAGTGACACGCAGACGATAGTTATGGTCAACTCCAGGTCAAACATATTTGCATACTGCACTTCACAGCATTTGGTGACAAGTTTGAATACGTCAAAACACTGTGTTTTAGACTTTGGAGTGAAAGTGGGATTGTAAAATTCACTGTGTAGAAAAGGACTCTCCCCAATCTCAGCTGTAAACACAGGTGCTGTATTTCTAATGTAACATCATCAAGTCACACAAGTGTTTTTAATCTCAGAGAGCCCCGATGGAGAAGCTGCACAGACAAACACATGCAGACATCAGTGTTTAAGAATGAAAATGTAAATAATGTCAGACTAGGAGACAGGATGGTATTAAATGTGATTTACATGGACACACTGAGCTGGCGGGTGGGGGGGTGCAACAAAATCTGAGTGATTGCAAAATAAATGACGAGCTGGTACATGGCGGAGATTGACCTAAGTGGTTCAGAAAGTCTAAAACCAACAGAGAGTGGAACAAAACCTCATGAGGCAGAAACAGAGAGACACAGGAGAGGAGCCGGGCGTTTGACACAGAGGAAGGCAAATTGGAAAAGATGAATACAAAACATCTCCAACACAATAAAATGTGAACCAAGACAAAAGCTTCACACTCACAGTTCTGTTAAAATCTGTGTTTAGAAGATTAAGATTTTATAATTGAGCTGTAATTTACACCTAATAATTTTTCATAGTCCTGCTTCAGAGTCTGATGAAGACTGTGTTCTTCTGTGTTTGCTTCAAGTCTCCTTCACTTTCCTGACTGCACCAATAAAGTAGAAAAGAGTTTCATAAGTGCAGAACATTTATTTAGTCCTCTGCACATGTCGCCTGTCGTCATCGTTCAGTGTCAGCTCCTCACAGCCGTTAATAATAAACATGCAGGACAAAACTGCCAGAGACCAGGACCAGTGAAGAGATCAGGACGGTTTACGTGTGTTGGACATTTATGGAGAAACTTCTCTTCAAGACAAACAGGAAGGAAAATATTAAAACCAGAAGCTTTTGAAGAAACTGACTGTTGCACAAATTGTGTTTATTCTTGTTCACATGTGGCTCTTGGTCCAGTTAAATATGTGCATGTGGATCTTTAGGAGCTCAGTCAAAAACTCTACAGCAACACATGGAAATCCAGCTACTATGATACTGACTACACGCATATACGTTTATTAGCAAAAAAAAAAAAGAAAATGATGCGAAACATTTGCTGGTTCCAGCTTTTAAAATGAGAAGATTTGCAGCGATAACGAATCAATGAAATGATCAAATCATTACTACTGAACCTTAACTCAGTGTCTTTGTATTTGGGGCTGGTGGAGTTAGCTGAGGACTGCAGACTTCAATACTCCGTGTCGGTGCGAGGTCCTTCTGCTGTGCCACAACAAGCATCCGTGAGATTGAACTGTGAAATATTAATGGTAAGGCGCCAAGAAATGGAATAAGAACATTTCTCATGGGAGCGAAATTTTCCTGGGCTAAGTCGGTGAAATGATTAAAACATGACTGCTCTGTCTCTTTATGCTTTGTTCCCACATCCCCCCACTCACTCTGCCTCTCTCTCCATTCTCTTCTCTCCTGGCTTCTATTCTTCAAATTTATGCTGCAGTGGAGTGGACGCACATATCAACATGTACCAGGTACGTCTGTATAAAAAGGTCAACTTGTTCATAAAGGAGATGCCCACACACTGAGTCAGTGCTTAGAGAGGTCCATCAAGCACAAATACAATGAATCAACTTCACGTCTTCATTTAGCGTGTCCCACGCGTGACTAAGACCCACGTTACCTGCATTAGCAGAGATTAATTGACTTCCTCCATTGGTAAGAAGCCAAAACACAAAATCTGAGTCACAAAGAACTCATATTCAAAGAGGAGAAACAAATAAAAAAATCTACTTCTATGTGGCCAAATATCAGTCGCAGGGTTATGTGATATGTGTAGTGGTTGTGTGTTGTCGTCTTTCTCCTCGCTCAGTAAAATAATTACAATGACAAAACTAACTTCTACTAATAAAAAGACAACTTAATAAAGGTGCTAGTTGAGTTTTGGCCAGTGATAGAAGAGACAAACTTCAAGTTATTGCATTCAGCAAAACTCACAGACTTTATAAAGAATTTGTACGTCTTTAAATGATGATAACAAACTTTACTACTTGTTGTTAAACAGCTACCAGACAGTACATGTCGGTGCTACTACGGGGTTTCAGTGTCTTGTCCAAGGACACCTCGACATGTAGCCTGGAGGAACGGGGAATCTAACCGTTGATCCTGAGGTTTGTAGATGAGGTTTGTATGACCAACTGATCTATGGCTGCCCCAAAAGTGGGGGTGGTCCCATGGGACAATCGTGAAGCCTCAGAATTTGTGTCCTCTGACTATGTCAGTTGAGTCGTGGTGTCAACTCTTCTGCGAGCGACAGGATGTTAAACTGCACAGAAATGATGAGTTAAACCCGTTATCTTCAAGCGACTTTTATGTCAGTGCACAACTTATTTTTATGACCCAGTGACTGATCCACACTCTGACTTAGTAACATGGATGTTTTTTACTAAATATCAAAGCAGTGCTATTGTTTCAACCAAATTCAAGCTGCTGAAATGAGCTGTTTGTCCATTCTAGGCTGCTGTAGAAACATGGCGACCTCAGAGAAAGGGGGCCTGGCCTTCCATTTCTGCTAACAGATCCTTCATCTTACTCACTGCAACTTTATCAATATGGTGAAAGTTTAGTGACGTCGAAAAGGGCTCGATGTGACTTTCACCATCTCCTCTCTCTGTGTCCACCATGATGAGTCACCCTCTCCTCCCCCCGAGCTGTCCAGTGTCGTCTTTCCTCCCCACGCTCACCTTTGAACGCCGGGCCTTTGGTTTTACAAACATTTCCCAGAAGCAGAGCTGCTCCGGAGTTAAAACATCAATGAGAGAAGCTGTTAGGGTGAAATTCAGAGAAAAAGGGAGAAGATGAGAGGAGGTAAGTCCTGCTCTCATGCCGCAGACTGAACAAATGCAACTCAACATCTCATGTAGCTTAAAAGGAAAAACTGGAGCCAGTCTGCTCAGCCTGCAGACTCGTGGTGACAACACACTTTTTCCCCGTGTAGCAGTGAGTTTCTACAGTGGAAGGAACCAAAGGAAAGTTCATTTCCCCCTCAGAAAGCGTAGGTGACTCATCAAGTCACCACCACAAAATAAATAAATTAGAATGTGTTTGAAAGATTTAGCAAATTGTAAGTGCTTTTAGTGACACTAAACAGTTATTTTCTCGCAGGTAAATCTAAGACCAAACAACTTGTTTCTCCACTATTACAACAGTGTGGTTACATAAGTCAACTACAACTTGACACGGGCACTGAGCACAAAAATGTTGAATATCTGAAGAGGGAGACTTGCCTGTGAGCTCAGTATAGGCCAATTCATGCTTTATGCCGGCCCTCAGACACACATATGCTCCCATCCATACTACGGGTGGAGTTACAGACACTTTCAACATGTGCACTAAAACAGACATTAGCAGAAGTACAAACCTTCAATACATGAAACAAGCATCTGGGTAACTGGACACATCATCTGGACACTGGCACTGCAGACTAGACGTTTTCAGACTGGCAGCAGCATGATGTGCTACCAGTGAATTAGATCAGATAACAAGCAGCTGTGCTGGAAAAGAATTTTATGATGATAATGTCCTCAGGACTAATGTAAAGTCACAATAAAACATTTTGTAGCCAACTTAGCAATGAAAGAATAAAACTACTTATTTAATGTTCATCTGTGAATTGAGTTTATGTTTTTCTTACAATCAACTCGACTTCAGAACCTACTGTAATGATCAATCTCACAAAGCAGATGATCAGCCAACATAATAAACCGAACTGCAGCATTCGTGTCCTTTTAGGTCCGTGTCGGGCACCGCCAGGTCCCAGTGAAAATATCTCTAAATCTAAATGATTTAAAATAAATTATTTCAACTATTCACTATTTATCAAACAAAAACTTATTTGTCATAGTTACATGGTCATGTTTTGGATGCTGTTTGAATGTGTGTGGCTGGTTCTGATTTGTTGTGGGATTTCTCCCTGTGGTGTTACCTGATTAAATAAAGGTTATAATAAAAACTGGAGGATAAGCTTGGTTTTAAGTGGAAAACTACACTGGTAGAGTCAACATCCAATGAAAGAGACCATTTCAGCACAAATACTGTCAGTGCAGATTTCCCATGAGGCCACGCTCGGGGGGAGATGCATCATACACTGAGGGTGGAGGACTGTATAAGGGCAAAGCCTGTCGTAGCTGACGGAGATATTTGTGCCTGAGGGCTTTGCCTCATTAGAGATGATAAATGGAGAGAAGCCTGAAGCTCCGGGAGGCAGACGACCAGCCCCCCACCGCAGCTCTTCGTCCCCAACCACCACTCTCACACACATTCAGGCTCCATGTCTGCAATAATGCAGATCATTTCAATAAAAGTGAATGGAGTTTCAGCTGCAAAGTGGAACGTTGTTGAATCTCTCAGTCGCACACACCGATTAGATTTATTTTTCACAGCCACATACAAGAGATGTGTGAGCATTTGTGGCATTTTCTCTGATTTACGATTGGTCCAGACCTGATGTACAATATGTCAGATCTGTTAAACACTAAACAGTCTCAAATGAACTCAACTAAAACCTCTTTTCCTCCCTTCTTCCCTTCCTCCTCATCGTTTAGAGCATTTCCTTCCCCCTGTTCGGCTTCCTCTTCTTTATTACTTTCTCTCTGTGCTTCTGGTGATGAGTGGGGGGAAATAAACAGCTCTGGGGGCCACGACTGGTTACACTTCCACTACACACACACACACACACCTCTGTAGAACCATTCACCACGGGGGGAGCTCGTCATTTGACAGTGTGTTTGCTATAATAACTGCCAGAGAAAAGTATAGACTCCAAACATTGGCAGCGTGAGACGCACTGTAACTACATTTAAACACACCTGTTCCAACACGTACAGTACACAGACACAGACACACACACAGTCGGGGGTGTGAAAATAAGTGAGCAGTGTAAGTGTGTTTAATATGTTTACAGACACATTTTTTATATAATTCATTGTATAT
The DNA here is from genome assembly GCA_032362345.1 of Sandelia bainsii. Taxonomy (NCBI): domain Eukaryota; kingdom Metazoa; phylum Chordata; class Actinopteri; order Anabantiformes; family Anabantidae; genus Sandelia; species Sandelia bainsii. The sequence goes on along the minus strand of JAUMHL010000025.1, from coordinate 27,234,275 downwards.
ATGCATCTCTCAAATGCTGCTAAACTGTACATATTTATATGACAGTATTTCATAACTCCTTCACTTGCTTCTAATTGTATATAGTGAAATTCTTTGTATTATACTTTGTATTAGGACTCATTTTATATGCTACTAAAACTAGAGTTGCCAAACAGTTTTTCATTGTTCCTGCAACAGTGAGAATAAAGATCTCTTATCTCTCTTATCTCTAATATGCACACCATGTGAAGAGCCAGCAGGTGTGCAATGACTCACAAACTGATCACACATACAGACATAAAGTAGCTGGAAGAAGCTGCATCTGTCCAGATGCTGCAACAACACACGTTTGTTTCAAAAAGTTAGTTTCTGTAATTTATATAACATGTTAAAGATTTGTCGTAGATACTGAGATAAAGTTGGAGACAACAACGACCAGACTTATGTCCATGCTGCTTAACATTCCTAAACAGGTCTGTGCTTCAGTTGAGATGATCTGATTCCCTCTCACCTGGAGTCAGACGGTTTTATAAAGGTGAGTCTTTCTCAACTCTTCCCTTAAGTGTAGCTGGACTGGAAGGGAAAGCCTGCTCTGACCCACAATGAATCAATTAGACATGCATACAGATGGAGAGAAAGATGTTTGGTACTAATTTTAAAAGGAATGTTGGCTACACGGTAAATTCTAGACTGCTTACTACGTTAGCAACAATATTTGCTTCTTACCAGTTTTTAAAAAAACAGTCACTTAGCGCCACAGGAGATCATTTCTGCCTGTGACCATCAAACTGTACAACTCCTCTCCTTTATGTAAAGGGGAGGGGTGATGACA
>JAUMHL010000025.1:27223014-27233364 GCA_032362345.1 Sandelia bainsii | reverse complement strand
CCCCCCCCCCCCCCCCCCCCCCCCCCCCCCCCCCCCCCCCCCCCCCCCCCCCCCCCCCCCCCCCCCCCCCCCCACTCATGGTTGACACTACAGGTAGAGATTTTGCTACATCTGTCCCACCTCACCTTATAAAGGATAAACATCTGCGTCTTGCACGTGTCTGCCAGAACAACACTGTTCTGCCTTCAGACGGTGGTTTCAGTTAGAACGTCATTCAGACAGTGAGAGTTCAGCCCTCCCAGTCCACAGGGAGCACGGTGGCAGATTAAATGAACCACTCAGCAACTGATTCCAGACAGAGCAACTACTCAGGACATTTCCACACCGTTTTATACTTCAGCTTCATTTTCAGTATCATTTTCCATTTTTGAATAATGATGTTCATTTGTCCATTTCTCACTCACATTTTCCTGAAAACAAAATCCTCACTGAGCTCAGTCTGATCAGATGAGTTCAGAAAGTCTGCAGAGTAGAAATTTGATGGTAAAGAAGGAGGAGCAGAACAGTGTGTGTGCTGTGCGTCAGGGTGATGGATCGACGAATATGTGATGTTATGACTGCATTGTCAGTGTGGAATATGAACTGATAAATAAGGTTCTACTGAGCACGTACATACAGTAGCTCTGTGTCTACGTTTTAATGCACACGGATGAAAAGCTTTATCTTTAACACCAGTTTCTCTTCTGTATGAAACAAACTAGAGCTGTATTCAGGGATTTAAATCAACAAAGCCTCCAGTCCAAGTTTCCCCTGATCAAGAAAACAAATGTAGATTTTTTTTCCCTCTTTGTATTTGTTTAATGAGACAATCAATTATGACTTTTGTGTTTTTATGAAGGTGTGAATTGCTGCTTTAAAGCTACCTTCAAGGAAACACTCAATCTTTTAGTTTTTTCAAATCCTAAAGGCACAGAGGATGTGACCTTGGTGTTTTGAATCATAGAAAGACCCTGAAATAAATCAGCTCTAAGACAACCCCAGTGATGCATTTCAAATTGTGCACCACAGGTTCAGATTCTGTTTTACAGGTGAGAAATCGCCATGGAAAATACTGTTTTCCACTGTATGACATTACTTTATCCCAGTTCCACTTTAAGCCTCTTAGCTTATCTGAAGGAGGGCATATAGGCTGGTTTACAGGATGCTGTCAGCTCTCATCTTTCCTCTTTGGTCCTGAGACAAAGTGTGAGACACAGTCGTCACAGAACAGATTGTCCTTCACATACACAACACATTTTTTGGTCAATGACCCACAACCCTGTTTAGTCAGTCTATGACAGACAGTGCAACTTGCTCCAGGACTTAAACTGGATTTAGAAATGGAATCAAACTTTCTACCAAGAATTAAAAAAAACTCTTGAAAATCTGTAACTGAAACTAAGTCAAAGCAGCTTGTAGAATTTTTATTCAGACACATTTTACACTCTACAAAGATAATTAGGTGTAAGAGATTTGCTTTCAGTCCTCTTTTCTTTTCCAAAGTCTTTGATGCTGACGTGATGCTGAGCTAATGCGTATCAAAAGCGGTGCAGCACCAAGAGTTAAAGGAATATTACAGCTCACATGGATGCTGCTGAAATATTAATATTGCTTTGACTCAAACCTGCAGCCTGCAGGATGCTATTGAACTTCTCTTTAAAACTCTTGTTTTGAAATCACTCACCATCAAATGTGGACTTTTCTTACAAGGTGAAGCGCAGGAGAGAAAAAAACACAACAATCAGTGTGATGGAGAAGTATTACTGTTCTGTGTTTACGACCGAGCTGTGCGGAAGAAAGAAATGGATTTGTGACATATTTCCATCCATCCATTGGCCAAACTGCTTGTCCTCTTAAGGGTCGTGGGGGTGCTGGAGTCTATCCCAATTGTCACTGGGTGAGAGGCGGGGTACAACCTGGACAGGTCTCCAGTCTATCACAGGGCTGACATATACAGAGATAAACAACCATTCACATTCACACCTACGACAATGTAGAGTCACCAATTAACCAAACAAACGTCTCCGGACAGTGGGAGGAAGCTGGAGTACCCGGAGAAAACCCATGCAGATGGATTTGTTTTTCAAAATAGAAAATTTACTGGAGGGTTCTAGGGTTTAGTGAGAGTTTTTTTGATGAATGGAATCTTGCTGCACTCTGTGCAGTGATGAACCATAAACCTGAACACGAATGCTCTATGTTTCCTTCAGCTGACTGATCTCTCCCTGAATCGCTTCAGACTGGCTATCGTTTGCCGACTAACACACTGTAGTCTGATGAAGTAAAGTGAAACCACCTTTCATTTCATTTATAGTATCCTCCTTCCCACCCCCACCCTGTAGCTTCCACCATAGGGATAAATACATGTCACTTCTCTGTGGATGTGGGAGCAAAAGAGACTAATAAACGGCTGGTGGAGGCATCCGGGACTCCCAGGTAATCAAATAGGCAAATTAGATGCTGCATTAGCTGCTGTGCTATGTCTAATATGCTTCCAGCCTAATGAATTTAGAGATAAACACGCTGAGGGGACGGCTGTTTGAGAATAAGATGGAGAAAGATGATGAGATGCCGCCATGGAAACAAGACCAGAGCGCGGCTGTTGTTGGGGAACGCTGCACAGTTGTCACCAGATAGATAACAGCACATTGCTAATCTCCAGGCAGCACACTCGGAGGGTTTGCATTACATTTCAGTTGACCTATAGAAACTTTAAAATGCCTTTAAAGATTCTGATGTTCACTCACATGCTCACAATTCCCCAAACACTCTTTTTTTTCTAGAATTTGGCAAATTACACCATGTTCTGCATTAGCAGTCTCATTTTAATGAAATTAGTGCTCAGTCTGGTCTTTATACTATGCAGAAGTTATTTCAGGCCAGCAGAACGCTTATGAATAAAAATAAATAGCTCTGTTTCTTATTTAAATTGATTAAATATAAATACTGTATGGGTCTTGGCTTAACTTGATTCTTGAGTTTCCTCACTTCACAACTCTGTGCATTATGAAGTTCCACCTTTTATCATCAATGTTAATTAAAATGGTTTATTTTGGGGAAATCTGCTCCTAACACATTTGGGATATGTAGGCTACTGTATGTATGAGACTGGTTCATTCATTTTAAATTCACAGTATATTTCAATGAGTTTTATAACAATGTGTTAATCAAGATCAGCTCTGATCACCTCAGTCTCTGCAGAACCTGGTTGAAAATGTTTCTGTTTTAATAAATTAAATTCTTAACATTTATTTAAAATGAGTAATGTTGACCTTTAGAATTATTAATTAAAGTCAGGACAGTGGTTCTTCTACTGTTCTCCTTTCTTTGGGTTTCTGCATGTTCTCTGTGCGCCACCTAATAGTGGGGCACCAGCAGCAAACAGTTGCTTTCCAGCAGCAAGTAGTTAGAGTTTATATTACTAAACACTAACTTGTTGCTTTCCAGCAGCAAGTTAGTTAGTGTTTAGTAATATAAAGATTTTGGGTGGAGTATCTCTTTCCAACTGTACAGACCATAAAGTGGTTTTAAGCAGCTCCTCTTTTGACTATTAATGTCCAAAGAAAATCCAAGTTGTTTGTTTTCTGCTGCAGAAGCTTCAGCAACATCAGAGACACAGGTCTAATGAAACCAAAGAAGACTGATTAGAAAAGGAACTGACGGATGATAGAAAATTCTGTTTGATTTCAAACTGGAGTAAACTGACACAACAAGTTACCAAGTAAACACGTTGGAATTAATGGTCTCTAGACAAAAAAAAATCATCTTTAAGTTGAGATTTTGAACCCATCATTAGTTGCACAAAGTCAAACATTAACTTCTAGTTAATCTTCTACCTCTGTTTTTGGTCTCTACCACCTCCTGAGGGAAATATGGTTCTCTAGTTGCTTCACTACATTCACCATCTTGTCTCTTACAAACCAGAGAAAAGAGGACGCACCTTTTAACTGCAGAACCTGTCTGAGAATCATCAGGTTTTCTTTAGTATCACAGTAATCCAATGAAATGCTGGCTGCACATCTGTGTTTGCCAAAATCTGTACTGCTTAAATAAATAAGGGTCCATTTACAAGTAACTGTGAGAGGCCACATGTACTTTGAAGGGGGTGAGATCTTCCGTTTTCTTTCCTGCAACGTAGTAAACCGATATTCACCGGGATGCTGCAGCCTTCTGTGCAGATGTGTCATTTTAGGAATAATGCTGACATTCATCTGAGCATCAGCATTGATCGTCCAACAAACCTAACTATGAAAAAAACTCATTTTAAAGCAAATACTTGCTGCAGGTAGTTGTTCACGCCCGGTGTGATTTTTATCAGCACTCCTCACTCAAATGCTCCACAAAGCAAATAGCTCGGAGACGTTACTCCCTCCTGCTATGTGCTGCCAATAACAAGTTCAGATGGTATTAAGGGGCCTCAATACTCAGTCAGCATTCTCACTCTCCGAAGGAGTAGAAAGCAAATATCTCACAGCAATTTTCTCCACCATCCTGCTGATTCAGAGATAATAAGGGCAGGTTCCTGAGGCTCTTTTGAAACGTGTCTCTATTGAGGAAGCAGCAGAATAAGAACCCCTGATCAGAAAGCACCTCAGAGACTCCAGGTTTTCTTCCTCACTTGGGTTTAGCTTTTATTTCAGGTCCAAACACAAAATGACCAGGTCTAACTGACAACTGAACATGGTAAAAAACGAGGCTCCTGCTAAAAGAGGGAAGGTGGAGGACTTACATACAACTACAGAGATGCTCAACATACAGTACAACTTATGAATTGGTTTTTTATCACAAACCAGATCTATGGGATGAGATCTTTAACTTTCACAAACTGCTGATTATGAAATGATGTCTCCATGTCAACCTGTCCTGTCCTGTAAGTCCTCCCTGATGCCTCATACACTTTTATCTGTTTCAACATACTGGACTTGAAACACATACATAAAAAAGTAGTTGTAGGATGTGAGGTGGATCCTCTGTTTCTCTGTGAATGGTCATAAATCAGTGGAGATGTTTTCAGCGACTTCTCCTGTGTCTTATTACATAGAATCCAATTAAAGGTAAAGCATTACCATGGAAATGTATATTTATATGATGGAGAGGTGCTGCGTGTTTTATAATGAAGCCCAATAAGCAGCACTGATGTGCTTAACAGCTCAGCTTCTGGCAGAGAGCTGAGATCACTGTTACATTACGCACAAAGTGTAAGATCTGTTTCAAAGTAAAAGTCTCTTTCATGTTGCCACAGAAGATGTTTGGTGACTCACAGCTGGAGCTTTTGTGTGGTTGGAAATCTGTGTTGGAAAATATATTTGACGTGTTTTGCCCTCAGTTAACCTTAAAAAACTGGCTACTGCTCTGATTCACAACTATGACTGTATCTTTAGTAAAAGTAGCCGAGGCTCATGGGTATTGAAGTCTGTATGCCTGTGAACTAAACGTGATTTCTTTGAGTTTGAATAATAAGTGATCCAAACATAAAGCTGTATGATGGATTCAGGAGCACTGAGCAGATCGATTAAAGGATCCACAGCTCTCTGCAACCAGCAGCTCTTCACACTTTGAAAAACCTGCTGGCTGATTTATGTGCTTCAGGCCTCTATACAGTTACTATGACCATAATTTACAATGACAGTGAAAGCAGAGGGAGGCTGTTCACAATCAGCACTCACCCTGCGCAACAAATGGAAATATCCCAAAAACTGTTCAGTCTCATAACACTGGCTCATAACACTTTGGAAAACAGGTCTGGATATCCGCACTGATCTCAAATTCCAGTCTGATTTAATAATGTTCAAAATAAACTAATTTCATTTCAGTTTGATCATTTTGTTTCATGAAAACTTCTCTGAATTTAAACCTTCTACACTCAACAAGTGAAACAACTGTTGTGTCCTTGTGTATAAAACAGTGTGAAGTTACTGGAACACTTATCTGTTAGAAAAATGCTTTCTTTGGAAACTGATCCATATCTACATGCCTTATATATGTTTTAGAATCATAACAACACAAACTTTAGTGGTGAGTTTTAGGCAAAGACAGAAGCAGGTATCAGCCGGATGTCTGCTGTTAGTTTCCAGAAAGGAACCGACTGAATTAAGAAGAATCCACACACTGTTCACTTGACTTCCAGCGCTTCACATCTCGTAACCAGAGACACAAACTGAGCTCAGATCAGCGTGTGGAGTCATGCTTTACTATGCAGATGCTAATGTATCACACAGTTCTTTGGATTCCAAAAGCAAAAGCTACAAATTAGCTCTACAACTTTTAATCACTTACTCGTAAATGAATCAAGACAGGAAACACACACCTGGACATGCTGCTAACTGGCCTCTTGCTTTTGAGCCCATAAAACCGCGGGTATAAAACCATGTACGCCGTCATTATAAAAAACTGAAAATGAAAATATCTGGCAGACTAAATGTGAAATTCCTGTTTGTCATCACAGTAAATAGCCTGCAGATTTTAGCTTTTATTAGAGTCGTGAAATGGCTGCTGATCCTGTCTGAGCTGTAAGGATCCAGTTAGTTCATCAAACTGTCAAATTACTGAGAAAATTTTAGATAAGACGGAAACTCCTTCCTGTTAATCACTCTCCTAGCGCCTGACTAATCGTCCTGCATGTGTCCTCCCTGCATTGCCACCCCTGTGTGTGTGTGTGTGTGTGTGTCTGTCAACTGATAGGAGGAACCTCCTGCAATCAATACATGGTGGATTAGTCACAAATCTGCAGATAACCCAGAAAAACCTACATGTTTCTCACACACACACACACACACAGAGCTCTTCTATCAGATACTCAGCAGCTGAAAGCCAGCTAAGAAGGCAAAGTACCTATTCTTGGATAGCATCACAAATAAGAGGATTTAGGAGCAATTACATCATCTTTACAATGAGCAGACTCTTAATGATGCAGCCCTCCTGGATTTATCATTTATTCCTGAACCTCAGTCTCACATGTGGTCACCTCCGTCACACAGCACTGCATTCAGTCCTCTGCAGACCTGTAACCCTCCCATACGTCACACGGCCTGGAAGGATTCAGTGTAGTGACCGTCCTTTAGAAAAGTGGCCAATTTATTGTGCTCGCACTACATTTTTTTAGATCCCTGAAGATATGGAAAATCTTCATTGTCTATTGTTCACATTCACTAGAGAATCAGGAGCAGTATTCACAAATCATCTGTTCAGGAAACTCCTCAACACAATAGTCGTGTCAGTCCGAACTGTAGCAGCTTCTCAGTCTGAGAGAAATTTAAGGTCCAGGGGATCCTGAGTCCTTGAGACCTGATCCCAGTCAGACAAGCTGCTGCAGGGAAAGAACTTTGTTGTATTAGTATATTTTAATAGTGAGTCCAGTCAGCTCACCAACAAAAAGAGACAGTGATTGATAGACAATAAACTACGGAGAAAGTGAAAAAATGTCAGAATTGACAAAAATGGCTTTGGAGGATTTTTCTGACAGTTCATTAAATGCCAATATGGTAGACATTAATCCCTAAGACTTGAGAGTAGTGATATACTGAGTACTCTTTGCCGCTCATGCAGCGCAGGGAGCTCACTAACAGATTTTATCTGCCAGGATCAGAAAGAAGTTCACGAACTGATCCGTGAAATTAAAGAAACAACTGAGTGTAAATCTATGAACGTCGACAATGTCAGAAGGTTCTGCGCTGATTATGATGCTCACTCAGCTGGTTATTATTTTATTGTGGGACTTTAAGTATTTCCTGTTGGTGCAGTTCTGTGCTTTTACTCCAAAACACATCATTGACAAATGTTCTTTTTATTTGACTACATTCGCTCAACAGGTGGACTTGATGCAGACTGGCTGTGCGTTGAGGACTAACTAACATCTACCCATTAAATACTGAACAATTACAATAACTACACAAACTAAGATGGTTTCATGGTAAATATGGCTGCATCATGTGAAGAATTACTGCACCAACAGTCGAGGATTTCTCTGTCTGAATCATATCAACATACAAGTGATTCAGTTGTGAGATGATCTGCAAAGTTCTCTGGTTATATTCACATGATCATTAAGTAGCTGTTTCGTCTTTGTTCTCACAACAAATTCCAACATGTCAAAGTCTGGCCTTTGTTTCATCTGCTCATTAGCATTAAAACTGAGAACACAGTCCTTTCACAAAACACCTGATACAAGGATAAAGAGGGCGAGCACTGCTTGAGGTAACACTGAGAGTGATGGCTGTGCAATTCATTTTATCAAATCATTGTTCAAACAGCACCACAGATCAATGACCAGGGCCCTAACCATGTGAAATGTTGGCAACAGTTTGGTGTTAGCACAGTTAAGAGGTTTCTGGGTGTCCGCTGTGCTCCCTGGCAGCGCTGTGTCCTTTAATAATCCCCTAAAACCTGCAGCACATAAATGTCAGGACACCTCCTGACTGGTGAGTTGTGAAGAGTCATCAGATTGCTCTAAATGTCACTGAGATTATTCAGAGAGCAATCAACATCACTGTATACTCTAATTAATCCCTTTCAAGCTTCTGTGACTCAACAGTTAATACAAAACTTTAAATCTGTTCTTTTCATGTGCTGCTATTTTATGCTGACATTAAGAAAAGCTCAAATTTGTGTAAGACCGCCACAGTATTTACATTAGTCAGTCAGAATCTGTGTGCTGACACTAGAAAAAACTAAACTAAACTCCATCCATTCATCTTTTCACCGTTTGTACCTCTAAAGGGGAGAATCTGAACCCATGTAGTCACCTCGTCTATCTAATAGTTCTTCCAGGAAAAAAATCTGGTCCATTCATTGTTTTTGTGTGAACGTGTGATTTACTATGTTTAATACTTGTTTAGTAAAGAAGTTAGAAAACAGGCTCCGCACAGAAACTCATTCCTGATCATCTGCGACAGTCGCAGTCTTACCTGCTTCTCTGGAGAGCTGCATGAAGGCGTCCACCCCCTTCTCTCCATAGCTGCCCTCCGAGGCAACAGTGGACACGTAGTTCCAGCCCATGGCCTTGACGATGTCGACCATCGCCTGAGCCTGGAAACTGTCCGGAGGGACCACCCGGGAGAAGAAGTCGTATCGTCGGTCGTCACTCAGCTCCGGGGCCGTGGATGCATAGCTGATCTGAGGGATCTGCAGGGACAGAGAGGAACAAGGACTCAGGACTTTTCTACCTGTACTGTAGAAATGTGTGTTGTTGAAGGGCAGCCAATAAAAACAAAGAGAAACACAAATGAAGACAAGCAACAATCTGTAGTAGAATGTAAAAGTTATAAAAACAGAAGTGAAATAATATTTTGCTCCATACTCCACCAAAACAAGTAACTGTGTTCAAGCTCGTAGCTAAATTCTACTAAAGAAGACAAAACCTATGTAACATGTGATGCAGTCACAAGGAGACGTAGTTTCACTTTCAGTGTTCATGAGTCCAAAAGGTTGAGAACACCAGAGCTGGTTGCTTCTCTGTTCACAGATGGAGATCCTCCAAGTCTGCTCTTTACTAAGCACACAGAGGCTCTAATCCTGAACTCTCTACTACTCTACATAAAGAGTTGTACTGTTAGAACTGGTTAACATAGCCTGAGAAAGTTCTTCAAATAAAAATCACAAAACCTTCAGCAGGGCCATCTGTCTGAGACTTCCAAGACCATCATATTTATTTGTTGTCACCTGCTCCATATTTGTTTAGAAGCAGGTGACAGATAAAATCAGTGGTCAAAGGAGGTTTAATAATCAAGTTGCAGCTTGAGTGATTTAACTTGAAATTCAGTCAGTCTGTGCTGATCAATGTCAGCACTCAGTGATTAGTTCAGTCCAAATTCTGTGAAGAGTAAAACTTGTTCATGCTAATTACACAAAATCTGTGTGAGCTCAGGGATTATTTGATCTCTGCCCACACAGGTCTCCACTAATGGCCAATAAAAATTAAATTCCATCCCTCAGGAAAACCTCAGAAAGTCTTAAAGTTGCAAATCCCTTCACGAGATATTCCTTCCAATTACCCTTTGATCTGCTGGGGGTAGAGACGCACTGACGCTCACATTATGGACGGGTTCAAAGTTTGATGCATGCTAATGCTGCACAGCTCTGTCGAAGGTTAAACACACTTTGTCACACAGGGCTCATTATTTTAGGTTTTTAGGTTTCCAAATAGGGAAAGAAAAATCAGATTTACAGCACAAACATTTCTTAAAACTTTGAGGAACATAAGAAGCAGCTTGTTTGCACTGGCTCCGTTTTTCCTCCTCAGTTTCTACCAGAGGCATTTTCTGAGCTCTCAACATCGACCTTGCTTTAAACTGTGGTGATCAATTCAATTCAATTCAATTCAATTCATCTTTATTTGTATAGCGCCAAATCATAACAAAAATCATCTCAAGGCAC
>JAUMHL010000025.1:27182562-27222191 GCA_032362345.1 Sandelia bainsii | reverse complement strand
GTCGGGTGTCATTACCTCCTGCGTGAATTACGATCTTACTATATTTACGTTTATCCTTAGACAGGAGTTTTAAATAGATGTTGATAGATGATAGATAAATCAATGTCAACAACAACAGATTTTAGGAGTTAGGGGACATTCAATAAAAATCCAATCAATTTAAAGCCATCTGATGCTTTTACACAATTCAGGCTTTGTGGTTAAAACCCGATCAGCTGCAGCTGTGATCTCTGCTTTAACGCGAGTGATGGCAGGGAGCTGCCGTGAACTGTGCACAGAGGAGCCAGGGATCCACAGGAGACACCAGTCCACATGTACAGATCTGTCTGTGGTTTAGGTAATACAAACTACTTTGGTAAAGGTCTGGAAAAGATGGAGGTTGTGTTGTGTCTTTAGTCTCTGTGAACTATCTTTCTCAAACCTTAACCAGCAGCAGATGGTTTGGATCTTGTCAGAACATTCAGTCAGGGAGTTATGGCTCTCTGAATGGACCCGGTTCTCGTGGCTCTGATCTACACAAAACAATCACCAAAAAACAATAAGTGAAGGCAGAATTTGTAGGTCCATCCCCTTAAAACTTAAATATCCAAATAAAATAATAACTTTTTGGCAGCATTAAATTACATTTCCTGTGATCTGACAGTGACTTGCATTATTATTATTACATGCATCCAGTCTCAGGTCTTTGTCTTTGACCCCAGGTCTGACACACAGCTGCATAGAGCAGACAGGAGGATGAAGCCTGTTCCTGCAGGCTTGTGCAGAGCTGTGGTCATGTTTGTTTGAGCTGTAGAACATAACCTCTGTCCTCTCTCCTCTGGATTACAGCAGGCACACAGCAAGAGGAAAATGTGAAAGATTTTACTAAGAAAACAAGCTAAAACCATAAAAGTCACTGGAAACGTCATGAAAGGGGTTATTGTTAAAGTGAGGCTGAGGGCAGCTCCAGGTCTTTATCAGACTGTGGTGTTTTAGTGTCTGTGTCCTTCAAATGAAGCTGAAACATGTTTAAAGTTTAATGGCATCTGACTCAAGATGTCACGAAGGCCGCCTCATGTAGCCTGCAGGGACAGACGCTGCATCATGCACACATGACGGGGGGGCTGAATGTGAAGTCAAGGCCTACAGCATGAAAACAGCAAAACATAAAGGAACCAGAAACATGCTCAACCTGCTGCTCCTGCACCAGTCTCCTCTGTCCAGGCCTCTCTCTCTCTCTCTCTCACACACACACACACACACACACACAGGAATGTACAAATTTGTGCATGTTCATCATGGTTATGGAAGCACTGACACTTTCTGCAGCCATTACCCCGTCTCTCTGTGAGACAGAGAGGACATCAGTGTCACAAAGAGGAAGAAAGACCGTTTGATAATTCATCCACTAGTACTAATTTCAGAACAAGCAATATAGACATTTGAATCACCTTGTTAAATTGCCTTCATCAGTTGTTATAACATTCAGAACGAACTTTATCAGCAGGCCAGTAAGTACATAAGGAACTGTCGCCCATGACAACGGCCAACTGAGCTGAGCAGGAGGCGGAGAAAACACCATTAACCCATAAACACTGTCCAGATAACGGCCATCAAACGGTGTGAAAACCGTTCTCACCAATTTGACCCCTGAAGGGTGTACGGGACATGAATGAATCTGCAAAAATCAGCAACCTGACACAAAAACTCTACAATCATTAGATCTAAAATGATCCAGTCTCGAAAGTGAGAATTAAGAAGAGAACAGCAACACAAGCAGCAGCAGCAGTAATCCATGGTGCACTGCAAACAGGAGCTACCAATGGTTCATTCAGCAAGTCATTTAATTCACTAGCAAAGCACTGTAGGAAATGTAGTTCCAATTATCCCCCAAATAGATGCAAGTCAATGAATCAATGAATAATAACTGAGACTAAATCCATTCTTACTATTTAGTATTTTACCTTCTGTTCAATCTGTACTGTGAATATTTGAAGCAGTGTTGCTGCTCTAAGCTGTTATGGAGGAAACCAGTGCAGCAGATTCCACAGTGTGATGTTACAGCTAACTCCAGGAGCTCTTCAAATGTCCAAGTAGCTTCCTGTAGCCTGGCAGATGTTAAACATCCATATTTATGGTGACACAGTGGGTGTTCAGTGGCTGAACCTCATCCACGTCCTCAGGCTCCGGCAGACACAGCTGCTCGTCGTCTTACCACTGACAAACGCAAACTGTTCCAGTCACACCGACGACCCACGTTCAGAGCTCTGGATGGTCGTGGTGACATGTGACACAACACACATACACACAAAATGATGGTAGACTTCAGCAGTTACTGCAGGTGTTACCACAGACCTGCCCCTCATTAAAGGAAAGAAAGAGGGTAAAAACAGACTGATGACTAATGAGAGAGAACAGGATCATTAAAGATGAGGATGTATCCCCATTATCTCTATTGTCCATTAGCGTGTCCCACTGTGGGACATAAGAGATGGGTGCCACCTGCGTGCAGTGAAATCCTCTAAATCAGCTCAGGTTACAGGTGCAGAGACTAACGACACAACAAGCCCGACAGGAAAGAACAAGGCAAACACAACCCAGTGAAGGTACTGGGAGACAGGAGGACATCACTGTAACACCAGAGCTGTCGTGATGCTTCATCTCTTTATCCACAGGTTATAGACAGTGGTCCAAAGGTGACTCCTGTGTTACGTCAACATTTCAGCCAGTTGACGTCCTTTGACATACAGTGATAGCAGAGCAGCTCCTGCTGCTGTCAGGGCTGCAACTGAGGATTATGTCTCTTATCAATTAATCTATTGATTATTTTGCCAACTACAAATGATGATGAAGATTCATGATGCAAAAGCATTATATTAAAAATGGCTTATAACACAGTGGAAAGGAATGAAAGTAATCTGCTTGTTCACTAACCTTAACCAGGGGAAGACGTCTGCTCTTCACTATATGAGGATGGAAAACATCTTGACTAAATCTAATCCATCACACAGAAGCTTTAAAGGACAAAAGAAACATGCAGAAAGTCAGATTTGGGATTATTTCATGTCAGCTTCTCTATGCTAAGGATAAACTGTGTTTCACTTTAACCTGGTGTGGCAAAGACCTTGAGTGAGTTTGGTAGTTAGTACAGTGAGTGTGAGTGTGAGAGAGAACCTGAAACATACAGCTGGTCGACACGTCACAGACATTAAATTGCTCATATCAGTGTTTGTCGTCCTCAGATGCACTTGTGTGACAACACTGATCCTGAGTGTGTACAAAACGTGTCCTTGGTTTCTTATCACAAATTAACACAAAATAAAACCACCAGTGAAGGTAACGAACAATTCTCTGACTGAATTAATGCGTCCTTGAGCAGAAAGGAAGAAGAAACAAACAAAACCAACCACTGGATGTTGGGGATGTGAAGGATAAATATAAGAATAAATCGTGTGTGACAAAACTCTCGAATCCAGCAGCAGACCAGACCCTCACCTCGCTGCCCCCTTGACAGATTAGACTCATAAGCAGCTTGGTCATCCCACTCTCTCCTTCTCTCATACCCGCTGGCATCTCTCTTTCTTCCCCTGGACACAGAAAGGTCAGCACCTTGACAGCTTCAATAAAACACAACCTGGGCTACAATGTGACAGAAACCCTGTATCGATCCGAGACGTGCGTTAGAAAGAGGGAGAGGCAAACACGGCCCGAGCTGGAAAGGGACAGCGGCTAAAGCTGCATTGATCCAACACAGATGGTGATAGAAAGAGAGACGAGAGAGAAAGTGAGCGACGCTGAAGACTGAGGGATTGACAGCAACAGAAGGAAACACGGGGACAGAGGAAAAGAATCCAAAACTCATCCAGGAGCCCTAAAGCTTCTCTGAGCCTGAGCGGAATGAGAAAACAGTCATTGAGAAAGAAACAAAGACACAGAGTGAGGAGAAAAACAGTGTGTGTGACCACCGTGATACAGCGAACACACTTATTGACATTTCCATCTGACATTTAGTGAGCCTCCGATGGCAGAGGACTTGAAGTTATTGACCTTCTGCTGAACGCTGATGTCTATTAAAGGACTGTGTTTGTCTGGGAGGAGAACTGGATGATTTGTGACACGGGGGATCGCTGGTGTCCCGTGGCCTTTTGGCTTACATGTTCAGCCTGAACCTACTGTCAGACCGGTCACAGCCCAACTGTCAGCGCTCAAAGCATCGGTGTGGACACAAAACAGGGCGAACAAAGGGACTTTAAACAGTTTGTTGTTTACTGAGGGAAATATTCACACAAAGTACATAACCTGCAGGGAACCATATCAACAGCATGAAGAAAAACCCTCTGCAGGGGATTTAATGTCTGATTCTGTCATCACAACCACGATCACAGATCACTATCTCAGTGTGCTAGTGTGCTAGCATTAGTTCACTACCATTAGCATAACTCTAGCAGAGGAGGACTCCAGCTTCCTCCCACCGTCCAAAGACGTGCATGTTGGGTTAATTGGTGACTCTAAGATTGTCCGTAGGTGTGAATGTGGTTGTTTGTCTCTATATATCTGCCCATCTGTCCATCTGTCTCTCACCCGATGACAGCTGGGAAAGGCTCCTGCACTGTTCAAATGTTCACCTGATGATGGCGCTACACCAAAAGTCAAAGAATCACGGCATAAAAATCATAATTCACCCTGAAGGAAACATGAATATTTGACCAGCTTTTCGTTAAAAAACCTCCAATGATAATGTGATCACCAAAGTGAGACCACAAATGTCTGAACAAAGAGCAAACCTTAAACAATCATATGAATAATGTGTAACCGTTACACAAAGCACTGACAAATGATGCTTTACAAAAGTTCAATGGCCTCTGGCCAGAGCGCCTCCTGTGTCTTTGTGTGTATCAGCAGGTCAAGTTATAAGATTTTCTTCCACTAATTAAACAGTGTACGGATGAATCTCTCGTGCGTCTCTGACAGATCTCTCTATTCTCCATTAATTAGCCAGCAGGCCACATCTGGTGCAGCGTTGGAAGTGTGATCTCTGAACCAAGCGGAGCTGACAGGGCCTGCGCAGAACATATGGCACCGAGCACTGAACGGGCATCACTCAGCAGCAACAAGTGTGTGTGTGTGAGTGTTTGGAGTTTACATGTGTCATAGTTATGCTCTAATTTCTGAAACTACAGCTCCCAGAATGCTTTGATGGCTGTAAAGTAAAAAGTAAAGAAAATAAGACAGAAATACAAGACTAGGAATAGAAACAAAGACCTGTGTATGTATGTGTGTGTGTGTGTACGAGGGAGCATTGTGTTATAATCACATTTAATTACAATGACCCTCGTAGCTCTGAGTACAGCAATCACTGATTTCATTACAAGCTCTCATTTTCTCAAACACTCTTCTCTCACTCAGGAAACACACACACACAGTGTGACATTTTGGCACAAAAACACACTCGTACAAACGCACACATGCAGGCACATGCATTCATCAACACTGTGCTATTCCTCCAGCCTGTCGACAGACGGGTAAATGAAGCACAGCAACAGGCTGCTGAGTGAGAAACTCTCTCACTGGATTAGCTGAGTGTGTGTGTGTGTCACTGAATGAGTCACTGGATGTGTTCATCATTATTAGCACTATATTTGTAAAACAGTGCATCAGCATTTCAGACGATGATTCACAGAAGAAGTCGTCTGACACCCCCCTCTTCTTTATCCTCCTCACGTATCTCTCTCCTACCCACTCCACATCTCTCTTCTAATCTTCCTCATCTTGCCTCAGTTTCGTGCAGTTCCTGTCCCCCTCTCCACCAGCAGGGAACCTGTTGGGTTCCATTTGATGAGGATGAAAGTGGAGCAGTGGGTGAGAGCTCTCATTCCTCTCGTTAATAGGCCAGTGAGGCAGAATTATCTCGCATGTGTCACATGTTTATGAATTAGTTTCCGTTTGTCTACATGTGATGAAGCGTGAAGCTTTTCTTTCCAGTCTATCCATTTGTTCCCACATGTTATTTAAGATGTTTCCATGTAGCAGGACGCATCTCACTTATCTCCAGCTGCAGATATTTACTGAACGTCAGCATCCAGACACATCATCTGCATAGAACTGAGGACATAAATGTACAATAATGAATAATTTGTGGGTAGAAATGACTGAAATGGTGAAATGAAACATTAATAATTCATATGGACAAATTATAAAAAATTTATCAAAGCCCCAAACTGGTTCTTTTCTAGTAGAGCCCAGCCTTACTGTACACCGAGCAGCTAACGGGCTCATTTTCCTGACACTTGAAATAACCTACATTCATCTGAAGTTGTGACGTTTCAGGCTCAGCAGCCAGTGGAGCCTCAGCTTTCATTGGCTTCATCTCTAACCTCTGTTTCTTCCCGTCCTCTCAGACCCACTGTGATTCTCTTCCCTTCTCACCACCTTTGTGGCAGTTTTTCCGCTTTATGGTACCAGCTTAAATCAGCTCTCTTCCCCTCCTTTACCGGGTTTCCATCAGGCAGAAGTTGTGGATAGTACCTGGTTCTCTTTCTTGCATCACTTCCTTCGAGGTTCCACGTGAGCTGAGGCGATGCCAAAAACATTGCAGACTTCTGATTGGTCAGAGAGAGGTGTCTGTACTAGTGAGCCGCCTCTGAGCCACCACCGTCATCTTGTCCCAGACTCTCCTGATTTTTCCTGCAGTCTTTATTCTCGCTGCTTGAAGCTGTGACTGGCTATGAATGATGCATTCACTGACCTGTGACACGGACAGTTCTACTCACGTGGACCATATTTGACCTTCTCACCTGTAACAACACCCCCACACTGATGCAGAAATGTGTATTTACCTACAAAGCTGAAAACTACTTCACAGAGACTCAACTAAGACACAAAAAAAGATTTTAAAAAACCATTTGAGTAAATAAATTCAAATTAAATTAGAAATGAGGGGGATTAGAGGGGTGATATCGAAACCTTATATCAACCTTTATCATGTTTATCCAAATCATCTCCTGAAAAGGTTTCTTATAATAGCATTATGTAGTTAGATTGTGAAAGTACTACAGTGAATAATTACCTGCTTGTTGTATTGTTATTTAAGAAAAAAAATCTCGTACAAAAATACAAGTAGTTATACACATATATACATAAACAGATCACAGAGGTCCAGTGTGTGGAAATAAGGTGAAGCTTTATAACATGAAGTGTGGTAAAATTCTGATAATGAACAGCTAAACACCAGCTAATGTTTAGAAAAGAATGAGAACTTTCATCCTCACATTAAACCGCAAAGCTTGTTGGTTTTACCTACAGTCCTGTACAGAATACAAACCTGCAGATCGCTTCACATGAACATTTCCATTAACAGCATGTTCCTGCCCTCTTATATTTGACACTACACACCTAAGCACACACATGTCGTGGCAGCAGCTTCAGCAGCGCGCCATTAAATGTGGTCAGGACTCTTTGTGCTTACATAATTCATTAGGAGCAGCCAGCCCCTCTCTGTCACTGAGTAGAGTAATCCCGTTTAATCTGATGCTGGTAATTCATTTGTCCTACATCGCCCTCGATTCTCACCTCGCTGTCGCCTGAAACGGAGAAGAAGGGGAGGAGGAGGAGGAGGAAACTGTAAGACAGGTGAGGAAGAGAGGGGAAAAGATGAAAGAGTGGAACAGAGGAAGATGAGGGGAGGTCATTAGAGAGGAAATATTGGAGAAGAGAGCTGAGGTGAAGGGTCCAAACACACTCAGACTTTTAAGTAATGACCCAGCTGCCAATTAAATTTTGAATGACCTCACTAAATTGAACGGCACAGTTCTAGTTCCAATGAATAATTGAATTTGGCCCATCTGGGAGGCTGGGAGGAAGGGCTCCAACATTATTTTGCTTTGAAATCATTTGAATAGCACTTCAAAGATAATACATTTCAGCTTCGAGCCGCTCGTGGCTTCCTGCACCAGAACATTTACAGTGCTGCACTACAGCAGTACAACAGCACGACACTTTACCTAATCTCATCTTCATACAGCAGAAATCTGTTTCCTACAAATGTACAGTGGATGAATTTAACCAGCTTCCTCTCAGTCTTTCATTCACTGCTTTTATTCCGCTTGCTGCTGTCGACAGGCGTGGATTACTGAATTGGCAGAGGCTCAGAGCATCCTCTACGAAATGTCAATGAAAGAGCCACACAAAGAGCGATGCAAAAAAAAAAAACAGGTGAAATGAAGTGAACAACATGTGTGCCCAGAGGCCTGCCTGTCTGCGTTCATGCTCACTGGTGAACATCCAGGGTTTGTTCACGCCTCCAACCTCCATCTCCTCTCATAATTCCTCCCGATCAGTAAAAGGCTGCACCTGCTCTGATGGATTCAGTCATTTACAGGAGGGTGGAGGTGAGACAGAGAAATGCAAAGACATGAAGGACAGATTGGATGAGGTTGGACTAGTGCTGTCTGAACTACCTCCTGTAGTATGAAGTAAAACAGGTGAGTTACAAAGGCCAACATACAGTCTTTACTGGTTTTAACAGACTCGAGGAGACAGTGAGGCGTCATTTGGGAAATTCTGGATTTTCTCCTCCCTTCATTGTCATGTCTGCAGGATATTTCAGCTTTGTCATAAAACTATTCTGAAGACAATGAAACAAGACAATGTTTTATACAGTGGGCTTTAGTAGTATCCAGCAGCTTTTGTTCACTCGTTCCTCATTTCTGTCTCCCCGTCTTCACCTCTCTCAGTCAGCATTTTTCTTGCTCTCTGACTTTTTCTGTCTCATCTGCTTCCCTCTCTCCGTCTCTCTCGCTCTCTGTCTCCATCTCTGCCAAATCCAGCACTCAACTCTCTGTGGTCTGCCCAGAACCCATTAAGCAATCATCAACAAAATGGCAGCTCATTCATTCATTTGGTTTTTGATTCCTCTTGCAAAGCACACGCACGCATTGATCCAGCGGTTACATGGTGTGAATTCACTGCATTCAGCTGCAAAGTGGCGCTAAGAGCAGCAGCATTCTGCTAAAAGCAGCAATGAAACACTTGTGTGTTGAGTGGATATGCTCCAGGCTCTCAGTAAACACACTCCTCTCCACAGCTTCCAGCTCTCTGTGGGCTTTTTAAATGTCGTTCAGCTCGGCGCCAGGCATGTTTCAGAGAGATAGTTGCTTCACACAACAGTGCGACAAAGAAACTCCCCTCAGCGATTTGCTCCAGTGATGCCGGTCCATCCTCGACACAGCTAGCTCACTAGCTATCACAGGCCAGATTAAGCTGGGTCCCCTGCCCGCTGTGCACGCTGAAGCAGAGACAGATTACAGTCCCAGGCCGCGGCTGGTTCACAGGACGAGCAGAGATAGCCTCGGAAGCTGAGGTGCTTTGTTCAGGACTATGATGGTCACAGCGCTCAGAAGTGGAGTGTGGTAAATTGCTGGTATTGTAAATGGCAGATAAAAGCCTAAATAGGAAATGACTGGACGCAATTATCTGTGTTTGTCTCTGGTTTTCATGTGTCGTCGTCGCGCTACGCCCCATAAATGTGTGTAGTCGAATTCTAGCGAAAACAGCAACTCGAGAACAACATAGCAGAGACTCCATTCTCTAAAGTTCTCCAATAGAGAAAATTATTTCGCACTATTTTCCAACAATTTACTGCCGAAATTTGCATATAACAAGAAAGAAAAGTGGCAGAAATGCAGAGCGACAGAGAGGGAGTGATTTTCTTCAGGATCTGTCGTCTACTAACTGGGTCTCTCGTTAATGTTTCAAAAAATGAAGTCAGGAGAGTTAATATTAATACCACCCAGGAGGTGTGCTGGAAAAGAAACCTTTGCTAATTAAGATATTAATTTGTCAAAGTAATTACCTCATTAGAGTAAGTTGATACATTTAATATATCATGATGATTATGATGAAAAGGGCAACAGGCAATTCAAGTGCTTCTTATTAGGAGAGAGGCAGCTCAAAAAGTCACATTTACTTTGTTCATAAAACAAGTTTTAAATGTGTGGATCACCCAGATTATTGCAGGTCAACCTGAGGGGAAGACGAATGTTTGCACCACATTTCATCACAATCCAGCCAACAGTTGAGTCTGGCATCAAAAGAGCGACAAACACAAATTAACATGACAGAAATCAGATTAAAATGATTCAGGAAAGATAAGCAGACATTAATACGCAACAGAGACTCATTATGAGAAGTTTTTACATTCTATATTATTCATTATCATATACACACATACACATGACAGCAGGTAGGTAAATTAGATTACGACGGTGTTTTCCTGACCATATGTGCCATATTTGCTCAGCAGAGTGTGACATCAGCGCCGCTTACAACACTGCTGCAATAAACTCTGATTTATAGACGTCTAGTAAAAAAGAGATGCGATATCAGAGAGCCACAGCAGAGCTTTATCAACTTTATGAGGGGCTAATGAAAACATCATTACTGCAGCAGTCTCACAAACATCGATGCATTTCTCAGATTTAGTTATCAGCTTTAAAGGTCTAATGAAATTAGTGTACACTGTGCTGACTGTGGGAGTAGTTCTTGTAAAACTAAGTTTAAACCGTGCTTGTTTCTGCCCTACTTTTTGTCCATGAAATAGTGGTGTGTTACTCCTGCTGTGTAAGTGAGAACACTTTGAGCTCAATCAAAGTTTTGAGTCATGGCCATTTTCCAGTTTTAAGAAGTGTAAAAGTAATGCAAGTGGTCGCACGCTGTGCAAAGCAGGTCCGACTCTTGCCAAGAGAGGCTTTTACCCACTGACGTAATTGCATGCTGACCATTTTTCATCCACTCGCCTGTACAGTCCCCTGCCGGCCTGCCTCCTGATTGAGCCACAGTCAATTCAGTTTCACTCCGCTCTGCGCTCAATGTGTTTAACACCTGCTGCACGCTGCTGTGTCTCAGGGCTCTCAGGGCTTAAGCTGAGAGAAACAGGTGGGTTATAATGAGCAGAAGAAACAGAGCGAGGGAGTAGACACCAACAAAGACGACTGAGGGAAGAACAAGCTTTTCTTCTTCGTCTCCAAAGACTTTCTTAAAAGGCTCCTTCAGAAAGTTTAAGACGTTCACAGTTTCTGACCTGCGAGTCTCATCTTGAATGTAGCCGTCCTAAAAAACTAACTTGGCCGGGTGGGAAAACAACTCAACTGTGCATGAAATCACTGAGTGTGAATGAAAGGAGCAGCACAGCCACACAAAACCCTTTTCTTTTTTATATTACAGAGTGAAGACATTTAACGCTTTGACTTTTGTTGGTGTCACTACATGAGTTAGAAGTAAAGGCTTTTCACTTGTTCTGAACTGGCTGGTACCTGTGTTTGTATTCACAATTTTTGGACTTGAAGCGTCTGAATACAATTTAGAGAAAATTGATATCTGCTCAGTAGGGGAACAATTCGGCTAAAATCAACGACTAAATCAGCTCGTTTAGACTTTCCATAATGACAGTTGACTGAATTCTGATAATAAAAAGAGTCGATTCCCAGGATTTGTGAAGCTCAGAAAAGCTTATTTACCATATTAGAATTTAGCTTCTTTTTCAGTAATTCTCTAGCAAAACAAAAAAATCAATTTGCAGCTGAGTCATGTGACCATCCCTGCAACATCCCCCCCATCAGAGGGCCTCTTCTCTGCAGTAGTCAGGGTTATCTGCTCTCAGAAGAGATGTTTTATTTACATTGACTGATTTATTTAAGGGAAAACTGATGTAAACTGCTGTAGTTTGGTTATATTTTATTGCTGCTACTTTGCTTATGCTTAGTTCTAAATTTTGACCAAAAAAAAATGAATACGTACAATACAATGGATTCATCAGAATACTTTAGACGAAGTATTGTATTAATTATTAGCACATGCTTAAAACAACCTTGAATAATCAATTATTCATTTCGATGACTGACAGATTAATAAACTATCAAAATAGTTGTTAGTAGCGCTACTAACCTGAGAAATGGTGAACAATGATTTATCAGGAGATATATCAATTACTATTTATTTAGTATTTATTTTCTGGGAAATAGGTTTGAAAATGTGGGGGGCGTTATTTGAGGGTAAGACAAATAAATGGTGAGTCTTCCAGAGTTAGTCAGTATTAAAAGTGTTTGATTAAAATAGCAGGGGTTTCTTATTAGTACTCAAATAAAGTTACTGTGGATGCTGCCGTCTGAGCCTCAGTTTCTCAGTCCAGCATGGGAAACTGGTCTGAATTTCCCAGTCGAGGCTCTGGCTTCGAAAGCCGTTCTATCAACTCAACAATTATATCTGCATGTTTGCTGCCAGCTTACACTGGCTAGCACAACTTCCACAGGCAGTTTCATCTACCAACAACCATAACTACTTATCTAGTCTTACAAACAGCCCACAGGTAGAACGGCTGCTGGGTTAAACACAACACAACAAAACAAGTTGAACCAATGTGCCACCAGGTAACATCGTAAGCTAACAACAACCAGCTAACACACTATGAAACGAGTTGTGCTAGCCAGTGTAGGTTAGCAGCAAACACAATGTAAAGATAAATCTGCCTTTAATGCACATGTTGCCATCACTAGCAGCACACTGCTCACACAAAGGTCATCCTTAGCTACTTCACCTTAGCTTAGCTTAGACTTGTGCCAGCCAACACCATTAGCTAACAAAATGTGAAGCTAACTAGCGTGTTGCTATCAGTGGCAGCAGCCTAAACAAACCAACTGAAGTTCAAGTACCTCACAACAACCAGCTAACACCATAGCTGGCAACTAGCTAACAACATGTTAATCCAAGAAGCATGTTAAGCTGTCAGTGTTCTGCTCAATCAAAAACCAACAACCTTCTTCAACCACCACACAACAGACAGGTGTGACTTCAGTATCACCAGCTAACACAACTGGGTGAACAACATTGTAGCTAACAACAGAACCAAATGGTGAGATACCGTGATGCAGAGTCCATCGAACACACCTACCAAAACTCTTCAGTTTTACCAGACAACACTTTAACATCAGCAGGAAACTGTTCTGTTCATTCTGCTCTTATCTTTCTCTGTCCCAGTCGTTCACCGTCCTTCTTTCCCACAGACAACCAGAGTCGGCCATGTTTCTTACCTATTCTAGACTCCACCCCCTTATACCCAGTCCAGGTATCATGGAGAAAAATCAATCCGTTTTTCCAGCCACCTACCTATGAACAGACTTTTTACTGCTGATCACTTTTCTAACTTTAATAATGTTTCACCTCATAAGCCAATTATTTAAAACCTGGTGAAGTAATTTTCAAAATAAAAGAAAACTTGTTAGGTAAAACACATTAAATTGTCCAATTTGTATTTCTGCAGGCGTAGTAATTTCTGTTTAGGAAACTTTTCAGAGACAATTACAATCTAAAATATATGATTAAAATTTTAATAAATTTGAACTTTTATGAAAAGAGTTGGGACTTAAAAACTCCACCAAAGTCAAACTATTTCACTGCCAGTGAAAAACACATTTTATTATGCTGTCTCTTGAAATGAGGAGCAAAAGTCATTTTGCCACCGTTCTTTCCACTGAGCTATAGAGTTAAAGTAAAAGTAGTCGCCTCTTTATGGCATTGTCCTTCGTTATGTACTCGTTCAAAGCGAAGGCCGTGGCACAGGGCCGGCACCGCAGATTGAGACAACAGTGGCAGCTCTGCCAAAGTTTGAGTCAGACAGATTCAATATCAAATAGCCAATCATACACTGAGAGGCATAGAGCAGCAGAAAAATATAACCGAGAGAGAGACGAGCACAGAGACAGAAGAGAGACAGCAGAGAGACAGAAACTCATGTTGACGTTCAGCTAATAAAGAACAAGCTCTCTTTTATATTAGTGCCTTGTTGGAACATGAAGCCACAGACAGGAACAGAGATACAACCTGTTGTTTTACTCCTCAGTCAGAATCTGCCTGCTCTGATCGGTTTGTAACAAAAATCCACAAGAGATGAGGAAAAAGACAAATTTTAATGTGCTGATGTAAACAGAACAAAAGCAGCAACAGATGTTGCAACTTACACCTGTAATCGTAAGAAAATAGTCCAACAACTGCCAGCAACATGTCATCAGAGCAGAGCTGCAGCTATATAGGTACCAAAGCGGTGGCCTTAGCTGGGTCATGGTCATAAGCCAAAGTACCTGATGATGGCACCAGATGAAAAGTCAGAGGAAAGCAAAACAATTCCAGTTCATCCTGAGAGGAACATGGACGTCATCACCTGTTGTTTCAGACGGGAACAAACTGGTGGAGCTGCTAACACGACTGGTCCATGACTTAGATGAGAGGGATATTGAGGCGGCTGTGGATCAGGAGGTAGAGCAGGTCGTCCACTAACCACTGGCTCAGTGGTTTGTTCCTCAGCTTCTCCTGTTCACGTCGATCAGGAGGCGCTGGTTAAGACGCTGAACTAAAGTTGCCCCAGCACCTGGAGAAATGGCAGCTGCACCTTCATCTGTTTGGTCTGAGGTAGCATCACTAAGTAAAGACTGACGACTGACACAATGAGTTACTGTATATTTGCAGATCAACCATGAATTAGTCAGAGTAAAACATGCATTTACTTTAATCTATGTTTCCACAGTGATGAGAACATTCCTGACACGTGTCCCTCGTTTGCTCCTGACTGAAACTCGTTCCACAGCTTTGCAGCATTGATTTCCATCGAAAACGTGACCATGGCTTTTGAACGACTTCCCTGTACGAGCAGAGAAATTGTAACAACAACTTACTGCATTGCACACATCCAAACTGCAGCTGATGAATGAACAAGTCAACCACAGAAACTGATGAGATTTGTTGTCTCCGTCAGCTGCTGCGAGGACACGCCTGCAGTCTGAAGCTAAATCAACAACTCACTGTTGCTTTATTTCTTCCCTGATTGAGGGAATTCCAGGCATCTCTTTGCTAAGCTCATTACAGTAATGGGACAAGCAGCACAGTGACAGAGGAGAGAAGATGGAAATGCTAAAAGAGGAGCATTGTGGGGGCGTGTGTGAGCAGGGTGAGGATGGAAAGAAGTGAGACTCTCTGATCTTATTTCTCTCTCTCTTCCTGCATGTGTGTGTGTGTCTGTGTTTCCTTGGCTCGCTGCATTGGCACAACTCCTGTGGAATAAGGACGAGGCTTGGCAGGATCAGTTTGTGGGATTGGCTCTAAAGCGGCGCTAATATGCTAATTCCTCTCTGTTAAATGAGGACTATCCCCGGTGGAAGCTCCAGCATCAGGGAGTGCTCCTCCACTCCAAGTCATCTATTTATAAAAGCAAAGCAGAGTAGGTGGAGGCATCAATCAACAAGCCCATGAGAGGCGGAGATGTGCGGTTAGTGTCAATTATAGTGGAGAGCCACATGTTCAGTCTCAGATAAATGTACGTGGGCCTCATTAATCTGTATTTAGGGATCAACATATGAAACTGAGACATCTTCCACGTCACAAACAACATGTTTTGAGGATTACAAACAAGTTTGTCATCATATGTTATATGAAACCTGCTATGTACAGGTGCAGAGTTGATTTGCAGCCTACACTGCTTTGTCACACTAAACAAGGGGTTTTTAGACAGCAGACTCATTAATCAACAAACCTGCTGCAGAAATATTATGTCAGTTCGTATCTTTGTTTCTGGATGCTGGAACACCACTGTACCTGCCTCCACATGCTGACTTCACACTGTACGGAGGCTCCTGTGTGGACTTTGCTGTCAGTGCCAGCTCTGCTGTGTTCTATATTAGCTTTGCTGTCGAGTCCCTCCGGCGAGCCAACGGGAACAGAGGGTGACTCGTGGGGTGAGCCCACCATCTGTACCTGACTAACTCTGCTCATAAACCATGCCAGCAGCAGAGCGGGACACACGCAGGGCCTGGACGGCGCTAACAAGGACACTTGTACTGCAGCTGATAATGAGGGTTTGTTCCTGCATGAAAATATTAGGACCACCTGCTCTCGTCCGGCACTGAAGTCACCGCCGCTGACGTAACAACATGCTGGTGATTCCAGCACGGTGGGATTTATCTGTTCATGCAGCAGTAGGGAGGAGAGTTCTAGAGTTTTAGCCAGAATAAATACTGGAAATACAAAATAAACAATCTAAATGGAAAGTTGAATCTGCAAGGAAATCAGGCCTTATGCAAATGTTGAAGGAAAATGGAATCTAGTACCAGAAATGACAAGTGCGTCTAGTGAAACAGCATCATTTTCTGCATATGACTGTGATCTTATGCTCTGTGAATCAGTAGTGAAGCTTCTACTTGTGTTGAGTGTCATGTTAAGATAGCTCAGTATTGTCCTCGATTCCACCCGGTCCCTAAAACAACGCAACAATAACCAAAAGCACTAATTCCAGGTATATAAGAGACTGTGTAACAAATGCAGCAACAAAACTACTCCTCCAAATAACGTGTAACCAGCTTTTTTCTGTGTATGAGCAGACGTCAACAGACCTGGAAGCTGACAAAGGCCACTCACTCAGTCAGTATGGCAGAGTTCACAGGGGAAACCCAGCCCGGGTGTCAGATACTGATGCTTTGTCCCGTCCAGGAAGTACTTATTTTATCCTTTAACTTAACCTAAGTCTGACGTTTCTGTGCATCATCCTAACCCAGTAGTCTTTGTGCACAAAGCCAATCAAACGGAGGTGATTCCACCCTGTAGGACGAGAGGTCCAACAGACAGACCCCCCCCACCACCACTTCATCACACTTCACAGTGCACATGTTCATTCGTTTTCTGTACTGGACATATTTCATGGTGTTCGGATTTAATTCATATTTGTGTCAAACATTTCAGGAAAACTCCTACAGCACTAATCAATTAAAGAAAGATCTATGTGTGTGTTATAAAGGTGATGTCACACTCTGACTGGACATGTAGTTTACTTTATCCAGCTCAGAGTCCTGTGGTTTACTCAGCACTTCACTGCTCATCACACTTTAACACAAAACCAGCTAATGAACCTTGAAGCTAATGAGTCGAGCAGCATCCTGAACTCACTGCTGCATGTTTTAATTGGATTCAGCTCAGTACCACTCTCCGTTTTTATTTCACTGAATTATTTTATGTATTGTATTCATTTGACTAATGAAGTCTGCAGGGAGGAGTCTGTGTGGAAACACACTGAGGTTTTCCTGAGTAGCTGTCACTGGAAAAAAAAAACAGGCTTATTACAAATCTGGTGACAAACGTGTTGACATGCGGCTCTGTTAAACTGCGCGTCATCCTGTCAGCGCGAACGTCTGTTACAGAGCACGATTAGTGTGAAAACATTCAGTGTCTGAGACGAACTGCTCCTCCTTTTGTTCTTCCTCAGTTTCTTCTCTTAAGAAAAGATCTGACAGATCACTGAGGGGAAATTCACATGTTAAAGCAGCAAATGTTGTCTTTCCTCTTTGTCACTGACAATAAGAAAGCAGCAACACAAGTATTTCAGTGAGATGAATAAGTAAGAAGTGAGAGACGTGACCTTAAAAAGTTACATTATCTAATATTTGTGCCAATACTGTAAAACCAGCAGCAGCTGCAGCAGCCATGTGTGAACTATATGTCTGGGCCACAGAGCCTCTGTATGAAGTCACTCTGAATATTTCTTGTTTCAGAGTCAGGAAGACGCAAAAGTGGAGTAGACAGTCACACATCATAGATGTTCAATGAAACGTGAAGTTACTATACAGTATATGTAACACAAATGGAAAGTAATACCTGAAATAGCACCTGGTAGTAATGTAGTACTGTTATTATATAGAGATATCAAAAATATATAATAAATTAAACATAGAACATTTGTGGATATGTTAATACTACCACACTATTGGATAAGGTGCATGTGCTGAAACGTAATAGTAAGCTAAAAATGTTGTTGTGAGTTCTTACAATCAAATCACGTCCCATCATTTCAGTAATTAAAAGTTAGTTTATTTTTCTGCAGTAAAACTCCGGACTTGGGAGGATGATTCTCTGACTCGTGAATTTAATCTGAGTTTCATTAAGCAGAGCTGGAGCCTGGACTCTGTTGCAGTTTCACTTTGTGGTTGACGCTGATAAGATGGATGTTTAAATAGAAATCTGTCTGAGTGCAGACATAACAGGTGAAATCTTTAACGGCTCACACTCTGGGCCGAGTTTCTTTCATGAAAAGAGCAGATAGTCCCAAGATTTCATCAACTCAGCGTTAATCGCTCTTCATGCTTGACTGTGGCTCTGTAAAGCAGAGCTGGAAGCCAACACACAGTCACTGATCTGACTGTACTAACAAGTGACTGGTGCATGTAGTAAAACATGTAAAGCGCTGCTCTCTGCCACAATTTATTCAGCACTGGGTCGGGGCCCAAAATGGGCCACAGGCTTGTTTGTGATGGGCCCTGACTTGACAAGGATACCTGTATGTTTTAATGAGCCGGGGTCTGTGGGTGTGAATAAATTATCATAATTAGATCCTATGCTGAAAAAGTTTCAGAGTGCTCCGTGCTGCAGTTTATTCATCTCTCTCATCCACACTTAATTACAACCTTGTAGCTGCTGTGTGAACCACGGTGGGGGGGGGGTCCTCTTATGTCACCACTCAGAAGAAGATGTTCCATAGGGCGACAGTCTGTCTGTAACAGAGAGCACTTACCACATCCTGCAGAAGCACCAAAGCGGCACATTGATCAAATAAAAACAAAGATTCGTGCAGTCAGAAAAAAGTGACATTTGTTTTCTGTTGTGTGAATCTGAGCTGATGAGGAAGAGAACACAATGAGAGGAGGAGATTTAAAGAGACCCAGTCCCAAGTTAGTCCAGTATGAGCACCATGTGAACATGATGCAGATCAGTTAGTTTCATGTGTTTATGTGAGGACGCTCGCAGTTTGTCATCTGGTGTTTCCTCTATTAAAAATAATGGCAACAAAAACACTACAACAAACTAAACATAAAGGAGAAAAGTTCTGACTTTAGAAATCTCATCTCAGCAAATATCATCTTCTGACTCTACAACAGGAATTTTTTTAGCACCCAATTAGTTTTATTCTTTTTCAAATCTCCAGCTGCGTTGCTGCATCGCATGTAGCATGTGCTTGTGGGTCACCAGATAAATCTCTGTGCCATGTACACAGAACTGGGTTATAACCTAGTTCACGTCTTCAGCTCTGCTGCTTCTGTTACTCTCTGTTCTCACCACCAAAATACATCATGTAATACAGTACGCAGTGCAAAAATAAGGTGATAAATTGCATTTAGCTAGAAACCTAATCAGACAGGTTGACTAAAAATAAGTTTCATTTTACAGGAAGCAGCCTGAGGGAATAGTGGCAGGAGGGATAACAGTGAGAAGCTGTACAACACATCCATCTCAGCAGTTCCACCACAACTTTCCAAACCAGTCCACACATCCAGACATCATGACTGATCACAACCTCATTTAGTGAAATACACATTTCTATAAAGTTATACAGGCACAGGAAACATCTGATCCTCTCAGCATTTCCTGTAATTCCAGCTGCTGTAAGCATTTCTAAGCCCGTAGAAGTAGCCGGCTGTGTGTGATGTGTGGATGCAGGTGCTCAGGTGCAGTCTGCAGTCCAGGAACCCGAGCCAGGAGACAAACAGCTCAGTGAAAAGAGATTCAACATGTAAAAGCAGTAAAAGAAGGTCACATGCTTTGCTTTAGGTCATGATAAAAACATGGTCTGATCCATTTTGGCCCCAAACTTAAATATGTAAAGATGCTTTGGTGGACTGGACGACTAGATGAGAAGTTGACAACAACAACTGTGATAATCAGAGGATTAAGTGATTTAGTGATTCCACTGATTTCAGTCTCTGGATGTTCTTTCTCCTTGTTCACGTTTGGTTTGACAGAACAACCAATAATAAAACTAACACTAATATTAATCTCCTTTGATTTTTCTCTAGCATGACTACAGGAACGTCCCTGTCGACATTTTAATGTGTCCAACATTTAAAGAAAAAAACCTGCAAAACTACAGCTAATGTAAAACATTCCCATCAGTCTCAGCTCTGCGATGAACTGCTGAATAGCTAACGTTAGCATGCTAACATGTTAAAACATGGTAAATAACACTCAGACCCTGACTGTGTCTGCAGAGTGTTGGTCTGGTTTCATTTCTGAGCTTCAGTGGGGGAAACGTCAACTGTCCAATGTAACTGTGCTGTGAGAGAAATGTTTCAAAGACACATCACTACACATGAACACATTCATGGACACACAGCAGCGAACGTCACAGCTCCAGAGAGCGGTGAAAAAAACACAGCAAAAGAGAAAAGGCCAGAAAGCTTTGATGCTGGATCTATTTTCTCACCTGTGTGTTTCTGTGATACATTACGTGTGCAGAGTGTGTGTGCTTTATGTGCACGCTACTGTGTGTGTCTGTGTGTGTGTGTGCATAGAGGGGTGGGTCTGAATTACTTAGTGCCCAACAAAGAGCAGACCAAGCATGCAACATGCATTTGATGTCAGTGGCCAACAAGCAATAAATTTTATATCAGGCTGGAAATGAAAATCCTGGAGGGCTGAGTCTGAAGCGGCTGATCAGAAACACCTGAAACAGGAGAGACAGACAGACAGACAGGCAGGCAGGCAGACAGACAGGCAGGCAGGCAGACAGGCAGGCAGGCAGGCAGACAGGCAGGCAGGCAGGCAGGCAGGCAGACAGGCAGGCAGGCAGGCAGGCAGACAGACAGACAGACAGGCAGGCAGGCAGGCAGGCAGGCAGGCAGGCAGGCAGGCAGACAGATAGATAGAGCAGCATGTAAATGTGGTATAAAGGTGCTGTTTAGTTGCTCCTGTGCTGCTCAGAGAGCTGGAAGAATTAATGAGCCCCAGCATGAGACTGTTGGAAAATAAAAATGAGAGGCAGAGAGATAGACAGAGAGAAGGAGGTATATATAGGTGAGGTGGAGAATAATGCCCCTTAAATGTGTTTGTGTGCTGCTCCTGGCCCCCTTCCACCCCCTTTCTCCCCCCTTCACATTTTCTTATGGGAACAGCCCAGTGACAGAGGCGGAGTACATTAGTGAGTCTCTGCTGCAGCACGATGCCTCTGAATGAATAATTCTCTCCTGCTTCACCTGCTCCTCTTCCTCCGTTACTCCACAAATCTGCTGTTGCAGGACCATGTACATCTGTGTGGTCTCAGGCTTCACTGCCTCCCTTCAGGTCCATCTGTTCTTTACTGGACACTATGATACATGATGGTGCTGTACCACACAGTACCACAGTGTACCACACCGTACCACACCGTACCACACGGTACCACATAGTAACCCATGGTACTGGTGCACCTTGTGGAGCTGCTTTTTTAATCACTTCAGACTCCACCCTGTCTCCTAGAAACATACACCTACTTTTCCTAATTATGTTGACGAGTGAGTTCTGATTATTGCTTATCATAAATTATAATTATTACTGATGTCACAGGCAGAAGTTCATATCCTGAGTCCTGACTGAAATAAAACAGTGTTGACCGCACTGAACGGAAACCTTTCTCTAACCTTAACCAAGAGCTGGAAACAGCTTCATTTAGATATTCTACTGCAAAATCAGATATTTTCATAAAAAATGTAATTGTTGTGTAGAGAAATGCTTGTCATAACTCGTCTATTAGTGTCAGTTGTTAAAACACATAATGACTGAGGCTGCAATTAGTTATTACTTTTATACAGATGGATATGGAAATGCTTAGAAAACAGCTTAAATGATTAATTGATGATCAGATAAAGAGGTTTTTGTTCTGTTGATTTACTCATATTTTAATCTATATTCAGTTCTCTAAACTTCTTTGTGTAAACTTTTACACAAACTCTACGTTTCTGTCTACAAACTGTGTTTTGCAGGTTTTCAGTTTCAGGCTGGTAGAGTCATGTTTGTGTTCACTCAAACCTTTACCACATTTACTGTGTGGTCAAATTTAGTCACCAGAGCTTCATAAAGATAAGAGAGAGTTGGGACATTCAGCTTCTTTCAGTCTTTGGCGCCTCTACACCCAAAGCTGTTCAGCACCAGCTGACAAAAGAAAGATCCCAGCTGCAAACCAACCTAACAAAATTAAGGTTACACACAGAAAACTGTGTTTTGAAGCACACCTTTCTGATGCTATTAATATTTCATACATAGTGACTGGAAGCTGGAGCCACTAGACTGCCAGTCATCCATCTCCTTGTCCCTGCAGTATCATGCTGTTTCACTATTTCTTCCCTCTCCCCCTCCATCTCCTTTTCCCTGCTTCCTCCCCCGCTCCATTGCTCTCCCTGAGTCAGTGAGCGTAATCGACAGAGGGGTCTGGAGGATTGGGGCGCAGCAGGAGTCATTAGCACTCGCTGGCAGGCTCACTTGGCGACTCATTTCAGTTTTATGTGAGTGCATGTGTGTGTGTGGAGGTGATGGAGAAAAAAATGGCTAACTGCTCGCCTGAAATCTCCCCTTGTCTAAAATGAGGTGCAGTGTTAGGACGGCACATGTAGAAAATGTGATGCTGTGGATGCTCCAGTCTTCAGACATGACAGTCGGAGCAGGATTCCCACTCAGAGAGCTGGGGGTTGATGGTTGGCATAAATTACCTGGGAATGTGAGAGGTTTACAGATGCAATACCAACAGACTGATCCGAGCCGGCCCGGTGCTGTTTCACGAGTTTGATATTTATGACCCGACATCTGCCTCACAGACCATGAAAACACAGCCGACGCTGAGCTGAGGCAGAGTGAAGCCGAGTCTGGCTGTCCACCTTCCCTGCTGGCGATCTATCAGGACTCAGCAGGATCACCTGAGCTGCTGATGTCATATCCATCACTAATTACTTACTGCAACCATAATGAGAACAGAAATCTGTGAAAGATGTTCGTATCTGATGCGAGATGTTAAAAATCAGTCCGTCACTAACGTCTGAGTCCTGTTCGTTTTATTTTTCCACATGTCTGCAACTCTGCAGAGTGTACACCAAACCTCATACATAAATCTGGTTACTTATAAAAGCAGAACTGCAGTGAAAATGTGTTCACCTTGCACAGATTTTACTACAGGGATACATGTGGTATTGGAGGGTGGAGTTATACACTGATCAGCCACAACATTAAAACCACCATGTGGAGCTGAATAACCAATGAACTGCAAAATCTATTAATATTGTTTGCCAGGTTTAAGGAATGTGAGTTCATTTTTAATCCTATGTTGATGAACTACTTTTGTTAACTTGTCTAACTTTCCATAAACTATCTCTCCACCCTGTACATATGGAATATGTAACAGAATGGACACAGTCTCTTCCCTCAGAGAACCGAGGTGACAAGGTAAACTTAGCGTTTGTCTAACAAGATTAAGTGAATATGTGAGGAATTGTGCTCAACTAAACAACAGTGATTGAATGATGTGAAATATCTACTCTGACGAGAGTATCTTTCTAAAAAGCTAAAGAATATTCATATATAACTGATAACTATATATTTTTTTAGTTAGTTTTACACGCCTGGTTCTTGAATGATTTCAGTACAGATCAGTACACATCCATTTCCTCTGAGTCGCTCTTTCCTGCCATGTTGGGGATGTGAAGCAGCAACTTTCCAGTGACAGACTCCACACCTGTGACATCAGTGCAGCCTCGTAACGTTTATCAGCTCTGAAACACCGAAGGATGTTGATGAATTGCTGGAGCAGACGCACCATCGACCAACGTTAAAAGCTCAAGAGAAACATCACCGACTGACTGAGTGGATCATTACTGTCAGTCAGCGTATGATAGCATGCACTTTGTAGGTGAACCACAAGTAATGCTCCTCCATGTTTTCCACTAAAGGAACCACAAGTATTGATGTGGTGACGTTCCCGCTGAGTCCATTGACCCTTCCTTCAGTTTGCACACTGAAGTAAACTACATCTAATCTTCTAAGTGCTGAACAGGGGGACTTGAACTAAACTGTTGACTAAAATGTTCAACAAACTAGGATGTACTCTACTGCTGGCTGTGTATTACACTTCATCAAACAATCTGTGCGGTGCAGTAGCCTTGCACTGACAGTTTAAATGTTGCATGATCAGCTTTTTCCTGTGAGATACTAGTTTGGAAAGAGTCTTGTGAGAAATCAGCTCAAGTCCAGCAGCTGGCCCAGTCAGCAAACTGTGGAGTTCGTCTCTCTGCTTCTTCACTTTTAAAGCCTGCGAACAACCCTGTGAGCTGTTAGTCTCCCTTTTATAGAGGAGTTCTGGACAGGATGCTTCAGACAGCACAAATATCCTCAACGTACTGCAAAGGTTTTGGCCTGACTGAAGCATCCGGCACTCTGTTCTGGCAAAGCACACTTTGGCTTGTTACAGTTTGACAGAGAGAATGAGTAGAGTCATCAGTAACCACTGCTTAGCTGCTCCTCATAGAGACTCTTGACTCCACACTTCTTGTATAGAGTTACCCATTTGTCATTACAGGTGTTCATGTTTAACTTTCCTCTCTCTTCAGAGTTGAGATTATTAAAATATTGTCTCTTTATGTTTCTGTAGAGACATTGGTTTGTGTGGGGCCATTTCTCCTGCTGCTGCCTGATTTCTTATTGCTTCAGGCTGCATGCTTGGCTCTTTCAAGATTAAAACCCTCTCCTTTACTCGCCCACGACTACAGTGAAGAATACCAGTTAGAGGCTCCTGAGGATCAACTTGAGGGGCCCACTGGAGACAGCAATAATGAGGACTTCAAACGTTGTTTATGGAGCTTTTTCAAACCTCTGTGTATCACAGCAAAACAGAAAGAAACAAAGCAACCAACCTAAAAAAAGAACAAAACTCTTGAACTCATAGGAAAGTATTGGTTGAGGTATTTGAACTCTCATTTTTAGAAGTGGAATGTAAATAAGTACATTTACTTAAGGTACTTGTGCTTTTATTTTGTGCATATTTTTTCCGTTTGCAAAAAAATTATCTGACCCATGACATAAGTACAGTCGAGACAAAAACATGCACAAACTAAAAAAGGCAAAAGAAGGAAACAAAGGAAAGAGTTTACTCTTGAATTCAGTGTTGATGAGCTTCTAAGACACGATGTATTGTTCAGGAGAAGAAATCAACACACAAAGCTATTTGAGTCTGAAATAGAGGCCATAAAGTTTATTTCTTAAGAAATGACTACATTCCTCTCTATTAGGAAAAAACTGTCCTTATGATTATTATTTTTATTTATCAGGGACCATGTTCAACAATGTTTATCCCCTCAGTGAGAAGAGATGTACCAGATGTCGCTAGAGTTACGGTAGACACAATACAATACACAGCAGACAGCAGGTAGACAAGTCTAAGATGTGATGACTTAAAATCCTATTTTTGGCATCATGAGAAAAAATATTTAAATTCACACAGTAGTAACCTTAGTAACAGGAAAGTTGAATGAATCAAATCAACTTGTGTGGAGAATTTTCTAAAGTCAACTTATTACTAATTATAGTTGTCACTTCAATACATTATTGTAATTATACAGCGCATTGCTTTGTTCTTCCAAGACACGTATTCCCTCTGCTTTACATAAAGGCCAGAGGATGATGTGACCTTCACTCCGTCACTACTGACAAAACACAAGACTTTAAAACAGAACATAGCTGTTTGTTTCAGTCCCAATCCCCATCTTCACCTAAAGCTAACCAAGTAGATTTGTGCCATAATATGGTACTTTCTATGTTTATCATGATGACATGATAATAACAGCCTACTGAGCTGACCAAGCCGTGGAGCAGGGCCTGCTAACTCACACCTATGTTCCTGATAGCAGATTACTTTTACACTTTTTTTTCTGTTAAGTGCTTCACTTGTCCAGCCAAGTCCTGAGTATCTGTGACACAAAGACAAATAAATCCAAAGCACACTGAAGCCATATGTCAGCAGAGCTCTGACTGCATTTCTGACCCTTCCCAACAAAATGGCAATAGCTTGAATTGTTTCCTGAACTTCGAGCTAAGCCAGCTGGTTTACCTCAGTCCAACAAACCCACACTGCTGAGAGCCCACTGGGGTTTTCTATGTGGGTTAGCAGGCTCTACAGCCCACCACAGCTAAATAATTTATTCACCTTCTGCCTGCTGCATGCCTTTCATTGCTACAGTCAGCGTGAAGTTTATTGGCGGTGAAAAGGTTGGTCACTGTGCGCTGTGGCAAGCAGCCCACACAGCTACAAAAGCAGCCAGAGACCAAAGGAGATCAAGTGGAAGAGGACAGAGTGTGAACAAATGTCAGCAGTGAAAGACAACGGAAGCAGTGAGACAGGTAGAGAAGCAGCAAAGCCCTCGTTCATACACAGTTACGGTCCTCCTGCAGCTTTCTGGTGATAGAACTGCTGACGGCCTTTATTTTATGGACATGTAACAGAACGTGTAAAAGGCTTCCACCTCTTCCAAGACCACCAGCCTCAAAGACACACTGTAGTACTGTTTGTGGTTGAGACATATTATACTATCTCTGAGCAGTTTTGAATCGCCTTGTGGTCATCTACTTGTTTTGTCCAAAAGGCTTCATCAGTTGTAACTGACCAGTTGGAAGTTTCAGGAATTTAACGAGAGCAGAGTTGTCAAGTTGTCACACGTGTGTCATTAGTTAACATAGAACACAAGAACTAACCTGGAGGAAAAAGTCAGCACAGCATCGTTCCAAGACAAGTGGGAGAAGATCTTTAACCCAACCTTTACCCAACTAACTCCGTCATAACAGCTACCGCTGGTAAACCTCGTTATGTAATAGTGCTTTCTTTTCACAAGCTGTTTTCTTTTTTGGAGTAACTTGCACTAAATAACACAGTGCCTGGCATGAAGTTGTGTTGGCTGTAGTTTTTGGCCCCGATGAAGGCGACATGAGGGAATGCAACAGCCGTCAAGAGAACTTGTTCAAGTTCTTTGCCCTAAAGTTGAGCTTTTCTAAACTTTGCCCTGTGGTGTGTTAATGACAGTTCTGATGCCATGGTTCTGCTCTATATTCAGGTTTGCTCCCTTTTTCCAGTCAGGTGCTCTGTCACCTGTCACTCACTCTCTCAGCAAACACCAGCCTCTGCCAGCTGCTTGGTTTCTTACCTGTCCACAGACTCGCTCATGTTGTTCTGCTGTGAGTCAGTATTATAGTAATAGTATAGTACACATATTCACTTCCTTAAGTTTCTCTCGTGCGTCTTGGATCATAGTTTGGATAAATAGTCATGACTTGTAGGACTGAAAATGTCCACACGTGACATTTTGCAGGTGAAGTCCAGGGGCCCACTGATTCCTGAAAACCTCTGTAGGCTCATTCAGTTCATGTATACTTGTTCTCAGCCAATCACACAGGTACTGTGCACATACACACACATGGATACGTGGCTGGTGTCAGGCTAAACTTCAGTCACTGCAGGAGAAACGAAAAGTAAAAGACACTTGAAGCAGTCAGAAGTTCAATAACATAAATGTCACTGTCAAATGAATTTATACAATAGTTTCCTTATAGCAGAGTTTTTAATCAGCCCCTCTCCCCGCTGCTTTTGATGGGTGACTTATCAGCCGGCCAGATGGTTGTGTAGAATATTTCAGTACTATTAATTTTAATAATACAGCAATACCTTAATGAGGACTCCAACACATTACATCTGAAGCAGGTGCCAAACAGCAAGAACGTTTAATTAAGCTTTTATTAAAATGTGTCATTTCTGTAGAACGAGAGGTTCAGAGCAGCGATGACAAGGAGCGAGATGATGTGTGAATGTGTGTTCATGTGAATATGTGCATGTGTGAATGTTAATGAGTCGAATGTGTTTTTGTTTTTGCACCTTTAGAGACAAAATGTTGTTTGTTTTTTAGTGAATCCTAAAATGTCCAACTAGTGTGTGCTGCAAATGTCACGATGCTGTATTTATTATTTCACACTTCATGGTGTTAATCGTGCCTGAGGTAACTTTCCTTAAAAATGTGTAATACTAGAAAAATCTGAAGCAGAAAAAACAAATATTTTGGATTAAAGCAGTTTAATCAGATAGTGCTGGTTCCTTTTCCTTTGATGGCTGATGTCAAAATAAATTCCAGTCCAAATCAACTGACGACTAAAAGAGAACTGTGTAAATACAGTAGAATAAAGAGAACTCCAGGGCTCAACATTTCATTTATTAAAAAACACATCGGCACAGCACAAAGCTCAATGTGCAGTGTCCAGACTAAAACGTTACTGAAAAGCTTCTGTCCACTACTCATTTAGCAGCTGAAGAGCAGATATTTCCCTCAGGATGTGGTGGAGACCACAAAGATCCACGTCATGCTCTACGCTGTGCTGCAGCGGTCAGTGCCTTCTTCTGTTGTGTGTGTGCAGTGGTGCCATCACAGATGATCGTTTGGGTCTTTGATGGAGAATGTGCTGAGCACCGTCCCTGAATATTTTTGGTCTTCACACATTCCACCAGTGGCTCCAGTGTTTCCAGTGTAAACATGATGACAGCTGTGGTGTGGCCCCTGTGTTTGTGCAGAGTTGTTGACCACTGGCGCTGCAGGGAGGGGCTGCAGGTTACAGAACGAACCTTTCTGGCCTCTATTTTTCAGACAAAAAACTAAATATGCAACATGGCACATCACTGCATGTACAGAGGCAGCGCATCCTATTAGAAACAGTTAGGAGACACTGTACGAGCACAGATAACCACAGAAATAACAAGAGTTATGCTTTACATAAACCTGTACCATGTAAAACCTCAGCAATGAGATACAAGCACGTAACTCATTTCTCAGCACAGCTTGTGTTGTTTGAATATTTATGTTCACTTAATAGCACATATCTTTTTAAACCAATATTTCATCCATTTTCCACAACAGACAATTATGTACAAATGTTTAGTCTCTTCACAATTATAGCTCCCCCAGAAATAAAGTCTCTACTCTACAACAGAACTATTTACATTTAAATCACAACCGATTTGCTGCATATTTGCAATGTGCACATATTCTACTGATTAATGAAAGCGCACA
Organism: Sandelia bainsii; assembly: GCA_032362345.1. Lineage (NCBI taxonomy): Eukaryota > Metazoa > Chordata > Actinopteri > Anabantiformes > Anabantidae > Sandelia > Sandelia bainsii. Next base: position 27,193,293 of record JAUMHL010000025.1, on the reverse strand, counting down.
AACATAGAAACACGTCTTTAACTTCATATAACGATTTTTCCACATTATTTACCTCTCTGACAGATCACTCCCGTGTTGCATAGGATTTCTAAATGCTCGGGACACAGCGCAGACCTAGTCAGGTTCGTAAATCAGCCATGCAGCATTTTGTCATATGATTGGTTCATCTCAGCTTTGCACCCCAATTCACCCAAAACACAGCTTGTGATTGGACGAGAGAGATTCAATATGGCTGCCAACAACCGCATTCACCAAATGAAAAAAGTGATCGATATGATATAAATATGTAAACTAACACTGTGGGTCCTCGGCCCATTATTAAACCTCTGGATGAATTCTAAAAACAATGTTACAGCTTGTTCTTACAGCTCCTAAGTTTGCTGCAGAACCCTTTTTAAAGTGTCTACACCTCCGTTTCAGAAATATTATTAAAAGTAGACGACCCCAGTTCACATCTGCAGCTTCAAGATGTAAAAGCAGCAAATAAAGAATCAAAAGTCGCTGTTGAGCATCTAAACTTAACTACAAACAAAGAATCATGTCGTTTTCAGTCGAGTGTGCGTCACAACAGGTCGACTGAGGTCTGCTTCACACTCTTGGAGACAAACAGAGAAAAACGAGCACCGGCCTCATTCTCTGCACTGAGCTAGATATCATTACCTCTTTCATTCCACTCCTCCAGGATAAATTCTGCTGCCGTGCATTTCCTAATCATCAGAACAGGAAGCGTTTCACCGTGACTTACTGGTGTGTGTGAGAGAGAGAGGCTGAAAACAATTGAGTCAAATGCAGAAAACATTATGTTACGTTTCACAAAGGGAGAGAAACACATGGTCTCCACTTAGCTCTGTGTCATCAATACATGCTCCCTCACACACTCAGCCTCAGATACTGCAGATGTAAGAGTGTGTGGAAGAAACACAGACTGGTGAATAACGTCAGCCTGTGTGACTCCTCGGTTACAGAAGATCTGAGGCTCATTCTATGAAGGAATTAGTGTTAACAACCATTGTGGTATTAATGAGTGCAGGTCAGTAAGTGCGATGTTGGAACCACTTCAGGACAGAGAAGATGTGATTTGAATACAGGTTTCTCATTAGCAGATCTGATCTGATCCCCTCCCTTTTAAAAAGTCACAGAACTAGTCCAGTTATCAGTCACATGGAATTCCTTTTCCTGCATTCTCAGCACATCACAGCCAGAAGAAAATCCTCTGTGCATTGTTTCTATATTTGTCTGTGATAATTTTCTTCCTCCGTTAAGTCAAACTGTGAAAATGGTGAGAGATAACGCAGCCGAGCCCCCGTCCAGCAGGGCCAAATTATAGCCCACACGCCTGAGGGTGGGTGGTCTGAGGCGTGACAGTCCAATTAAAAGGTGAGAAAATATGATGTGTCAGAGGATGTCTAATCCAGAGCAGCTCTGACACAAACACCCCCAGCACTAATGACCAGTCAAAATGTCTGCCTCGTTGCTCTGAGCCCCCCCTCGCCTCGCTCCTCTGCATGTCTCCTGTTTCGCTGCTTCTTTTCTTCGTCTCCTTCACCTTCAGTTTTCCCCAGATTCCATTCGGTGCTTGTTCTTCTGTCCACGTTACAGTTTTCTCTCCCTTCCTTTCCACTTTCTGTGTTTTAGCTTGTAATAATGAACCTGCTGTCACACAGAGAGTTTTAGTTTCACTGCGGTTAAAACGTGACCCAGACAAACTACCAGCCAGTTGTTCTGACTCAGTAGAACTGATACTTTTAACACTGCTGTTGGGTTAAAGGATGAAAATGACCCTTTGTCTCAGGTGCTTTTCTACCCCTGGTTACTGGGTAAAGCTGCAGCATCTACCTGTGACCCAGAGCGAGCCCGTTCTAAACCCAGTCAGTCAGGAAGTGTGTTGTTCCAGGGTATCTCTTAGCAGCTTTATGAAATGATGCAATTACATGAACCATAACTAAAACCATCTCGACTCATCTCTCATGACACACAATATGTTTTCATTTGTTATGTTGTTGAGTTCATTCAACGTCCTCACAATAGCACAAGTCCAAAAAGCCAAAAACTGAAGCATCTTTAAGAGTTTGAACCTTCTTGAGAATTCGACAGAACAGTGTTGATGCCAGATGTGCACAGCTTACTGTTCTCTCTGTGCTGGCACACGTTCCATTCAGAAACACTGAGTGTCGTGTGCAGCGGACCAACTAGCCACAAGAAACCTGATTAAAACAGGTATAAAGACAAATCATGATCTTTTTGGCATCGTTTTCATCATAATGATGCTTCTGCTTCATAGATGCTTCTATGATGATGTAAGTCTTTGTAATTTAAGTTAATACATGAGAAAAAAATCCACGTACAGTGTAAATATTATTTTTCTCCTGCCTATTTCACTGTTGTCGTCTCTTCCTCCATCACTCTCCTCCTCCTCAACACAAGCCCTTAATTTTCTGCTCTTCTCCCTTTTCACTGTGTCTGTCTCCAGCTGGACAACTATGACAAGAAAGAAAAGGAAAGAAAACATTAATAACAGTTTAAGTTGATGCCATCTTATTACTCTTCTAGAGATGGGAGATACTGTGTGTGAGGAAGGAAGGACCTGAGAAAACCTGCTGCAGACTAAAGTAAAATCCCCAGAGTCTCAGATAAAGCAGATTTCTCACATCAGAATGTAACATTTCCTCCTGAACAATGACGTGGTTTTGTTCGAAGACTAACAAAACAACAGATACACTGATGTGAGGATGAATCCCCTGTGTAATTTACCATCCTTTCAGGTTTGTAAGTACTTCTGAAGAGGTCCACACAGACGTAGGCGGTGATGTCAAACTAGGGGTGACAGAATGACAGAATCCTTTCAGTTTCAGTCGGAGCGATGCATAATTGAGCTCCTGATACACGGTGCCAACATTCATTTGGTGCCAAACTTGTCGACACCACAATTTTCCTATTATGTGTCCCAACAGAGCGAGAGGTTCAGGCGACACGTCTGACAAAGGCAAACATGTTTATTCATGTTATTTGTTTCACGCAGCGTTGAAAGAGAAATCTGCAGCGTCACCGTTTGTTTTCTCCATCGATAAACTCTGTGGTTACATGTTTCAAACCTGTTGGACCAACTTCTAAAATCCCTGATCCTTCATGGTACACAAGACATCACACACTCCTACTGTTGTTGCCCCCACCCCTCCATTGTTTTAAGTACATTTTTCTGCCTTTTTGGTTGTTTATGTGGCACTTTGAGATTGTTTTGCATCTTTTTTAGTCATTTTCAATCTGTTTGTGGTCATTTCGTCTCTATTTATTGTACTCGTGTCTGTTTTTGGTCATTTGCAAACCATTTGTTATTTGTTTATGATTGTCATGTGTCTATTATTGGTCACTTTTGTTTCTTTGTGGTCATTTTATATCTTATAACTGGGCTCTATGACTTTCAAACAGGAATATTCACGTTATACAGAGGTCCAGGGGGTCTGTGCCCTGCAGCTAATCCAACCACGATCATATGCAACTGCAAATGCACCAAATATAGATCAACACATACACAATTTCCTTCACCTCACATCACAAATTTGTTACAAAAGATTCTGGGTTCAAATGATTAATTAACAACCAACAGTGGGCAGTTGGGACCTGCTCCACCATGAAATGTTTAACCACATTTAGCCCAGAGCAGCGAGTTGGGCTGAAATCAAACAACAAAACGGGCTCAGCTGGAACAGCATGAAAGGTACCAGTTCTGGTCTTGAGACTCGGTTCAAACAAACTCTGATGCTCCATGTTGCTACAAACCTTTCACCACGCTCACACAGCCCAAATGAAATCACAAAGATATGGAGTTCTGTGGGAGTCATATGGAAAGAAAATCAACTTCAAACTTTTTCAAATTCAACTTCAGGACTTCAGCTATGTGTACAAGGTTTGTCTGCATCCAACATCTTTCATTACAAGAAATCGAACACATGCTGCAAAGTTGTAACTGCAGTTTTCTTTTCAGGCTACATACACCCCCAAACACATAGTAATGTTTACTGTTTATGGCCTGAAAGTCAAACTCTGGGGAAAAGAACACCACAGCATATTTGCAGATATTTGTTAATCATCTGTTATTTAGCAGAATCTTTGTGAAAATAAATGAGAATCATTTGAATTTCGTATGTGCAGGACTCTAGTGTTTTATCTGAGGACAGATGATTGTTAACGGAACCACTTCAGCTCACGTGAGGATCTCACCTGTGACCTTTTGGCTCCATATCAATTCCTCTACCCTCACACAGCTGTGGAGTCTAAAAACAAAGAGAAACTGAAAAGTCAACTGACTGACATGTGAAATTGCCTCCGAACATTTATTCTTGCAATTGCCAACGCCGAGGGTGTTGTTCGCTTCCACAAATGAAGGCATTTTATGCAAACCATGGGGCCAATTGTTCTCCCTGCATGTGTGAGTGCAATCACATTTACATTTTAGTCATTCAGCTCGCACTCACACAGACTTCCAAAGAGCAGACTCATCAAGCACAGGTGAGCCAAACCCATATCATTACAGCGAGGACTAAAGTCTTTAGAAAAACTAACAGTTGAAATAACCATAAAGAAGCATTTACAATGGTCATTTCATGTCAGAGGGCCCGGTTCCTGCAGCAGTGGTTCAGTGTGTTGAAGCCATTACAGAAGCATCAATTAAGGGGCGATGAGATGTCAGTATAATTACCTTCTTTATGCTAGGCTGGGTAAGTAGCGCTCCACTTGCCGCTTCCTGCCACATTAGAGAAGAAGACAATTTTTCTTTAGAGCCACACGGCCCTGATACGTCACAGCGAAGCTGAGCTGTGTTTGTCATCATAGTCTGAATCTATATTTACACATGGACACGACTGTCACACACTGAACGACTGTGCCACTGTTTGTGATTAATAAGGGTTTTCCAGGTATACGCATGCAAACGATTTCTATTAATCCAGCTGTGTATAGTGGTGCTTTCTTGTTCATACGTGTGAATGATTGTCAGATAAAGATGCAGCTTTCCTCTTTTTCCTGTAGCATGATCTGACTGATATCAGCCTCACTGCTCAGGTTCAGCACAGAGGACAGTCAAAAAAAACTCTTACAGTAAGGTTGCCTTAGTGTAATGTAACAGTATACAGTGTAGTATCACAGTAGTGAGTCCTAAAACATGGACACAAGTTAGCATTTTAGCACTTCTAGCTCACTGGTCCCGAAGTCAATGGGCTTTTCATGAAATGTCTTCATGTTTTATTGTACAACATCAAAACTGTCAGTAAAGAAATGAGACTACAGAGGTTGTTGGAAACATTAAATGTCATCACATCTGTTATCTATCATTTTTCAGTCATCTTTTAAAAAAAAAAGGATAGGGGACTAACCAAATCAGGTCATTTCACCAGGATTTTGTAGAAGACATAAGTGCATAAAATCAAATTATAAGTTGGAAGCTTAGTGACGGTGATGATGAAGCCACGAGAACACCTACGTGGTTCATCTGTGAACATTGTCTTACTGAACAAAATGTGCATCACAGACCATGTACACATTCTGATATAACCACGATTTTATACATTTCCACCACAGCTGCTGCTTCTCATTAAAAGATACAAGTAGACCAGCATCAAGTTTTATTGTAGCTTCAATGTAAGAATTCAAACTAAATGTGACTCACTTTTTAGAGCCAGTGTTTGGTTTGTCTGCTCTGAGCTACTGTAGAAACACGGTGTCCTTCATAAAAGTGGACCTGCTCCCTGTGTAGATATAGCACACAGGTGCCAGCACAGAGGAAACAGCAAGCTGTGCACATCTGGCATCAAAACCATATCTTACACACTGCACCTTTAATAAAAAGCTGCAGCTTTATTTACAATAAAACTTTTCCGCTCCCAACAGCTGCTGGAAAATCCATAGGAAAGTTATTTCTGATTTTTCAATATTGGACCATTTATCAACCAAGAGCGTCTGCAATCTCTATATACTCTGCATCAACATGTCAAACAATGGATGTGCATGCACAGAAATGAACACATATCTAGATATAAGCACAGAAAAGTGGGGTTTAACCTCATAATGACTCATTTCTCACAGTTTAGACGGCCACGGAAAGATGGGATCTGTGCTGCAGAGCCTGAAAACGAGCTCTTCGTGTGCTCATGTAAATTCAGCAGGAGGTAGTTGAGCTATACTTGACTCTGACTGTGCTGGGGTCTGCTGCTTTTCTGACATGATATACTTGTCCTTAGTGTACCTGATTTTCAGGATGATTCCACAGCAGGGAACTAAGTGACAATGATAGAAAACACACACACACGCAGACCGTTTCCATGGAGCACAACCATGTGATGACGGCTGTGATCTATAATTAATTTGCAACTGTAGAAATGAAACACAGAAGATAAATCACTTTAATACTGTAAAGAGAGAATAAGATAATGTCGAGCAGAGAGGGAGGGTGCAGCACGAACAGGGACGAGCGAGACAGGAAGTGCGGCGTGGAAGCATTGACACACATAATTGATGGTATAATAAGAATCAGTGGGGCTGCATTCCCTGAGTGGGTAATTTTGTGAGCCTCTCAGTCGCTGATGGGTTTAAATACATTCAGATGACTTTCTGCAGCCGTTACCCTCCTCCTCCTCCTCCTCCTCCTCCCTGTCCTCCAGTTTATCTCTGAGAGGCAGAGCTGCTGTTGATGCTGGAATAATCCTACAGGATGCTCGTCCCACTCAAGTTTAAGGTTGAAAACCATCTTTCAGAGCAAATGTGAATGACAAAGATATGGTTTTGTTTCTAATAGAGAGAAAAAAGAAGTGTAGGAGAGGAGGCTGCTCACAGCAACATGACTGGAGAGTGATTAAACGATTGATCAGACTCCACATCACAGACTGAGTCCTCTATACAGCTCCAGGGTTTCAGTCAGGCTCTGGTCTTGGTCTCTGTCTCTGTCTCGGATCATGTCTTATAAAACCTATAAACTTAGTTATGATCTGAACGCAGTAATACTCACAAACACATCAGCCAGTGATGTGTCAGCTCACAGGCAGCTGAGGCTGCACCAGCGGCAGATTAAAACCTGGAGCATTTAAATAGCCGCGTGTTTTAAAATGTAGGTTAAACCAAACACTAAACCTTTACATGTAAATCAGGTTTTCAGTCCTGTTGTAAGTTCACTTCTTTATAAGACTGAGTCCAGGAGGTTTATGAGAAGTGAGAGTGTGTTTGCACTGGTGCATCAGAGGGAATAACACAGCCTCAACAAAGTGTGGTGACAGACAATCACATACACGCCAGTGTGTGTTCGTGAACGTGGACACAGTATTTCTGCTGTTCACCTCTAGTTTCTGGATGGCGGCGGCTCAGAGGTCTTCCTGACAAAGGCTCCAGCTTCAGAACGTCCTCCCTTTGATTTGCAGCTCAGCGTTCTCCACCTGAGAGGGGTCACTCTGCAGCTCCCGCACTGCTTCACTTTGTAGTAGCTGCAAACGTTGCTGATTTGTATTCATGGCAAAGACATAAGACAGCGTTAGCGTTTGTCGCCGTTAGAGTCTCAATGATATGAAGTATCTTCTCTTTCTTTTCTTATCTGTCCTTAACTTCACTCTTCATATCCTGCAGTCCTTCCTCACCCTCACTGTTCCTTCCTGTCGTTCTCTCTTCATTCACTCTGCTCCTCTTTGCCCGCCCTCTCCTATCTTTGCTTGTTTGCTGGGCATCATTATTAGTAGTATTATTAGCATGCAGGCCTGTGCCCTGAGGTTAGCAGTCTAAAAACAACAGACGCTGAAGTCACACACACATTCGCAGCATTAACACACCAAGAGAAAGACCCAAGTTAAACACACTACAGTAGGATCCAGCTCTTTTTCGGCTTTTCAGTTCTACTCAGCTGAAACCGGAACTGCATCAAACATGTTGCAAACTAACGCCAATCACACCAGCTCCCCTCATCCCCTCTCTCACTCACTCTGTCACCCTCTTTCTACCAGGCTTTCTCTTTCCCTCCTTCTTGATCAATCTCTGCCTCGCTGCCTTCATCCTCGCCGCTTTCCCTCCCGCAGCCTCTCTGACCCAGTTGCATATCCTCATCGCAGCAACCGGCGCGGCAACTTTTAATCAGACGACTCTTCATTTGCACTAACAGCGCGGCTGAGCCGGGACACACGTACATTACAACTGTCTCAGTGTATATGAGCAGCGTTGTTTCTGTGCGTCAAGCAGAAGCCATTTCAGCACATTTTCATGGTTTTCACTCAGACTTTAATATGCTGCCCCGTTTCTAATGCTGCTTAATTAGTTGCTCTGCAGAACACATAGACCCCATGCTGTGCCATAAACAAGATCAGTTTCCTCGCATTCTCAATCAGCTGCCTATCATGACCAGAAACACTGGATCATTTCACTGTGACACTCTATTAGTGTGTTCACTTGTTGTGGAGAAAGGATGAAACCATAGAGGTTTCACCACAATCCATCCAGTGGTTGTTGAAATATTTCAGTCTGATGATTCTCTCCCACAGTCTCCTAGTTTTCACCACTGAGCTGATGTGTTTAACATTTGGGCTTTACGCCTTGCTCAGGAGCACTTTGACGGCAGATGCTGAGTTTGGGGAGAATGTTATTCAATTAGCTTCCTTCCTAATCCTCTGGATCCTCCTGCCACGTCTGTACTACATGGCTCAGCTAAAACAACGGGCCTCCCTGGTGTTTATGTGCTCATTATCAAGCTGTGAGGAGCGCTGGTGATAAAAAGTTGTTTTAATGTGCAGTTTTGATTTGCCTCTGTTAGTAACAAAGGAAAGAGGCGGTCGGTGCAGGAGCAGGATGGATCATTGCTGACACAGAAACATCTGCTACACTGGTTTCACAGCACAACACAAAACAGGACGGAGACGAGGAGTTTAATGTGTTAACGCGTCTTCTTGAATCACTTGGAACATGACAACCTGCTTTGTGCTTATTCACATTTGTATTCATCTACTAAACATTTATTTTTATAGGAACAAGTAACAAAATCAAATCACATTTTTTTGCGACCAATAAACCTGCAGTCTTTTTGTTTGGTTTTCTTATCAACAAAAGTCAGAAAAGAAAAGCATCTGTCACAGTTTCCAAGGCTGCACAGTGACATCTTCACATTCTTGTTTTGTCTGCAAAGAATTATTTGACATTTGCACAGGTACAGATGCACACCTACATAACAATTCCTACACGGTTCAAAGAAGGCAACTTTAATAAACTGGTAAGAAAAGAGTGAATAGAAGTGGGCCGAGGACTGAACCCTGTAGGATCTTTATATTTACAGACCCTCAGCGTGTGCAGGGTGGAGGACGAAGGATTTTAACAGCAGGTATCAGTGCAGACATTAGTGGATTGTTAAACATCCACGTTAGACTAAAACAACACAAGTCTGTTCATTTCCTGAAACACCATTATTGATTTATTCATTTAGTTATTTTGATTGCATTTGCAACAGAGCAGCAGACATTGCCAAAGGAAACACATTTTCTCTGTCTGAACCTCTACCAGTGTTGTGCAGGTTTAATCAGAGCCGCTCATAACGCCTGCAGGCAGAAAAGGTGGCATGAACACATTAAATGAAATCTCCACACACCACTTTCAACGGTGCTCCTCTACTTATTTCATATGTCCTGCAGCAACCTTGGGTTTCAATCATTAACATTCATTAGTCAATTGTCTGCACAGTGAGAGGAGGCAGCAGGACCTGACTGGCAGCTGTCATGTGTTAGTAGTTGTAGGAGAAAATTAAACAAAGGCCCATGTGTGGAATAACAGCACGGCCTCGGTGAACCTGTGCAACAAAGACAAGAGAAAACAAGAAGGTGGTGACTTTCCTCTGGTCTGTGGCATTTAAAGCTGAGTACAGTCCACTGATGTCAGCTGCTGAAGAGCCCGGGTACAGTGAGTCACTGCGGGCGTCCTGGCAGATCACATAATTATCAGGTAAACAACACTGAGCTACATGTTTGCATTAAAATAGGATATCTGTGGGGCCATATACACACAACATCCCACATAAGATCACACATCTCTCTCTCTCTCTGTTCTACATTAAGATACAGTGAAATGGATGGATTTCTGTGAAGCCCAGGTCTTCCTGAGTGTTACAGGTAAGATAATATGATATTTAATATGCGACGGAGAGCATGTGAGCAGTGTGAGTGGATTTCTACGTTGAGCTGAACTAATATCAGGACATAAAAGGCTTGTTTCACTTCTTTCTGGTGGATTACAAACAACGTTAGCTGCAGCCCCAGTGAGGGATTTACAATCTGGTCAACAGAGATACACACAGAACATGAGACTAAATCTAAAATCAACTGTCTTGAATCTGGATTTCACCTGGACAAAAGTAACCTGCACAACATAAAGGGATAATTGCTAACAAGGTTTTACAGCTGGAGTCTTTTAGCAACCCTGTCTCCTAAAAATTACGTTCGTATAGGACGAAACTGCAGTCCCGATTACGTTTTGTTACAGGACGTATTTGCGCCCCGATTACGTTTTTGTAGAACGTATTTGTCACGTTGTATTGAAACGTATTTTTGTGAATGAACGAATGACGCGCTACGTTTATTAATGCAAAACGGTTTGCAAAGAGGTGGTTTAGGTGGATGGAGGGCGTTTACTGTGAAGGACTGACATACCGGAGACCCGAGTTCGAGACCAAAGTCCCCTGTGAGGTTGGGTTTAGGCAAGAAAAGTACTGAGGTTAGGGTTAGA
>JAUMHL010000025.1:27167208-27182462 GCA_032362345.1 Sandelia bainsii | reverse complement strand
AATACGTCCTGTATCAAAATGTAATCGGGATTGCAGTTTCGTCCTATACGAACGTAATTTTTAGGAGACAGGGCTGATCTAAGATCACAAACTAACTGATAAAGTTAGAAAAGTCATCGAATAAGGAGAATTACAACAACGTTCACTCTGTTGTTTGCAGAAGCACAAACACAACATTAGGCTGAGGTGTGTGTTTCCTGCACAGAGTCGTGTCTCTGATTCCACAGGTGAAGATTCATCTTCACATCAGGTCAAATAAATCTGCTGTGAAGACTGCTGAGATGGTCAATGATGAGATGGCGTATGAATGTGTCATTGTGAGCTGCGCTGGGTGTATGACTAAGATACACACACACACACACTCAGATATTCACCTGTAAACAATGATTACTGACAATTCTCGGGCAGCAAATGATAACAGAGCTGATTCAACAGCCAAGATAAGGACCATTCAGAATAAATGCATCTGGGGCCTCCGAGGACAGCCGACACCGTGACAGTGTCTCTTTCTGAGGTTGTGTGAAGACATTTTGACCAGTGCTCATACCTTCAAAGGGTTTGCTTGAGGGCTTAGACCTGGCTTTAGGGTGCAGGTTAGAATGAGGTGTAGATCACGGCACCAAGCTACACAACACATTACATCAATGAGTGTCCTCACAACTATAGTTTTAGAGGGTGTGTGTGGATTTGCTGTCTATATGTGCCTGTCATCAAGAGTTTGTATTCACTCTGTGTACAGAGTGTTTGTGTGTGCAGACTTAGACATGTATACACAGTATGTGTGTGTGTGGGGGCGCTGTGCACCCGTGTGCGGCTGCTCCCTGAGGGGGGGGTCGACAGGGCTAATGTGCAGTGGCAGACCAGTCAACTGATGAGATTCACTGTGATTCGACTGAGGAAAATGCAGCGAGACAATGAGGGAGGAGAGCGATCACTGACTGACTGATACATTTACTTACAGTTTTGATGTTCTGGTACTTTACTTTCACTTTATCACTTTATACTGCACGACTACCTAGTTTGTATGAAGCATTGTTATAAATTAAACATGAAGTATGTCCATGTAACAGCCTGAGGGCTTACATCCATTACCAACTGTCCACTGTGTCTTGAGGGAAAAGTCTCTTTGGGTGCATTCCTGAAATTTCCTTTGTATGATATCACTTATTTCAAGTTTAATTCCGACTTCATATGAGTTTAATCTCACATTAAGGTGCAGATCTATACTGTTTTTTAAACAGTGTTTTTGCCGTTGCCCTCAGAAAACCAGTGAACCTGTTTCTGAATGTGACTGTGATAAACAGAGCTTCTGTTCATGTGACCAGGTACAGAGATCAGGTGACCGTTCTCTGACCTACATAAAGGAGACTTTTATTGGACTTTTCCTGAGATACTGATGAAAATGTAATATTGAAACATTTGTTCTCCTTCACTGCACAATGTGATGAGTTTGCAGTAAATGTTTAGAAGCGGAATTTTTTTAACTGTGCAGATCTCACCTGCTGTGGTGTCATCCACTCACAGAGACTACGCACCTGAGTAGGACGGAACAAAAACACAAATGTGACGCTACGTTTAATCACAAACTACTGGAGGTCAGAAACTAATAAATACTGAAGATGGAGGAAACAGGTCTGTAATAGTCAGGAGTAGAATGCAAGAACCAGTGATGACACAAATAATGATTATTTGACGGGGGAGGAGTTGTACAGCTTAATGGCCACAGGCAGAAAGGATCTCCTGCAGCACTCGGTGGAGCACTTGACATTGATCAGTCTCTGGCTGAAGGTGCTCCTCTGTCCAGCCAGGTAAAGTTACGATCACATACGTACCCACACTGCTGTGCAGGCACATTTCTAATTACTGCTGCAGTTGAACATGGGAAGTAAAGTTCAGGGTGTTTCATTTGGTCTGAATGAGGGATTGTAGTGAGTTACTGAAACCAGTGAGACAAAAGTGGAAGTGACATCATGACTTTGACTTTTTGTGATGTAAGGTTACACTGCAGTAGTTTCCCTGGGGACTGAGTTACTTCACACGCTGTTGACGTCAAGACATTCAACAACAGACAGACCTTAAAGGGGGCAAAAAGTACCTGTGGATAAGAACGCACGACTCTGCATTTGTTCACGCTGGTTCATGTCAGACTTTGTCTGAGAGACACAGAGCTTCTGTTTAGCCTCACGTCAGTGTTAACAAGGCCACCTGGTGCTGAGCCGGTGTATTTAATGAAAACCCAAGATAACAAGATAAGTTCAAGCTCAAACTTAATTAAAATTCACGCTGAAGTAGGACAGTAATCACAATGAGGACACTAAATGCACATGCAACATACAGGCTGTGGGCAACATTAATATTCACTATGAAAACACAGTGGACAGAGTTCTATTAATCCCACATCCACATCTCATCACTGTGAAATGAACTGAGACTGATTCTTTTACCACTGATTGGTCAAATCTGAACACACAATACATAATAAAAAAGGAACCTTCTTACACCTGCAGAACCAGAGAATTATCCAGTTTTTAAGTTTTCATCAGTATCAGTTATCCAGTAACAGCTGACTGTTCATCCACGAGTTCACTGCAATCAGGAGCTCATCACTGATCATTCAGCTTCTCTTACTCGGGACTATTTGCTGAAATGTAAACAAACTCAATTTTTTACCACAGCTTAACTCACTGACATCTATTCTACTTCCTGTGTATATGTTCCAAAACACAGTGACTGTCATCCCAGAAAATCTGATGATGATTACCCCTCCCTATTTGCCTTTTCTCATCAGCACTTTTCTTATATTACTTTAACATTGACACTATACAACTCACATCCAAAGACACATTTCTTATTAACAAAACTTGTAAGTACTAACTAAGAAAATAACAACATGTGAGACTCGTGGAAACTGATGTAGTCACTCTGCTAATGGCTGGAAACAAAGACAGAAGAGAGTAAAAGTGGATATTCAGACATTATATCTAGGACACACAGTTCTTAACTACACCTCCAACATATTTGTTTAGATGTTTGTGACACATATATTCAGCATCTATTGTGTAACATGCTCGTCCATCTGAGACTATTCCATCGTTTCCTCTGAGGCTAAAATCCAAATGCCAGCTAGCAGACGTACCCTCTGAAGTTCTGGGAGTGGTGTGAAAATGCCTTGATGACATGAAACAATTCTCTTTTCTCGTGTGAAATTAAGGAAATGTCAGATAATCCCCTGTGGCTTCGGGCCGCACCCCTGCTGGCGCCTCCGTTTTACCTTATGTCAAGTTTAATCCACTGTGAGCCAGAGAGTAGAAACGCACACACACACAAACCCACAGCTTATACTGTACAGTAGAGGCCGACAAACATTAGCAATGAAAAAGTTGACAATTACTTGATTATCGGACCAACAGAACATTTGCAGGTATGAATTTAATTAACTAACTGTATTAATTATAAGAGACACCAGTTTGTTTCCTTTTTCTAACTGATAGTCAGTAGTGTTACTTTAATGTGTCGTTATTTTAACACACGATCTTCTCCTAAACCCAACCAAGTAGTTCTTCCTCCTGTGCTCTGTGTTTATTCCGATGCATAACTGAGCAAACTAAGAGGTGGAGTAGGACAGTACTAACCCACATCTATGATCCTGATAAGAACTAGTGCCTGGCATTTAGTGGTGCGTTAACATTTGAAGCAGACAAACTGATGATGGCTGCAGCCTTATAGCTCTGTTCCTCTCTCAACATTACTTCGAAGCAAATTTAATAAAACACAACTTACAAACTCACAAAACAGAGTCACAAGATTAAATGATGTATCATCTGTCTTACTGTCCTGTGTATCGTTTGTCTCACACACACACACACACACACACACACACACAAATTCTACTCTAAGTTTAGAGGGAGTTAGATCGAAGTCAAAAGAAATTAGTGATAACATCTTGTGTCTCCTCCCCTGAGGCTGACAGGAAAAGCCTCCATGTTACCACTGTCCAACTGATATCAGGGCCTCGAACAGCACCAGGGGCCTCTTTCTGACTAACATGCACGGTAACACACCAACACACACCCACACACAAACTGTTTCTTTGCTTCCTTCCTCTCCACCTACAGTGCTTCACTCTTTCCATTCATCTATCTCTCCGCAGCAGACAGGCTTTCCAATTGTACAGTCTGCCCAGGCTGAGAGCTCTCCCAACAAAATGAACTGCTCCTGTGTGTGTGTGTGTGTACACAAAATACATATGGTTCTCACCCTTTTGTGTCGACAGTGTATGTATGAGAAACAAAGAGAGAAAGAGACGCAGGAAAGTAAACGAGTAAACAAGTGACAAAGTAATAGAAGAGGAAGAGACAGGAAGCTGAACTCTGACATTAGATGTTTGTAAGGTTTGAAGTTACTTATTCTTTGATGAGATTGTTCCTGAGTTTAATTACAGGTTTTGTTGATTTTAAATGGTTTTATTCCACTGAGACTGTTGTATGACTGTGACAACTGTGGCTCATTTATTTAAATGAAAAATTATGACATTTTCCACAAAACCTGATATTTGTACAGAGGCTGCAGCTCTGACGGGGCTTTTGGACCGTCAGAGACCAGGTCCAGTTCTCATCCACAAACCAGTTCTGTCAGAGGACCACAGAACCAAACCCATACCAGACTTCAGAAACATTACATCTCACTGGGAATGACACAGAGAACAACAGACCAGATGGTGGATCGCATGTTACAGCTGCAATGAGAGCTTAAAATCATGATTCAGCTGGAATTTAGTCCATATCGAAGCTAAAAGTCTAAAACACACTTGTTGTCCATTGTACTGCTTCTTCTTTTGATGCTTCATGGCAGTTGCCGAACTGGTTTAACCGCCACCTTCTGGTTTGGAGTGTCCAGATTTACAGTACACACCCACTGTTCATGCTGGTCTTGCATCTTTTATCACTGGGAACCAGGATCCCAGGTTCTAAACCAAACTATTTCTGGTCAGGAGGCTCAGAATTTGGTTCATGATCAAGAACCGAACCTGTTGTATGGTTCTGCTTAGTGGTTGAGTTAAAAACTAACACAACATTATTGTGAGAACGTTAACATGTTCACAATAACAACGCAGACATGCTGAGGTATTATTCAAATTATTGGTCACATTACAATCTTGACCTGCTGATGGTGCTAGATAAAAAGTCTGAGAATCACAACAGTTATTATAATTCATCCTGAGGGGAACGTGAATGTTAAATCACATTTCACATTTCAAATCTGATCCTCACAGTGTTGCTAGAGGAAAAATCAAGAAATCCTCTTTGAACATCAATATCTGACGCCTACAGAATGCGAGACATCATGGCATTTCATGGGATGAAAACATGTTGGCCCTGCTAGTGGCTTTAGAGGAAATGTGTGGGGACAGATTTAATCAGCAGGATTCAACCTCTGGAGAACCAACATGTGATAGTTGTTGAGCTTTTCCTAAAGCAACTGAACAACACTGTCAAAACTAGAGTCATGTTGCTGCCGATGCTGAAAACTGTGATGAGGTAATAAACCAATATGCTTGCTGAAAAGCTTGTAACTATTCATCCACACTGATTGCAGTTCAGTGTTAATAAACAAGGTCAAACCACTTCCTCTTTGGTGTCTTGAAGCAATCCAGTCCTCTCTTAATGAATCAGACTGATAATCACCGTCACTCCGAACTCTCTACATTATTCTGTCCGCCTCACTTCATGTGTGTGACAAGCTGTTTTCTGTAGATATCACGCAAAAAGAAAAAGACCAACAAAGTTTTTATTTTTCCAATTTCCAGCTCTTACGTTTCTCACACTGTCTGGGCACATCGCTGCAGATAAATGAGCTGCTGAGTGGATTAGAGCAGAGTCTCTACAGTAGCCTGACTTTTCTCTGTGATCACACAATTATAGCTAAGTTTTGGGCTTCACACAGCGATGATGAGCACACTGGACTGTGCAACCTTTTGTTCCAAAATGAGACATCCACTCCTCGAAAATGTCACACCTGCACAGAGTGACAACACAAAAGAACTGATTTGTTCAGGTCACTTATTGGACGTCCTTGGTGGAGAGAAGCACTTTAAGCGACTGGATATTTATTACATTTCAGATTTTGAATGTCAACCTTCAGACTTTATTTTAGATTGGATGTAAAGCCTTTTAAAATCGAATTATTCCCACAATAAAACGACAAGTATAAATACCTGGACAGTGTCTGGTGTACGGTGCATTTACTGCATTGTGGCCTTAATAGTCCACATCTCAGCCTCATACATCTTACTTTGGTCAGTACCTTATTATAAGAGTGTTATCACTGATTTACTGATGGTAAAAACAAACCCGGTGTCCCTACAGCTGCAGAAGTAAGCACAGTAGGTCAATAAATAAAGTCAAGGGAATGTGATAGTGTGTTTTTTGTTCTGTTCATGATCATATTCTCAGAAAATGTTTTCGTTTGGGCCGCTGTGACAGCTGTCAGTCAAACAACGAAACAACCGCACCGAGATCCACATCAAAGTGGATCCTAGAGTCTGAACCACACAATTTGAAGACCTGGAAAGCAGGTTTGTAATTTCAGTAAGAATTCCTAATGGATAATGGATAATGAAGCTGAACTGTGGTTACGGTACCGTTACTTCAGTAAAACCACCACTTGTACTACCAAAGAGAGCGCGTTTGTGTCTGTGTGAGGAGGTGAGGATCTCGTCTCCTCTTCCTGTCTCGTGTTTATACAGTTCCTCTCGCCTCAGTGCTTCTCTTCCCTCCTCATTTCCCTAAGTGCCTTTGTGTGTTTATGTGCTCACATGTGGAAACTCGCAGTCTGACGTTCACGGACACACTCTGTAACAACACAATGCTGGTGTTAAACAGCAGCCAACGAACCTTGAATCTGCATTAACATACCGGAGAAATTTACTACATGGTCTGATTCTTCTATGTCCAATTAGCAGAGCATTGTTCTCTTCCGTTCGCTCAGCAGACGTTGAAGCACAGCAGCCGTTCTGCCCCGGTGATTAGAGAGTGTGCGTCAGTCAACATGCTCAGGTGAGCCTCGCTGAAAGTCACTGTCAAACAGGCTGATTGTTCTTCTGTACCTCTAATTCTGATTTAGTGAGTTTACAGTCAAACCATTTTCTTCCAGGTTAACTCAAGCCTGCACTCATGATTCTGCTGTGCCACATTTTCCTTCCTCCAAAAACATAATCCTGGACATATGGAAGGTTTCATGTCTGTGTCAGAGAGCAGCAGTATTCAGGCAGATTAATTCATACACTAATTAAAGAAAACATCTATGTTCCAAAAACAAATTCAGTCATACTGAGAATGATCTTGGAGTCAATGTTATCACTGAACATCTTTTATTTTACTGTGAACAACTTCAATTTTTCCCTGTGTCAGAAATAATATCAGACCTCAAGCCTCAAACCCTGTTCACACATCATATCACTCATTACTGTTCGTTCATTTCAGTTTGAGTTTATTCTGTGCATGTCAGACATGTAACTGCCAACGATAATGCCAACAAATATCCATACTGAATAAAGAAGACGCGGACGCACCAGTGGGTTCAACATTCAGTATTCAAGCATAAACCTTCTGCACAACATAGACAGAGACCTGAGCAGAAGAAGTGCTCAGACAAGTACACAGTACTATATGATACAAAGTACATTTATACAGGACTTAGCTACAGTACTTGAGTCCGCCATGTTGTAAAACTGCAACTAACCAAAAACTGGTTTTATCCTTTAACACTGTTCTCCTGCAGGTTCCACAGAGAACCACAGACTCTGTGGTCCCTACTGACCACTGAAGAGAGCAAACGTCACATTTCCGTTTTGTTTTCCATCATTTCAGCTTCGACTGGAGCTCGTTTATTCACCTCTTCTTCTTCTGCAGCACCTGGAGAATCAACCCTTCCAGATGTTGATTTTTCTCCTTTGTCAGACACAAATAATTGTTTCTGACATGGTGAAACCGAATGAACCTGCTCATAAAGACTAATGCTAATAAAGACAGAATGAAAGCAGGAAATCTCAGTCATGACCTTTGTAACAAAAGTAGAAGAAGAAAGATGTTAAGAAATAATCTCCCCTGCTGACGTCGTGCCCTGACACATGACGCTCACTCTGGACCCGTCACTCTGAAACAAATGAACGTTTTCAACATGGAGTCACTGCAGCAGCTACTGATCAGCCTGACTGTGTGACTGTGTGTACGTTTCAGACAATGTGAGGAGCGAAGCTTCATTCATTACTGTCAAGCATCATCAGCTAATACTTTGAGGAGAATTGAGGCGACTGATCAGAAGACTGTAACGACTTCTGGCAGCTTCCCTCTGCAGGAGGATCCTCGTGATGACGCCGGCGAGGAAGACAAAGGTGACGCCGGGCTGACAAGCAGCCCCAGCACTTCAGTTGATGACATTAATGAGCAGGAGAAGAGAGACATGACGGAAGTGATGAGGAGTGTGCGTTTGTTTGGAAAGAGAGAGGAGAGAGCAGACGAAGGCTGATGATGTTTGTTTGTGTGGGAGAAGAAGAGAAGAAAAAGAGACAAATAACTGAGAGGGAGAGAGAGAGAGAAAAGAGCAGATTCAGGTCTTCTCTCTTCCTCTCTGAGCATAAAAACAAAATGATGGAGTTACTTGAAATAATTGAATTCTTTCAGTGCGTTTAGATAATTCAGCCATTTTCACACCTTCAGAGGAAAAAACACTAAAGGATCATTCCCACACAGCGACAGCTACTGTTCTTTGTGACCTGGTTTTGCTGTTTTGTCCAGTCCAAATACATGCTGGACATCATCTTAGCACGTAGTTTGAGGTATTCACAAACCAGAAACTATTTGACAGTCTTGAGTGTGTTATGTGCTATTGTTTTATTAACAAAGCTGGACATGCTTTGGCATTTTTGGCACAGTTAGTAATTTTCATTCCAGAGACTGCCTGTCATTTTTCAGTCTGGTATCAAGTTCTTACAGTAGATCCACGACTGAAACAAAAAGTATCAATCCTCAAAAGATTCATAAAAATCTAAAAAAGATTTTCTGTTTTACACTTGTAAAGTTTGTAGGTCTGAGGCTGCAGGTATTATATTGATTCCTGTTCATATGCAGTTGTTCAAATGTTGATTTCTCTCTTGTTTGGGTTTTGGATTTGAATAAGCCAACTAGCATTGACCACAAAGTCCAGTGTTTTGCAGGTTTTTGGTCAGAAATCAAAGTAAACATTGATGTGATGATGGAGTAAGTGAAGAGTCTCAGGATCCAAACCAGTTATTACAACGGATCCTGAGAGGAACATGCACATCTGAGCCACATGTCATCACAATCCATCCAAAAGTTGTTCCTCAGTCTGGACTGAAGAGTTGGACCGACTGACTGTGGTCGTGCTGCCAGCGAGGCTAAAAAGTGCTCGGGTTCAGAAGCGGAGGAAGAAAAGCAGTCGACATTTCAGCTCTCGGGCTGTCAGTGCTGCTCAGATTGCTTGACTGATTCACTGAAGCTCTTTTGCCCAAGGTACATTGCTGCTCTACTTTTGACTTCTTCATGGTATGTTGACTCCTCTACGATGAACCCAGAGAAACCTCTTGAACTCTCCCCACAACAACACAAAGACTGATCAATGAAGGAAACTGTCAGACCCGCGCTGCACTTGGACTTCATGAGACCTGCAGCATCTTCAGCCTGGACCAGATACTGCTGGGCCTCCTTTAGCCAGTGGACTGTGGACTCCCCGTGTCTTCTGACAGCTGAGGAGAGAATAATGTTTCTGCATATTGCAGACATATTGTGAACACTGGGTGCACACTGAATGTGCATGTAAGACAAAGAACAAAGCTCAAAAGGGCAGCACAGGCACCGTTGTTTTAGTCCCAACAGATATGCAGAATAATCATCTGGGACGGAGCCGTGCACTAATTAATGATTTCATTATTTTTATGAGTCAGTACATCCGTGTTTGAAGCTGATGGTTCTTTTTTTGTCTTGTTCTCTCATTATACACTGATGTCATTATAATTTCACCCCTTTATATTGTTCATTATGGTCCTTTTACAGCTATTTATGTAACCGGTGTGCCCAGAGCAGGACAAGTCTGAGCCGTGGTACCAGACTGAATTATCCCAACAACTAGTGGACTGACTGAGAAGGAGTGTTGTTACAGTCTTTTCCTGTAGTTCCACCAGCAGATTAGCTTTGTTTTTATTGCACCATACAGGATTGCACAATGAAATAAAGCTGTATGCTACAGTGATACAGGCTTAAACAATAAAATATGAAATAAAAATAAAGTATACATCAGTATCATGAAAAGACTACATGATAACATCCAGAACAGTGCATATAAAGTACAATGACACGGTTTAAAGCACTTCAGATATTTAGGTCTATTATATAGTATATTTAGGAGTCTAATCATCCCAAATTTAGTCTGCAGCATGACAATGAAGCCAAACATCCAGTGAGACCCATAAAGAACTATGTTCAGGGAGAAGAAAAAGCTGCAACAGATGGTGTGTCCCCCACAGAGCCTTGATCTCTACATCATGGAGTCAGTCTGATGTGAGGTTTGTGAGAAGACTCATTTCTTTATGGTGTTTTTTTGTGGTTTTGAGTGAAAGATCTCAACAACTGTCTCGTGGATTGTGATGAAATGTGGCTCAGACATCAGTGTTCCTCTCAGGATGACCTGTAATAACTTGGCGGATGCTCTGACATTAGTCCAGCCTCACAGATCTGCTATAGACTGTTTCCAAATAAAGATCCTGCATTTCGCTCGACACGATTCGCTGAGGTTGTTCGGTGTAGAGATGAGAGGACACAGTCAGCCTGTAACCTGGTGGATGATGTTCACTGACATGAGGTCTTGACCTCAGAGAGATTAGTCTACACAAAACACCACCCTGCCACCCCATGTGTGATTATTCTTCAGGCTGACCTTTGCAGCCTGTACTGTAGCCTGTTTTAGAAGATGCTACGTACGCAGCAGAGCTTTGGCACCAACAGTGTTGCTGCTTAAACTTAACAAGTCATGTTTAGCTTTAGCCGTAAATTGGATGTTTTAGACATTTTACAACATCTGCTGTGTGGATATATCATATTTCTGTAAGAGCAGTACAAAATAAGCCTGGATTTAAATACTATAATAACAGTGTGTTGTCACAGGTTAATTTCAGACTCAGAACTGTTTATTGTCTCCTCAACTGCAATCATGGCACAAGTACATCAACATGTACCCACAGTAATTACACGGCTGCTGTCTGCATACAGTGATGCTGGGCTCATCATATCATCTCTGTGAGTTAGACTCTCACCACCTGTTGGGACCAAACACAAGCTCCTGTTTGTACATTTGTCATCGTCTCCTGGTTTTAATGATTTTTTTAGTGTGTAAACATGTAACATCTGTATGCAGGCTGCAGTGTTTGAGCGCAGTTGTTTGGAAGAGGTGACAGCAGTGACAGCTAAGGTGAAGTAACAGGCAGACAGAGTGGGAGGAAGAGGAGGAGGAAACGCTGCAGCAACTTCAAAAAGAACCAAAGAACAGAGCATTATTGTTCATGCGTGCTGGGAAAGTCTCCTTCGTATTCGTGCGGTTTGGATAGAAAGTGTCTGTAAATAGGATTATGTGGTGGTCGTAGTATCACAGACACATATTTATCATGGAAATATAAAATCTTCATGTGAGAGGGAAAGAACGATAGATCCATCACCTTGGTTGACAAAGAGGTATTGATTAAATCTATAAATGATTACAGCAGAGGCCACTGCTGCTGGATGACTGGTGGCATAAAATAGGTCAAAGTCATGTTCAAAGACAAACCTGATGTTTGCCAGTCTGCTGTTTCACTGCAGAACTCCTAAATAAACCTGAGTTTTCCAGCCAACCCCAGCTCCCAGCAGTGGGACAGCAGGTCAGACATGCAGCTGGACTCTGAACTGTCCTTGACTTGCTGACGGAGTTGGCAGAACATCAATGCTGCTCCCTCTCAAAAACAAAAATCTCCACCCAGAAATCTGCAGCAGATCTCACAGTCCCTGCTGCATGTGTCCAGAAATCCCGACACTAAGACTAAGAAGAGAGAGTGTGTGTGAAAGAAAAACATTTTTTATTTTAACATTACATTTCAATTTTGATGATGATGTTAAGATTAGGTTTTTAGATGCACATTGGTACTTTGGTATATATACATTTACTCAAGTACTAAACGTACATGTTAGCTGTGTGGAAACATGTTTATTCTTCTTTTCTCTCCATGAATCATCTGATGACCCTTCAGATTTATCTGGTGACCGTTTGGGGGAGTTTGGACTAAAGTACTTGACTTTATATAAAGTACTTAAAATCAGGTCCTGCTGCTGAAGCTCCAATAAATCTGACTTAATAATCTGTCAGAGTACAACAACTACTTTTACTGCAGATACTTTAAGTACATGAAGCAGAACATAGTTTTGCCTTTGCTGTGTTAGTACTTTTAAAGAATCAAGAGTACATAAAACACAGTCTGTGTAGTAACTCCAGGAAGATGCAAACACGTCAAGTAGACATATACTGAATTGTACTTAACTGGCACTGATGCAGCGTTTATAGTATTGTGTGGTATCCATGGCAACAAGCATCATCTGCTCCACTCCAGTAACGTAGAAAACTCAGGGGTAGAGCAGGAGTACTATTTCTGACTGCATTTTTCTCAGCTGCTCAAAGGCTTCACCTGCAGCAGGAGACCTGCATGTACACATACTGACAGATTTAATAAAAGCAGGGTTCAGGGTGAAACCCGGAAAATGATTGGGTCATTTTTAAAAGTAAGAATTTTTCATTTTGTGAGCCTTTCGCCCCCAACCTCTGTTTTTTTAACACACACATACATGCTACAGAAGAACAGTAGTACTTTGTGGTTCTATTGGTCTACAGTCAGCCTATTCAAACGGTGGCTCATGGCCCAGAAGCAGCCTCTGAGTGTCCCACACGGTCCCGCCAAAAATGCAGAGAAAAACCAAGAAAAACGCATTTCACAAGCCTTCCGAGTTTCCTACAGCAGTACAGACCATGAATGCAACAATCCTCATAGCGTAGCAATATTCAACACACAATGCAGACAAATATTAAAAATTACCACCAAATCCAGACGACAAACTGATGTGTTCAATCTGCAAAGAATGTGTTGCAGTATGTAAAGGTAACTAGTTGAAGAGGCACCACATAGAGAAACACCAGACTTTCCGCACCAACCTTCCCGTGCATATTACAACCGGAGCTGAACTGTTCTGCACGGAGAGAGAGAGCTACAGCAGACTGTGATTCCCATATCTGGAAAACTTGATGTACTCTACTCTCCTCTGTACTTTGTATGTACAGTATGAGTTTTTTCTCTGAAGTATGACAGACAGAAAGTTCAGGGACATGCTGCTACATTCTGAAATGAACAGCAGGAAAACAAAACGATGGGCAGAGAACTTGGAGGAACCACAGACACTGTAACTTGAGATGCTGACAACACAGACTCTACTGTTTAATCCTAATACTGGGACGTGGAATATGCTGTTTTTTAATGGTACATTCTGAATATGTTTCAGGGGTAGTTATGGTGTAGTTGGCGTTAGAACACCTCGGGCCAAACATATACAATAGATAGCACAGTAGATGCATTGGTTTACTTTACTGTCTTCACAGAAAAGTTTGTGTTGGGCACAAGTGGTGCACTGCAGCATCTGTGGCCACAGAAGCAAAAGTTCTTGGACGTTATTGTACACTATGAAGAAAGACCACTTTATACCCGCAATGGAAGAAGTGAGGACTTGGGGGAGTCACTGTCCATTTCCCTGCTAGACAATGAAGTCAGTGATGTGGTCAGAAGGGTCCACTTAACTTCCCTGACTGATGGCAGGTAGCTCCTTGAGTTGTCATGTGTAGGTTTCGTCCATATATTGTTTGTTTGCCGGCTGCTAAAAGTATCTGGCCCAGCTAAATGTCTTGGTTTGAAAATCTGAGTTTAGTTTTGCAGCTACATGGTCATAAATCAAATTACACTGACCTGATGATGAAATATCAGAAAATCCATTGATGCAATCTATCCTGATTTGGATTAACTGAGATGCTCCTTCTCCATGAAGTACAACTCTCCCACCCCTCCCATATCCCTGGCCAGTAGTATCTTATGTGTTTAAAGAAGAAAAGACAAAAGTCTGGAGCTTAAATCTATTTTTTAAAGGAGTCTGCTCTGTTGTTACAGTTAATTTGCTCCATTTAAGCCCAAGGATGAAAAACCACTCAGAAGCTCTGAGCTAAATAGATCTGAGCCCAAACCTGCATCCATGTGAAATCACTATCAACAAGCTGAAACAAGGTTTTTAATCTAAAACTGCACCAAGCATCACAGGAAGCAGAGTCTGAGTAGTGTCCGGACCCAGAGGAGCTGTTCTGCTTTGGTAATAGATGGGCCTGTGTGGCTGTGTGCGTCTCAGAAGGCTGACTATGTCGACCACAGCTATTCTTTTATACTTAGATACTTATACACAGACAGCGAGGAGAAAGAGGCTTCCAAAGCAGCTGTGACAGGCGGAGGAGCAACACAAAGACACCCCAAAACAAGAAGAGAAGCAACTGAAGTGGAGCCGGCCTCTCCTGGGTGTTGGACTAATAAAACGCCTGGGTTGCAGGTTTGTAAGACGGCAGCATGAGGATTGCGGGTTGAGATGGAGAAAGAGGAGATGGTAAAACTGAGAGTTGTTTGCTCCTGCTTTCTCTGCAGAGTCAAATTCAAGATGTGTTTTTAGACCATTTAAAACCACACAGAGTGACATTTAAAACCCCCAACCACTCACAAAATGATGAAAAACAAGCAGCCTGCAACTATTATCACAGTCACACTTACGGCACCATGTAGGATTCTTCATATGATTAAAGTGCGAGAAAACCAATGGATGGATTGAACATTTTGAGAATGAACTTAGTGGTGATGCAGCATTAGCTTCAACATATCATCATCATTTGTATTTGTAACCAAGGTTCTTAACCCAAGACATAAAAACAATCTAAGTAATACAATAAATCTATCATCAGTTCTGTTTTATCAGTTGTTTTTCAAATACGCCAGTCAGATCAGTGATTAAATCAAACTGTGTCACCTTGACTGAACTGAACTGAACTGAACGACTGAGATTCTCAACTAAACTTCTGTCCTGCAGTCAGGGTTTTTTTTTTTTTTTTTTTTTTTGGGGGGGGGGGGGGGGGGGGGGGGG
>JAUMHL010000025.1:27102206-27141700 GCA_032362345.1 Sandelia bainsii | reverse complement strand
TTTTCTGGTTATGGTTCTTTCTTTCTTTCTTTCTGTTTGAACGGAGAGCTGCTGTAACATGCCAAAATAATTTCCCTGTGTTTTGAATCTTGAATCTTGAATCTTTACATCAGGTTCTCCAGCCTAAGCAACACAGTGTTTCTGGATCAGGCACCCCAGGAGATATGTCACATACTTTCCCCTGTGCTTTGTTAATCTACTTTACAAAATTCACTTCAATGAAGCTGGAACATAAAGGAAGTAGTACGTCCGTCAATTCTGCACTAAGCAAATAGCTAGCACATTTTACATTTTAGCCTGGTGTTTCTTTTCTGAACTGTGTAGTTAAGCAAGTCTAAACACTGTCAATTACAATAATGGCTGTTTAGGCCATAGAGTGACGGTAGACAGGCCCAGAGGGGGGCAGAGACGACCTGAAGAGAAGAGGTAGAAATCCAGGGATTGAAAACAAATGAAACAGGGGTTAGACCAAATTGAATCACACCAGATTCTGTGAGCTGATGGTGATTTTCAGACACTACATTCATCATAATTTGACCAACTATACTTTCATAGCTGTTACAAACAACCCTGGTTCCTAAGAATTACCTTCCTATGCAACTGTATTACAAATGCTACATTACACCTTTGTAGGGAACGTAACCACCAGTGGGATTATGTTCCATCCATCCATCATCCTAACCGCTTCTTCCTCTTAAGGGTCACAGGAATGCTGGAGCCTATCCCAGCTGTCACTGGGCGTGAGGCGGGGTACATCCTGGACAGGTCACCAGTCTATCACAGGGCTGACGTATAGAGACAGACAAACATTCACTCCTATGGCCAATTTAGAGTTCGGGATTATGTCCCAGTGTACTGTATTTTTTCAATGAAACTAAGAGCTACTTTTATTAACAGAGAGTTCCAAGAAGGTGATCGTGGTCGATCTTGGTCATACAATACACAGGACGGTCACACCACGTGTTCGACTCCAGATCACATCAGAAATCAGAATGTCTGAGCCTTTTTAAACGGTGTGGAGACAGAACTCGTTCCCTGTTACAGGTCGTGTTTTGGGGCTGCTTTAGTCAGGAATATAGATGTATAGTAGGTTTTGAAGGTGCAGGTGTTTGTCATGCAGCAACAGTCTAATGACAAAACCCACTTACATAGTAGGATGCAGCTCTTCTGGAGCTTGGCCTGCTCTACTGTAAAGACTAACACTAACAATCTGATCACTGTTGCTTTAATCACAAAGTTTGAGTCTCTAAGCCTCTAGAGCCTCCTTTTAGCAAGAAGCAGAGCGAGAGCTGCCTTATATAACCCTGTAACTGATTACATCGTGCATTAAACTATGTTGTTCTTTTAATTCTTAGATGAAATAAAAAATTGCAGCCTAAAATATGCTGCATATTATAACTGCATTTTCCGGTGTAATCTTTACACAAAGACAACACCACAATCTTCTTACTTTTTATGTGAATTGCTGAGAGTTCTCTCTGCAATACATTTCTCAGATAAATTCATGAAACACTAAACTCACTTGATAGCAATGCTTCACATGTTAGATTAAAAGGAGATTAAAAAATCATTTCAGCATTATCTCCTCAGCCTGGAATGTTTACCTGCGGTTATTTGGGTCGTCTCAAGTATCAGACATTGATTCTTTGCAGCTGGACAAATGTCAGCCATTGATCTCTTCTCTGAAATACTCAAATTTACAACCATAAAAAGGTCGATTTTACAGCAATAGCCTAAACCAGAAGAGACAGTTGGGGAATAATGCATCTTAGAATATTGAGTTTCTATGTGGAAATATGAGCACATGGTAATCACCTGTGGCTCATGTGATAAGACAGTTATTGTGAGTCTTATTCAGTCAATTGACTCTTTACTGAGATATGTCAGAGGACTGGAGCAAATGATAAATGAAGGCTTATCCAGCTTTTCAGTCATATGCATGTAAGTGCACAAAGGTTTGGGTGAAGTGGAGAATAATGGGAGTGTGTGGTGATTGTCTTATTAGTCAGTCCCAGATATTCTTTCTAACAACTACACCTGTCACTATCCAGACCTAGAATCCCACACACCTGTTTTCCACCAAGCCAGTTCCAGGGCTGGTTCGGAGCTAGTGCGATGTTTCGAACCGGTTCTTTGTGTTTCGACAGACAAAGATCTGGCTCTCGACCAGGACAGCTGGTTTCAGGCTGGCACCAGCTCTTTGCTAGAACTTGTAGAACTAAGAATATGTTCACAGAAGCAAAGATGCAGTGCAGTGGATGATCAAAGTTACTGTAAAGAATCCCTCATCAAAAGAGTTGGAGTGTGTGAATTAATTTTGTATTCTTATTCAACATAACTTTGTTGCTGTTTCGCACTTCTTTCAAACATTGGAAGCAAAAAAAAGAAAAACAGTGGTCTGTGGTGTATCCGTGACATTTTGCTTGCTCTAATATAAAATAATGGTGTTCTCTGCTTAGTCATACTAGTGTCTTTATAGCAATACTTGTCTTCCTGTTTGACACAAAAACAGCAGACTGACTTTCAGACAGGAAGAAGAGCATTGTTCAAATTGAACATAACTATGGTTTAGAGTGAAATCGATTTGTAGCCAGCTGTTCCATATAGTACATTCAGAGGTTTGTAGTCACACAAAGAATTTTCTCTCAGATTTTTCTCTAGTTTCCTTTGTACAGATAAAGCATTAATGCCACTGGGAGAGGGGAAAAAAAACTGACATCATCCTCTGTAGCACATTAAAAGGATGGCGTATGGAATCCACATGGGTATGAGCGTATAGCAAGAACACTTCAAATGCATAATTAAAAATCTGGAAGGTTTCGTTGCCGTCTTCCATTTCCTCCCAATGACACAAACGCATTAGCAGAACACTGCTGCTAAACTGTGTTCGAGCTTTAAATGCTCACCTGGGAAAGTTTTAACAAGAGTGGGATCAGCACGAGTAACACAGAATGGTTGAAGGCAACAGAGCACCGCAGCACTTCTGAAGCAGCTGCAGGTGCCTTGCTCAAGGGCATAACAGTAAAATCTTGTTTGATTAGTGATTTAAGCAGCTTGCTGTAGGCGCCAAACGATGCAGGTAAGAAACCTGCACAAAAAAAAAAAATCAAGAATTAATTAAGAGTTTTTTGTATAGGACGCCGTCTCGTTTTATTCCGAAGTGTTTGATGTTCTTTTCGCAGTGAAGCAAACAGCATAATCAGATCAAGTCCTCACTGCACTGCTGAAGAAATGACAGATATGGTATCACGCAGCCAGATCCTGTTTTCCACTAACTCAGTGTGTGGAGAGGTAGCAGTGAATTTAAAGGTGAGAAAATTTGGTTCCTCAGCCCACGTCTCATTTTCACCTCTGGTGTGATGCCAACAACACGGACTGCACATGTGTAAAAACTCTGACTGTTAACTTTCTGCGTTTGCCGTCAGAGTTTGGGGAGCAGGCGGTCGAACAACGCAACAAAGCGCCATCATGCGTCGAGAGGTGGTGACACAGAACCAGATGGTGCTGGTCTCTGAAGCTCGGTGCTGAGCTGCTGCTGCTGCTGCTGCTGCTTCCTGAATAATGGAGCTTCATCGCACACCTGGAAACACACCACTTACTGTCCCACTGTTGCTCCTGATTCATGAGAGCCTCAAATAAAACTAGATTTTTAATAGACATCTAAAAAGATATTATTACATATAAGAGCAAAAATAGCTTGAATAAAAAAAACGTAAATATAGTAAAATGAAGAATAGAACTAGTGATAATAAAAAATATCTACAATGTGTAAAGAGTGTGTCTGATACAACTGAGGAAACAAAGTGCATAAAGTTACAATGTCGGAAATAATGAAAATGATAATTACAGTCGACTCCACTTAAGCGCACGCTCCGCTTAGCTGCATGTGACTTGCAGGACCGCTTTTTGTATAATGTGTGTATACGGGCAATAACTTCGGATAAGCGCACTAGCGATATGACATGACATGTTGCACTCATTTTTAGCGCATGCTCAATAAGGGCGCCCCGCTTAAGCGCACGCTCCGCTTTAACGCACGTGTCGATCTAGTCCGGAGGTCGTGCACGTAAGCGGAGTCGACTGTAAGTCCAATATTACCACTACTCTATGGTTAGTGCTGCCGTCTTCCAGCTTGAAAGTCCCCGGTTCGAATCCAGGTTGGGGCCAGTCTCTGGAATGGTGAGAACGCCCAGGGTTTAGCAGAACAATTTTTCCTCTTCATTTATCCAGTAGGTTGGTTTACACCAGCCCT
This sequence comes from Sandelia bainsii, assembly GCA_032362345.1. Classification (NCBI taxonomy): domain Eukaryota; kingdom Metazoa; phylum Chordata; class Actinopteri; order Anabantiformes; family Anabantidae; genus Sandelia; species Sandelia bainsii. Next base: position 27,137,448 of record JAUMHL010000025.1, on the reverse strand, counting down.
TCAGCAACATTAAAACCACCAACAGGTGACGTGAATTACAATGGCACCTGTCAGGGGGGTGGGATATGTAAGACAGGAAGTAATAAATAAAAAAGTAAAAGTGTAAGTAAATATATGCATACATAAAAGAATAAATGAATGAATACATACACAAATAAATACAGCTAAAAAATACAGAGATAAAATAAAGAAATGCTTAAATGAAAGAATAAACACATATGTGCTGAAGTAAAGCATAAATAAATTATTTATTTGTGCACTTATTTATGTGTTTATTCAGTATATATTCATTCATTTATTCTTTTATGTATGCATACAGCTTATTTATTCATTTCAGTCTTTTTTTTTGTCCATACGTGAACAGTCAGTTTTTGAAATTTAAAAAATAAGCAGCATGACGACCCAAGTGACTCTGACAAGGGCCAAACTGTGCTGGTTAGACAACTCTGAGTCAGAACATCTCCAAAACGGCTTGTGGGGAGTTACCGGTACGCAGTGGTCCAAGGAAGGACAACTGTAGAACCAGCAATAGGATGATGGGCGCCCAAGACTCACTGATGTGTGTGGGAAGTGAAGGCCCATCTGGTCCCACAGAAGAGCTAGTGCAGCACAAATTACTGAAACATGTAATGCTGGTTAGATCAACAGGTGCTGGAACACAAAGTGCATCACAGCTCGCTGTGTAGCTGCACCCACGTATTGGTGCCAGATACCAGAGGACACCTTCAGAAGTCTTCCAGGGTCCATGTCTCGATGGGTTAGAGGTTTCTTGGTGGCTGTGGTGGACCTGGACAATGTTAGGCAGTTGGCTTTAATTTTATGGCTGATCATTGTAGAACCCAGTCATTCACTAGTTTTAATCAAAAAGTACTGCACTGGCCTACATAAACTGTACATCTTCCTTTTTCAGATCTCATAGGTGTGAATTAATAACATCTCAACTTTATCATTATTAAGGTTTATTTTTCATGGATAGAAAATAAAGTTTCATGTGTGTAATGGTCACTGACAGGAAGTGGAATTATGGTGCAGTGGTTAGGATCTATTCTTTTAACACTTTCAATAACAGAGAATCAGAGGTTTGGGATTTTCATTCAAAAAATAACAGCAGTGATGAGGGTCATGATCCATGCAAATGATCTGCAAAAAGACTCATCGTGGAAAAAATGGCCTGAATAATGTGCTTTGTCCCTTCACTTATTATTAGTGGAATTAGTTGCTTCACTCCTGCATCGAATCTCTGATAAGTATGAGAAACCACCACCCGTGGCACACTGAGGGGAAATGAAATAAGGCACACAGAGCAGCATCAATTCATTTGACTTATTCCAAATAATCCTACATGAGCTGGCTTTAATTGCAGGGCACTCTCTCCAACATTTAAATACAATATTAGAGTGACAGTGGGATAATTGTCTGGTTAGCACGGTTGCTGCTGATTTTAGCTACTGGTGCAGATGTTGGGTACATGAGAGAAGAAAAGCAGCAGCAGAGACATTACTGTTTGACTTGCAGGTACATGGTTAGGAATTGAGGTCATTATGCTCCTTTAAGACTAGAACAAGACCAAACAATGTGTAAGAAATGTGCTGGTGGTGGTGCACAGTTAGTGGGCTACATTATAAATGTCACGATTAGACATAGTACTTTAGTTGAGCATTTCCATTTCAAGCTTCTTGTCCTGCACTGCATAACATGCAGAGAAATCAATGGTAAATATTTTATGGTTGTAGTTCTACAGCTCAGTCAGAGCAACTTAATGTTCAAGAAACAACTATTCATAGCAGAAACCATGTGAGCAGCAAATCATTTGAAACACGTCGATAAACACACAAAACCAATTAAAAAGACAAGAAATAATCAACGTGGAAGTAAAATATCTCTGTTTTTCTGAGAAGTTGATGTGCAATGACTGCAGTGAAACAGGATCTACCATCACTGTGGACTAAAACATGCCTGTGTCTGCTGCTGGTTCAAATTGAACTAAATACTGTAAACTACAGTATTGGGCATGTTTGTCACAGTTGATCTGACTCGTGTGAGTTTATCCATGAGTCCAAGTGGACGTTTTTGTCTAATTTGAAGAAGTTTCCTCAAGGCTTCCTTGAGAAATCACGTTCACAAATATGGGCTGGACAGACCAGGACCAGAAAAAACAATGGCTCCGGTCTCAGCTGTTCCTGGTGCAGAGGTGTAAAACCTGAGTCCTCACCACATTTAAGCAGCCACAAATATTCTGCTTGAAGAACTAATCTTCAAGCAACGAGCTTATCACAAAAAGAGCAACAAGTGCAGAGAGCTGATGAATGAGATGCTGATTTCAAAGCACGAACGAAACGGATGATCAGCCAGTGTGACGATGACAATATTCTCAGTTTCCTTTGAACTGCGAATGATTTTATGAAATGAAAAACACATACTACTGCATCCTGCTGGTGCCTCAACCCCCCACCCCCCACCTCAGACTGGAATTTCTGTAGAAAGAAACACTTTGAGACGAGTTTTGTGTCTCTAAAATACAGTGAGTAAAAAATAAAAACCTATTCTTGAAGCTGAATTCTTCAGTTTGACCAACAGTGTTTTCAGCGAGTTCTTCATTTTGCTGAGTGCTCACAAACACTCCTGTCAGTCTTGCTACAGCTACTCACAAGGACTTTGTGTTAGGCTGGTAATACTTGGTTGTCAAACACAGAATGATGATGGATCTGTGCTCTGTTTGTGCAGTAAAAACGTCTGTAGACACTTTAGAATCATTTTGGGAAATGATACGTCTCTTACACGTGCTTGAACAAAAGCTTTTCAGTGATGAGTGACTGTAACAGACACAACATTAAGGCTGCAAACAACCAATTATGCAGAACTAAATCTCTGAAGTCCTGCACCTGCTACAGTTAGTAAAAGTTTGCAGGATGAGTAATTTTGACTATCAGGCCATTTTGAATGCAAGACATGTTGTATACTGTGCTGCTGCTACTTTTACTTAAAGGTAAAGCCTGTGAAGACTTCCTGCACCTCTGGCAGATTCACATGTAGTAAAATGTGTGAAAAAGAATAAACCAGCTCAATGAACTGACTGCTGAACAATTGTGCGTTTCTCTCCTGTTTATGAATGAGGACGTGTGTGAGGAGACCAGATATCAGCTCAGATGGCTCCGCTCTACTCAGTTTGACACCTCCAGGTGATTCTCCTCCTCCAGCTTGTGGATGGGAGTGAGTCACCTGTTAGAGTTGGCGGAGCCAACGCTCCTGTCGCTTAACGCGTTCTGGTTTGTGATCAGGTGGTGCGTTGCGCTGAAGTGAAACGACAGCTGTGAGACAGGTTGAAGGCTTGTGACTGGACACACACTGGTTTGGCAGACTGGTAAGAAGCAGGACAAGAAGCTTCTGCTGACACTGGGGAAGTTTTAAAACCTTCGGTCAGTCACAGTGGGTTTAGGTGGTGGCCAAAGATACAAGTAAACACAATGGCATCGTTACAACTGATGGATTATAAAAGCTGGACCTGTTCAGATTTGAAGAGGAGTTAGTCTGATCACAAACTGCATTCAAATCCAGAAACGTTTTCCACTGTACATGACAACAATCATAATCATTATTTATGACACACTGAAGTTATCACTCTCCATGCTCTGCATTGCACCCCGGACTATTATTAACCATTTTTAGACTTCTTTGTCTTTATTGGTCTTTTGGATTTGTGTATTCTGTGTATTAATTATTTTGTGTTGGTGCTGATTTTTTCTTTTTTGGTTGTGGTTCTTTCCTGTGGAACTGAGAGCAGCTGTAACAAGGCAAAACTATTTCTCTCTGGGATTAAAACAAAACATAACTCTGGACTTACACAACAGACCAGTGTAAAAATCTTCATCTCCATAATGTTCAGAGTGTTGTTGGGGTGGGTGGAGTGTTGCTGAAGTCTTGTTTGGGGGCAGGGCTTAGCAGCAAGCATCATAGCTTGTTGACAGATTGTTGTGGGGGGTGGGGGGGGTGCAGAGGCTAGTAGTAGTGGATTTTCTCTGTGGTAATGAAGACTCCTGGGACCAGGATCAATACATAGTGTATAGTACATTTAATTTACTAACTCAAAATAGAAGCTGCTAATATCTTGCACCTGAAGGCAAAGTAACTATAAAAGGTACATTTTCATTGCACTGTAAAACTTCTCTGCTCTTCTGTGTTGCAGAAAAGAATATAAAAAAGCACAGCGGTGACACATTTATTAACATGATGAATTGCTTTTGGACGGGACATCTTGTACTGCCTCGTACACGAAAAGTATGATTTATGATTATCTCAGAGTTCACTGTCAAAAAACAATACTGGGGGAATTATCGGCATTTGAGAATCTCTGTAATACAAATTAACGATCATATCACGCGGCGAGCCCAGTCAGACCCCGATGAATTACACTTCTTAATGGCCTATTTTGAAACATTAATCAATTCATGACAAAGCTATAACTCAGTGCAGTGGTGAGAAAAAGTGTCTCATCCTCCTGCCGTGATCCTCCAACAAGGGAGAAATCTCAGAGGACACACTTTTATTTTCACCTTAATAACGAACAAGACAAGTTCACTGTCTCGGTGGTTTATTTCTGTGACGTATTGCATCGTTTAAAGGTGAAGAGGTGAGGTGATTTGGGCGTTCATCTCGGAGTGCCACTTCATTTGAGGAGGCTTTTACTCATTTCTTTAAGTGTGAGCGGGGCGGTGGTGGAGGTTAAATGCATGTAAACACTGTTTACCCATCCATCAAACTCAGAGGCAGTGTTTGTGCAGACCTCCCTCAGTGTTTACTCTCACTTTACAACATTAGCGAGCTCAGACTAAGATTTTTCTGCACATGTCATTACTTGAGGTTTGGATAGAAGCCTCTTTGGGTCCAGACCAGAACCACTGCTATAAAGACTGAAAGCTCCATCTTTCCCTCCGTCGTGGTTGTGGATGCCCTGATTATAAAATACACATATTGATGATATTATCAATGAATATATGTATTTTTGAATGGCAGAAAACATATATCAATGAGTAGCATCATTAATGATTTGTGTTTAGTTTGCTCAAGAATAAAGTTGTGCAGAAATAAAGTGTAGCACATCTCAAATGCCAGCACCTCTCAGAGGGGAGAGCTCGTGTGGAAGATGCCGAGAAAGCCGACTGACATTGTACCAGCGCTGTTGCAGAATCTCCCATCACACCTTGTGGGCTCAGAGTCCGTCGCCATGGAAACCCAGGCGACATGCATGTTGTTATTTGCAGGCATCGACTTCACAGCCCCACCACTGCCATTATGTATCAGTTCTCACCAAGACAGAGAAGCTGGGGGAGGAGGAGGTGCAAAGTGAGAAGTAAGGAAAGAGATGGAAAGACGTGAGCTGAGAAATGGAGATGGTATTTTTTTCCTTTAATTATTCATTCTTATCACGCTGATGCTCCCTGAAATACTGAAACCAATAATCTTTAGATACACGTCTACTGTGTGTGGCTGCTAAACGGGCACGTCTGTTGCTACAATTCTTCCTACCATCCTGCGTGCTGATCCCTTTTACTTCATATGCCTCACGCTTCGTGTTTAACTTCATCGACGTGGATACGAGACACTGAGGTGCTAAAAGGCTGAAACAGACTGAGGGAGGAATTGGTACTAGTAAAAGAATGACATGAGAGTAAGAGAGAGAGAGAGAGTTCTATGCAACTAAACCACAACTGCAAATATGTTTTGTGGGAAAGGTCAGTAGTGACTGGATCGTATTCTGATGCAGCACAGATTCTAGATGAAAGAAGTACAGCACATATTAATGGTACGTATTAAGAGTCACAGCAGGATCAAAGTGCACGACTGTCACACAGCAAACCTGAGTCCATGTCCATGTGTGATTAAGTTTAGATGAAACATGCTGGTAAAGATAAGTCTTTTTAATGTGAATCCTTTAGGTCTGAAAGTCACAAATGACCATGGTTTGCTTTCTTGTACTGTAAAATACTGATACTGATGATATGAATCAAGTGCTACATGTCCTTTTTCTTAGCAGAACGCCAACTTTCTAACTTATGTAACTAAAACAATGATTTTTTTCACATTTTTATGACATTGAACTTGAAATAAATGATATATATCAGAATGAAAATGTCCATTGTTTCCGTCTCAAGTTTCATGAAGATTTCATGAACAGTTTTACTTCAGGTCCTCCTATTTTCAGCATCGTCTTCAGCGGGTTTTCTGTATCTTCAGTGGTAATAGCCAGAGTTCCTGCCCATGCTGCCACACAAAGGGGCTGCTTTGAAAAAATGTTGGAATCTTTTTTCATTTATATATTTATACAACATGCAGGTTAGTTGTATAGAAAAGTTCTTTTCAGGAGACAGTTTTAAGTACAGAAGATAGGACGTGGTACCAGGTGGTCTGCTGAAGAAGCCCCTAGATCAAGGTGCCTTGATTTCACGTACGTGTGTTTAGCAGAACCTGTGTTTTCACTGCTGCTTAAACAAATAAGAAACTAATTTGAAGTAGTTTCATCACTAATGCCATTGTACAGTCTAAAAAGTATCTTCCGCACAGAAGGGGATTAATTGCAATCACTAAATGAATACTATCCAGGTATGCAAACATTAATTTGAAAATAAGGTTCTTCTAAATTGTTCGGGACCAGTGGAAATGTGAAGGTCAAGTCTGTAATTACATGGTCTGAGTCACATCATCTGTTGTCCCTCGGCAATCAAAAGCAGGACCAATTCGTCCTCATTCTCAATCACAGTCTGTGCCTGAGTCATTCTCACTGGAGATATTGCTCATCAGAAAAAAACCTTGGCAAAATATAATGAAGAAAAACACATTCTGCTCCATAATTTAATAAAAAATATTATTGGAACTCGGCATATTAAACATTTGAAAGACATGGAAATGTGCTTTTCAAGAGGTTTTAGACAGGAAATGGTTGTGCTGCTCACAGGTTAACTAAGGAATGTGATGTTAGTGATTTCTGGTTTTGAAAAGATATTCAGGAAATTCACCAAAAGTAGCTGAAATAAACAAGCACTGAAGAAATACCGAAGCCCAGAAACTGACAAGTGGTTGTTTCAAATGCAAAGCCTGTATAGATTTTACTCGTGTTAACAAATGACTCTTTGTAATGAGTTCTCTGTAACGATCACGTTAAATGTACACTGACCTGCTCTTGTAGAGGTGTTGTAATTAACTCAGTGATTTGTGATTTCATTTCTAGCAATGACACATCAACCTGCTGCAGACAAAAGGTGAAGTGCTCACATTATCTACTCTGCATGGTGCACGTTTAGAGAACTGTACATACAATGTTCACATATAGCACAGTTGTGTTTAGGAACAACAACATGCTGCATTTAACAACTTGCTTCACAACATATCCCATGAGCACCTATACCTGTCTGCATTACGGAAGCAACCAGTCAGCATCTGTCATCGTAATGCAGGTTGAGGTGACACTCAACTAATCAACATATTCAATGTGCATGTGCATATTACACATCCTATAATTAGACCAAACTCATCTGTCCTCCAAATGAAACAACAAAATGTCATCACCTTTCCAAATGACAACGTACCTGCACTACATTTTCCTCACACGTCCTGATTAAAGCCGTGCTGTTGATGAGTTTTCTCACCTGACAGTGAACAGCAGAATGACTTGTACAGACTGCAGCTAAATCTGAACGTATTTCCTATAACATCAGCCATACATTTGTAAAAGATTAACATTTAAATGCTGAGGTTTCTCGGTTTTGTCAGCTCCTGGGGCCAGAAAATCCAGAGGTTCGATTGATGTGCGTTGACACATTCCTGGACGTCTGTGATCGTGCCGCTGTTCAGGAAGAGCAGGAGAGAGGCTTCCTCCTGCGGTGCAGGGTGACTCGAAGGAGGCCGGTGGCTCTTCCAAACCCAGCCACCGTTACCTTACATCTTCCTTACCGCTCTGTCTGTCTGGCTCCAGTGAGAGAAGACTTCCCGGTGGCACAGATTCCCACCTCCAGGTCTCACCACTCAGGTTTGCCGTCTCCCAGGAGAAGCCTCCAGTCTGCGAATGCTGATGACTTGTAGACTGAGTCTGGCCCCTGAGAATCTCATTAAAGGCTGATGTTTGTTTAGATGCCTACCTGGAGGCAGCAAACACCAACACACACACACACACACACAGCAACACACACAAAGATGCACAGCAGTAAATGGACCCTTCAGGTCTACTCAGAGGTGTAGTGATGCATACAGGTACACAGCAGATTCCCACCTCTGCACGGGAGATTTACAGCTTATCTACCTAAATCCATTTTTTTCCATTCTCTACACATCCTGTAGGGTGACGTGACAGCCAGTCGTTTTTTAATTGTTCACAAAATATCCAGATTGCCATAAAGTTCCAGTTTTCATTCAGGCCTTTAGTCAGATGGTTTTGTGCGGGTTTGAAGACTACATCAGTTAATCTGCACACAAGTGGTATCACCTGTGTCAAACAACTCACGCGAGTGGACAAACTGTGCTCTGTGAAGCGGGAACACTTGATCAACACATGAGAAGTGAAGAACTTTACTGCAGACTTGTCACATGTAGGTTCATCAATTACATCGCAGCTTTATATCTACAGGAGTCAAAATGACGCCTTCCCCATGTACAAAGTGTCTTCTCATCATATTCACTACATCACTAAATCTATTTTATTTTTGGTGGTGTCCATACATCAGCTTGTAAAGGTGCAGTAATGCTGATGTGGCCACTGAATGATGAAGTGATATCATCAGACTTATTCACAGATTAATCTGTTGGATTACAGATTACTAAACACAGGATTGAAAAAGGCTTCATATCAACACCATATTCATGTGTTGACAGTGGAGCGTTATTTATATCATGAATACCTAACGTTTTTCCATTTAGTTAATTGTAATAAAATAAAGATGTTCGGCTCAGAGTGTGTGTGTGTGTGTGTGTGTCTCATTTTTTCTGTTTCTCTCTGTGGATCTGTTGGATGTAGAGAAAATAAAATGCCATGAAATCCAATAGCAAAGAGGGACAATAAACTGATGCCCTGTTTGAGAGAAGCAGTGCGGCAGCCAAGTGCTGCACTATGGGTAATAAATCAATGCTCCTGACAACTGTCCACATTGTGTCTGTGAAACCAGTGAGCTCAGCTGATGCTTTGACCCGAAGCCAAATATATGTGATGCAGGGCAGACACTGTGATACTACTTACACTGCATTGTTCAATGAAAAGACACACGAGGGTGCTCAGAAATACAATTCTAATGACACCAGCAGGACACATGGACACGTAAAGGCCAGTTGGTCAAGTGAGGGTTGTGCAAACACACATGCACAAATACACAAGTGGCCTGTGAAAGGCCGGGCACACCAATTAGGATGCTCCCTAGGGTGCCGTGCATCTTATCTCCACTTCCCCGTGTGCGGCCTGTTAGGCAGCTAACAGATACAGCACAGCTCACAGGCATGTGAAGGTGCACCGAGACCAGATAAGCAGTAAATTAGAGGCGAGCGGAGGAACGGTCCATGTAACGCAGCTCAGTCTGCATCAGCGCTTAAAGTCATGATATGATGTTAGCTGCAGAAACCAAACCACCGTTAAATCGAGTGTGACTGCAGTGATTTAGGTTTATTACATTTCAGAAACAGCTTCTACAGGCTTATCTGCATTTGTTAAGCTCATCATTTCTCCTTATTAGAAAACACAGATAATATACAGTATTCATTAATAATAATAATACATATGAATATCAATGTACATAATAATATTAATTAATACTGATGAATTAACATTTAATTAGCAATATGACAATTCTGGGGGAACTGGAAACATCAAAGGAATTTATAGTCTGTCTAAATGTGTCTGTGCAGTCTGCTTTACATGTTTCATTCGATTAGGGACAGACAGTGCAGTCTGTGTTACAGATATTTTTTAATACTCAATGTAACAGAAGCATGTTTTCTATATTTCAGTAACACAATAGCCCCAGCAAATAAACACACACAACAAGTGTTGTTGCTCTGTAACTCTGGGGTTCCTGCTCCTGAAATGCTGAGTTACTACTTATCATGGTTTGTATTATTTAACCGTCTCTGATTATTGTCAACATGCGTAATTTTTTTTGTTGGTGGATTCACACAGGAGCAGACAGAGGAGAGGATAAACTGCCGTCCCTCAGGGAGTCACTTCAAGTTAATGGGTTTTACACAGAGAATACAAACATGTGAAACTGTGCATGTCTCATTTATGTTCTGTTATGACTCCAGGATTTTGTAGCAAGAAGCTACTCTGTGCTCTGTGTGAGCACTGAGCTGCACAACACAACATATGACTGCAGTGGGAGCTGGGAGGTGAGAAAGTCTGGTGTGGTTGAGCATGATGATGGCAAACTCAAGGACAGCAACAAGGACAGAAGACGTGCACAGAGCAAAAAGTGAGCAAACAAATTCAATAAAGCTCAGTAATTCTTCTAAGAAGGTACTTTAAAGGTTTCATGAAATGCACCTTTTCAGCTGGTAAAATGGGTCCTTGGAGTCCTACAAAGAGTTCTGTGATTTCATTTGGTTAAAAAAACGACAGGAGCCATCCCTCAAAGGCCCCTTCTCTGGCATGGGATTCAGAAATGAGTGGTTTTGGGATGTGTTGTTATGAATCCAAGGTAACCATAACCCCTCTGCTAAAGGCTAGTCCAAGATCTACGCAGTACCACTGTTAGAGCAAAGCGTTCTTTGGAGAAACCGCAGTGTTGCAACAATGTTTGACGCAGAGCAAAATTTCTCTGCATGCGTGGGTACGGAGGCTACAGTGATGGGGACGTGCTGTAAGCGAGTTGTGGTCAAGGACACAACTTTTCCCGTGCGTGTGCCGTTTCGTTAGCAACATCAGTTATGGTTTTAATAAACAAGACTACAGTGGCATAATGGGAGCAAGCAGCAATGTAGTCAAGCAGTCAGATACTGTATTAACTATGATGTAACACTAGGTGGCGTTAGTTGGAACCTTTTGTTGTGCTTCTTTCCTGAAGTAGGTTTAACCATCGTGCTGGTGCTGCGAGAGAATAACTCTTCATTAATTCCAAAAATATGTTGCATTAGAACATAATTTATTCAATTTACTGATTTTCCATATAAAAACATAGTCACACTTGGAAATAATGTGGAGACATGGCTGGTACGAGATTAAATGAAGCAGATATGATACATTTCATAAGCATCATATCTGAATAAAGTACAAGAACAAAAACACAAACCAGAACAATGTAGGTGAAATGAAGAACAAGCTTGTGTCAGCTCTACAAAGCTGCATCTTAAAAACATCACATGGAGTCGAGCATAGTCTGAAAACCTCAACCTGACACAGATCACAGAAGATTTTCCTCGTCCCGCATCGTACAATGTGGCATTCAATAATCTGAATCCATTGTTGTTATCACACACCGTCTCTCTCAGGGATGTAAAACTTCAGTGGCACAGTGATGATGGATTATCATGTCTTATAACTGCGATAAAGCCTTTTAAAATCTCATCCAAGCATTTCAGGTAGTGTTAAGTCAGACAGTGTCCTACTAAAGCTGCACCACCTTGTGATGCATTACTGCAGCGTCCAGTGATTTACAGTTTAGGGCCTGCCAGAAGAACAGCAAATATTTCCCCATAACCCCTCAAGGCCGAGATGTGTTGGAGGTGATGACCTTTACATCCTCAATGGGGCTCCGTCAGGCATCCAGACACGTACAAGCGTTGTGTTGCTGGGTCAGGTCTGAACATTTAACTCATGACATTTCGCTGACACTTGTCAGCAGGGTGACTGCTGTACGATAAGTGAGCGTGAGGGGGTTTAGTGTCGGAGACAAGGACACAGAAACTTATCATTCAGTCATGCTGGGGACTGAAACTTTAACCTTTCACAACTGTGCAGAAGAAATAAGAAATCATGTTTGGAATATAATGTATTATTATCTAAGATTTTAATGTTGAGTTTTAACCAAGAGTTGTTACTAGTTATGCCTTAGATATTTTCTGCAGTAGCCACTCAACATATTGCGTCTTCAAACAGTAGTTTTCATTGTTAGTGATGGAGTCTCTCAAACGGAAAAAATAAGCTACAACAGAGTCTATTTCTAAATGAAGTATAGACCTAACCCACACCTGTAGTCTACAGGTGTGGGTTAGGTCTATACTTCACACCTGTAGTCTATACCTGTAGTCTACAGGCTACAGTCACTCACTCTGCATTTTCCACTGATTCCATCACTGGTCTGAAACAGTTTGTAAAGTTGATGCATTTGGTTTAGTTTCTTATCACGCACAGAAATATCTAAGCACATAAACTGTGTCACTGGAAGCCCTGTGAGGGTGTTCTTGTCACCTCTTTGGTTGAATTATCTGTTGTTATCACCACCGTACATATGGACTGGTAGGTAGGACATAAGCTATTAGCAATTTCATTCAGTGCTATCTTATTTGGTTTTACACAAAACAAATTTGTTTGACTTAGGCACAATACTGAGTTTACTAGGGTTAAGGGCGGTGGTGTGGGTTAAAATATATTAACTACATTGACAACTAGTTTCAATCAGGACACAAACTTGTGTTTCTCGTTTTAAAGTCCTGTGCTTTAGAGCGTTTGCAAAACAGATACTGTCTTGAGCACAAATGATGCAACTCATGAAGGGCTTGATTAGTTGCACCAGCTGTGCCTGAGATAGAACAAATCAAAGAACTGAACTGGCTAGGGGGGGTTTGTTGAGTGTCATGTTTGATTGCCTGTTAGAAAGACAGAAATAAGTCAAAAGAATCGTCAAAAAAGCCATCAATGGCTGCAACCAGATTTCTGGGGATGCCCTTGAAAATACCTGCAACAAGAATTTGTGGCAGCAGGCACTGAGGTTTCAGTTTGTACAGTAAGGTGCCTACTAAACTATGAAGGTTTCTGTACCAAAAGACAAACACTACTATTGACCCGAAAGCACAAGAAAAGTCGACTCGTTTTCTCAAAATAATAGAAATTGTAAATATAAATAAAAATACAGTCTATGAATCTCTCTGGGTCTATGAATCAATGTTTTGTCTGGATGGAATGAAGCATATTCCGGAAAGAACACTGTGCTTAAAGTGAAGCCTGGTGGTGGCTCTGTGATGCTGTGGCGCTGCATTGCTTCTTCTGGCAATGGAAACCTGCAGAGTGTGGAGGCAAGATGGATTCATTCAAGTATCAGGACATCCTGGGAGAAAACTTCATGCCGTCTGTAAGCAAGCTGAAGCTGGACATCATTGGAACTTCCAGCAGAACAGGGATACCAAGCAAGCCTCAAAGTCCACGAAGGTTTAGTAGCAAAAGAGGTCCTGGAAGATTCTAGAGTGCCCCGCGTCACAGTCACCTGACTTGAACCCCATAGAAAATCTCCGGTGGGAACTGGAGGCCAGTGGCCATGAGGAATGGGCTAAGATTGTTCAGGAATGCTGCCAGAAGCTGGTGTGTGACTATGAATCACATTTGAAGCAGATCATGGAAGTAAAAGGGTGATATACTATATACTGAAGATGCTTGTCATGAAGGGGGTGAATAATTTTGAGAGTGCAGGAACATCTTGTAACATCAGTTGTACTGAGCTATTTCTTTGATCTGTTCATTGCACACAGCTGAAATTTATACATTTTGCAGCTGTAACTCACTATTCAATGGATTAGTAACATGAATCACCTGGAATATTTTTATAAGAGAAAAATTGTTGTACAACATGAAGCAATGTCACAATTGCCCTTTGCTCATAACTGCCAGAATGATTTAATAATAAATACTTTATTGATCCTCTTGAGGAAATAGTTATTGGACAGCTGCCAGAAAGTACATGTCAACGCTACTACGGGGTTTCAGTGTCTTGTCTAAGGACACTTCAACATGCAGTCAGGAGGGAACGGGAATCAAACCACCAACCCTGTAGTTTATAGATGACTGCTCCACCAACTGAGGTAGTGCCGCCCCAAGCTTGACAGTTTATCAGCAAAACTATACCAACTGATGTGGATCAAACTGAAGTCGCATCATGTTCTCACTACAAATAAACTGCTCCAGAGTTTGGTTGTGACCGGACTACACCACAAAAGGTTTTTTGGTCCACACCTAACTGTGGTCAGACATGCACAAGTGAAGCACACTAAGGGACAAACAGGTTTGAAAACCCCCTCTGAAACTCATTTACCTTTTATTTCAACAGGGTTTACTTCATGGGATATTCTGATTACTGATCAGATGTCACATTGCTGAAACAATCAGGTGAAAATGCATGATACACAAAAAATATTACTTTCTCATTACGCACATGATAAAAATTCATTTTCCCTGTTTGTGTGAGGAGCGTTTCAGACCCACACACATGTCGAAACTGGACTGAGCAGGTGCATCCAGCAAACCTTTGTTTCACCCAATTCCACATACAAAAAAATCATATTATATTTTAGAAAATCATTTTTAAGTGTAGCATTTTCAGTAGTAACATTTTTTATTATCATCATCATCATCATCATCAGGTGAAGTGCACCACCTCCAGCTGCACAGATACTTTCAGACTCTGCAGCTGTTCTGTCAAGTTCTGGCAGCAGGTGTTTGTTTCTGTCAGCAGCCTTTTCCAGCTCAGAGGCAGGAGTGCTGCTTTAGTCACACCTCAGACTGAAACACTTTTCTGCTGTTTACTTCACCAATATGTTTTGGTGTGTGGTGGACGCAGCATTTGACCAACCAGGACTCTAACACACCATGTAATTGTAACATCTGCTAGATTCTGCCCAACAATGTTTACTGTGTTTCCCCCTGATCTCTCCGTCCCCATCGTCGCTTCGACTGTCAACTATCTGGTAAAAGCCAGGGATCACCTTATAACAAAAGCTGTCAGCTTTGATGCACATACCTTTTCATACCAATTCAACTGTGTGCACTAGATCTATGCTGTCACAATAGCACCCCCAATGATGGTCTTTTTCTTTCCCACATGAAACAAGCATCACTGCGAGAAAGTTTTTGATGTTTGAACAGTAGCATAACAGAGAGAAATTTCCAGAATATACTGATAATGTGATGCTCTGAATGGCTAGCCCCTGATCTGAACATCACAACACTTCTCAAGTCAAATCACATCAGTCACCCTCTGCTGTAATCAGTGGTCTTTACAGTGGTGTCACGGTCTCGTCAGATCATGTTCTGATCATCAGATTCACTTCTCCTTCAGTATCAAAGTAATCCAGCTGATTGCGTGAAGCAGATTGCTATTTGCCACAGCTAACTGGGACACGACTGGATTAATGCCACTCCAACAAACAAAAACGCAAAATCAAGCTGCAATTATTGTTGGAAAAACTGATGAATTAACATTACGGAGCTGAGAGGTCAATACGGTTTATAAAGGTCTGAGGTCAAGTCCTCTAGAAACACATTAGTATGGTGTTAACAGAAGAGACATATCCTGTTATTAGAATTTTTAGCTATAGAAGATAATTCTTGAAGTGAATCAACAGATCATAATCCTGTGCACAGCGTAAACTCATGCATCTACCAGGGTGCTCAGCAATTCCTGCACACGTGACGGACATATAGATCATCTTCATTTATTTTATTTACCTAGCAGAAGTGCATTTCACATTGTGACTTCTTCAGGCTTGTGCTCATGTGTGATGCAAAACGTGTTGCTCACAGACTCGTGCTCACATACAACTATTAATAAATTAAGATGATCTCAACGTCCCTTGTGTGCGCTGCAATTCCTGCTTCATGAATATTTCTCCTTGACAGTGTCAGATATGTGATACTAATCTGATCAGTCTCTTGAAGAGAACAGATGGTATGTGTGAATGTTCTGCTAGAACTTTGTAGTGTCTGGACATGAATAATATTCATATTGAATCCGACATATGACATAAACTTAAAGGTCTTCATGTCTTGATTATTGTCTGTACTAAATCCAGCTTCTGCAGATACAATGGTTTTAGAGCAGTGCACCACTATAAATTATGGGATACATTTAATGTTGAATACTGCTTTAAAGTGGTGTTGGCAAAAGTGTGTATCAAGTGCAATTTAAGTTTTTTTTCTGACACGTGATACGCAGGCTCACTCAAAACCACAAGTCTGGATATCAGGATAGAACCACAACCATCCCGCCCAGCTGCTGTATTTTCAGAACTGATGCTTTTAAATAATGACTAATTCTGTAATATGACTATTTATCAGAAACAACTCATCAGTTTCATGGTAGCAGGACCCTCATTTTCTCCCAATGAGCAAAATGACTTACATTTTATTAGACTATTAGTTCTGTCTGTCGTTTGTACACTTGGGTAAATATATACTCGGTGTCTTTTTGTATCTAGAGCTGAGGAAACAGAAACATCAGTTTGCCCTTCAGGTTGTGGAACCCTAAATACATCAGCAGCTGCCCTGAGGCGCTGGCTGACAGACGCTACTGGTGGCGCCGTGATCACTTTCTCAAGGCAACAGCACAGACCATCGGCACAAGGTTGGATGCTAACAAGACCTGACACCGGAAGATGCTCATCAGCTTTGTGAAAAGCAGGATAAAAAGCACTACCTACAGGGATTCTTTAAGCAACTTAAGTTCCCACAACACATGGCTACTATCACACAACACTAAGCATGTCTTCATCATCAAGTTGACAGCGCCTTGCGATGTCCACCTGAAGGAGGCTTTTGACAGGAAGCTTTTCTCATGACGAGGACCTCATCAGCCTATGCAGACAGGGAGGTGGAAGGACAAGTGTCTGCCAGTAGAAGTCAGATCCACTCAGTACGTTGGGCATCGAAGGCAAGGAAAACAAGAAAGAGCCGTTCGCAATACAACCAAAGCAGCAGAGAAAGCCTCAAGCTGGCTGTGGCTCACATGCTGTGGTCTCGTTTGCCAACAGTATACAAGGAAGAATCTGATCAACCCCTGCTGGGTTGTCTTATGTCGAAAGACCCAATCTCCCGATGATCCCATGCATATTATTAAATATATATATATATATATATATATATATATATATATATCTAGTTAGTAGCATCAGCAGATTTGTTCATTAATTCCAATCTAGCTGTTTTAACAAGATAAAATGCTCATCACTGACAGATGTCTTAAATGTTTTTTGGACGTTAGACCAAACTAAATAAATTCAGTTTACAATAACTTGAACGGTAATGGAGAGAAAACTGATCATCCACATATCTGAAAGTGGCTCAAGAAAACAATATAACAGAAAAAAATGGAGACTTTCATTTTGGACTTTAGGAAATCCTAATGGGAATTAATAGAATACGTCTCGTCATCTTTCATCTGACTTCAACCTCAAACATGTCTCTGAATGAGAACGATGCTGCTGAAGAGAGCCTAGGTCAAAAGTAAGAAACAAGCATGAACTGGTGGAAATGGTGAAACATAAACAGTTGCAAACAAGTAAAGAGTTTACAATGCCCTGTGCTTCACTCATCGTGTCCTCATTTATTATTTTTTATTACTCATAAGATATCTCTGCTCCTCCAGCCACCTTTTTTTTTTTTTGCTCTTGGTTGCGTGACGATCTCTTTCTACCCTTCAATGCGTCAGCCATGATGAGAGGAGGCCGGAGGCAGCAGCTGAGATAGAGAGTGAGGAGGAGAAAGAGTAGGTCGGGAGAAAATGGAGGTTTGGAAGAGTGGCTGGTATAATGAAGGAAGGTGCAGGGGGAGAGAGAAGTGTGGAGGAAGGAAGAATAAGGAGCAGGGACAGATGGTGGAAGGACGAATGGACTGTGTGATGGAAGGTGTGAACTGTGAGGAAAAGAAGAAGCTAAGTGGAGAGGGAGGCTAAATCAAAATTGGAAACAGATGAATGAAAGGATGGAGAGAAGGAAAAGCCAGAGGGAAAGTGATAGCTATGGTGAAAGAAAGAAATGTGGAAGAATGAACAGAAGGAAGAGAAGCTGGGATATGTGAGAAAAGAGAGAGGCGCAAGAAAGAGGGATGGCACAATCAGCACGCACCGAACGGGAATGGGCGATTTTGCGGTAAACAGCAAAGCCTGAGCTGGAGGTGTGAACGAGGGTGAGGAAAAATGAGAGGAGAGAGGGAGGACGAGAGGAGGAGGGGAGTCACAGCTTGCTGACAGTGACGCATGAGAGAATCCTGAGGAGCCTCCAGGCAGACTTCCACCAGTGGTGGGTGAATTCCTTCATCCTACGGCCCGATGCCATGGCAACGTCTCGCAGAGCCCGGCTGGAAGTCAGGAGCAGAGGCTGCACGTTCGCCTCAGGAGCCTGGGGGACGTGGATTAAAGGCTATTTCACATTTGAGCTACGTTACAGTCTGACTGGATTCATGTGACCCTTTCAGCAACGAACTTCCAAGGCTGATTTGCTCTGGGGAGGACATGCCCCCCCCCCGCCAGTAATGAACATATTCATAACATTTCTGTAGAAAGTGATGTTTTAAATGTGAACGGAGTCTGTGGTAGTGATGAAGCTGATCCCTTTGGCTTTAATTACGTCCCTCCTCCACTAGTTGCTGCACGTTAAGTTCGCAGCAGAAGTCCAAACAGCCAGACTGGGTCAAAACACCTGTAACAGTAGAATAAGACCTTTGTGTGTTGTATTAGCTTTCCAAGGAGCTCAGACTTTCTTGGAAGGATTTTTATTTTTATCCTGCAGGCACTGAGTTCACGAGCCTATGTCAGCAAGCACCAGCCCTGCTGAAATGACCTTGGACACAACTCCAAAGCCCTGCCAGCTACTGGGTGCAGCCAATGACCCTGCACTCTGATCTGCTGACCTGCTTGCTGTTGGTTGAGGAGTTTGCCCTGTAGGGTTAAATAAAGTATCACATTAATATTCCTGATCCTCTGTCTGCACAAGTCTGAGATCATTCTGCAGGCAGCAAAAGCATAATGTTAAACTGCTGAAGCTAAACATTCTGAATATAGGGCAGATGTAGGAAGATACTAACACAGAGAGACAAAATACAAAAAGTTACTGTACGCCGGTAACTGTGCCTCATTTATGCATTTAAACTACTGTATTGTGTAAAATAATTGATGATGAAGTTCTACCACATATCTGGAGATGATGCACGTGCCTGTTGCAATCACAGAAACATTTCTATGAACTTGGCCATTTAAGCTCAGTTTTTAGTTCACAGTGTAACAAATAGTCCCCAGTAAAGTAGCTGAATCGGTTCTAATCACTTCCTGTTTGCAGTGTACTGACTGAAATCACTGTAACTTCGAAGGTAACTTAAAAAGATGAAGATTCTCAGGTACATTCTGCAGTTATAAGCTTTGCGTTTTTGTGTGATTTCTCAGTGGACTGTGGATGTTTATATGCAGCGGACATCAGAGATAATTATATTCTCTGTAAGTTATTCTTCTGACGCTGTATCTTTTCTTTCTCAGCTCTCGTCACAGTGTGAAACATTAGTCCTGGGGTTTTATGGCATAGCTGAAATCTTTAATCTTACACACACACACACACACACAAAGACTGAAGTTGTTTAGTTTCACTGTAGTTTATAAGAATTAAAATATGGAAACTGAAAGAAAAGATCAGATTCAAATGGAAGATGCAGATGTTCAAACAGTTTAACTTAATATCCATAAATTGTGCTTCATGACGTCAGTAAACAGCAAAGGTCAGTGAGAATAAGCCTCATACTGTGATTTACAACAGGCTGAATGTATTTGTGAATAAAAACCTGGTAGGAATAAAAAAATAAAAATGATCTTAAATGAGAGGAGGAGAAGCAGAAACTAATCACAGTTCACAGGTTTCATTATGTTTTATCTGATTAGATCAGCTTACACCATGACAACAGTAACTAATTATAAAACTTTAATTTATTTTGATTGTGTTTTAAAAATTGACACCAGATAGTCCCAACTGTGCTCGCTATGTGCAGCCTTCACACACACGCACGGCTTCTTTTAGAATATTTGCCATCACTTGTTAGCTGCACTCAGGGATGTAATCACCATTGTTGTCCACGTCTGATTGCACTGATTGTGAACAAAAATGAGGCTGATCGTAATCGACAGGTCACTGCCACAATCTGATTTTCCTCAATGACCTCTCTTTTGTTGTGAAGAACAATTAGCATCAGTAGCAGCAGAGATATTAAGGGCTTCTTGTTTGCACTGTTCAGACATATGCCCTAATTGCAGCCTTCCAGCGACTCTAGTTACAGTGTATTTCTTTAAAAAAGAATCTTTTGTATTCCCCCAGCTTCTCCCTGTCTCTCTGCTGACACCTCACTGCCTTCATTGGCAGGCAGATGGTCCATGTTCCCTTGATTTGTCTTTTTAGCAATCGTTCCCCCTTAACACCACACCAGTAATGAGCTCTACTGCTCTAGCAAGACAATCGCTCCCCACGATTCTGAGGTAAACAATTCTTTCAGGATTATGGACCAGACTACATGTCACATCCCAGTGGTTCTCTTGTAAAGGCTTATTTGAATGATAAAAAAATAAAAATAAAATCCCCACCACAGTTGGCAAACACACAGAGGTAATTAGACGCTGCTAAGCAGTTTACTGAAGATGCTGACACAAAGACAGTAAATTACAACTGTACTGTGTCAGAGCAGAGGGAGGGAGGGGAAGGGAACAGAAGAGAGAAATGTGTGTTACTACACACTATGTGCCATGTGCATCTGCAGTACACTCAATAATATGTAGTGTTCGTAGTTGTTTTTCTATGGTTGATCCATGAAACTGAGTCTTGACCGTTTGATATTCATGGTTCCCTGACGATGATTCACAAAGACTGGTGATGATCTGACTTTTCATCTAGCGTCCTAGTAAAATAGATGTTTTAAACACCCAGTGTGTGAAACAAGAGTCTAGTTTACTTCTCTGGCACTGAGGACACAAATCTGCGGGCTGCACATGGACGCCCGGCTCAGAGTTCGTCTCCCCATGGACTGAGGAGGTGATGAAATGTATCTCGCAGATGTACAAAGTATGAACTGACCTTTATGTACCAAAAATGCTTTGCAGGAAATTCAGACATGCAACATTGGATGTCAAGAGACACCAAAATTCCATTTGTAAGATTTAATAGTTGTTTGTTTTTCAGGACTTTAAGCAGAACCAGAACCTCCTTTTTCTTTGAGGGTTGCCTTTTGGGAGAACTGTGTCTACAGACAGGACAGAAGGTATTATGAAGGTACACACGGTGTTTTGAGTATATTTCACGTTGTCACGTGTAGTATGGATTTTAGAAAAGAAGCACCGTCCATGTTCTGTCTTTATTATCTGAACGTTCTTTACCTCCAGGCAAATCATTACCTCTCCATAATTCTGCTTTCCAGCTGGTTTCCAATCATCATATTTAATAATGCTCTCCAGCTCTCTGGGTCTGATTAGGCGCATTGGTTAATGATTGCTGTCTTGCGCTGAGCTCTGGGGGGTACTGAAGGGCTCACAAAGAATGGTCAATTAAAGCACAAGTTACTTTCTCAGCTCATAAGAAAGATGGATAATATTAAGCTTTGGGAGCACTTCCACTAGTGGTTGACTCAAATTTTAACCAGTGCAGTCAACATACAGGACAAAAGTCTGCCTCAAGTGGACGAATCAAACTGACTCATTCAAAAAAGCTCATAAGACAAAGTGTTTCTCTGTGATTCATTGATAGAAGATATTTATGAAATACTCATTTTTGAAAAGCTGACAGAGGCTCACAAAGCTTTCCCCACACATACAGCATACTGTACTGGACCTCATGCAGGAACACCAGTTTTTACTTCAAATATGGTTCTAGTTACGAATAATGGCCGAGACCTGTTGTAAGAGTCCTGAACAGGGAGACTCACTTATCTCTTTCCCTCCAGGGAAAAACACATTAATTTAAGAATTACAACAGCTTCATCTGAATAAATCTGAAATTTAAGATACAGAAAGTGATTATTTAAAATATACAGTGTAGGTTATATAGCAAACTAAATGTTATTCAGACGTATTCATGGCTGTGTCCAGTATCCTCTCGTTTGATGTTTTATTATACGTTCCCACAAACGAAGCAGGAGTCTTACATGGTGATTCTAGGGACACTCATTATGTTAATGATAACGTCTCATGCACATTTTATGAAGAGTTTGTGCAGTTAAGACGGTTTGGTGAATGTGATGTGGAACAACAAACCTCACAGAGATCATTGCTTTACATAAAATATAAGAGGAGTTACACCACTATGTACAGCACAGAAGGACTTTTTTTTTGTTTTTGGTTTGTTTTGTGTATGTAAAGTGGCCTTGAGTTTGTATAAGGCGCTATATAAATGCTAATTATTATTATTATTATCTCAAGTTTAACACCCGTCACACATGCAGCTGTGGCCCCGTGGCAGCACACCTCATTAACAAATACTGTCGCACAGAAGCAGTAATCCTGACAGTGTGGCGGTGGGGGTTAAACATCGGACCACAGATCAATGTTCAAATGACACCAGAGCTTTTGCACTAAAACCATAATCCCCTGAACCTGCAGTCTAATCTTGTGTGATCAAGCCTTCACCACGATACAGTGCTTCACTCTGACAGCTCTTCACAGGCTATATGCAGGTCAGGGGTTAATTAGTTTTTAAGGCAAGAGTGAAAGTCATTAGGTATTTATTCTCAGATCGTTAACATGTACTTTATGACAAAGCTCTCTCTCTTAAACCCTGTGATTAATGTGATGAGGTACGTCATCACAACCATCATATGTAAGTGTCACAAAAATCTGCCCGTTCATTTTCTCTTTTTCTTCTGTACTAAAGGGAGTTAAGGCCTGATGGTTGTAACAGAAATGAGATCAGGTCACTAAGGTCACGGTCAAGGTAGTTTTTTTATATAGAGTATCTGCAGAAATCAAGTCAGATTCAATTATTTTGTTCTGTCATCAAGTTACTCAGAATTAACATTAGTAAAAGCTGATTTGACCCGCTGGTGGCAACGTGACTCATAAAACCTAGAAGCTTTGCCTGAGCTTTGCTGATAAGAAACAGAGGAGAAAGACAAAATTTGATGGTGATGAGCTTTGGAAGACTCACAATCATTCACACTCTCATTTTCATGTTTTGGCTGTGGTGGAGAAGAGCAGCGCTGAAAGAAGCAACAAGTGAGGTGGACAGAGCAAAGTAAACAAAGGTCTGAGATTCGATTGACTTTATCTAGATCTGGACTAAAAATAATAATTGTTTATTTTATTAATTATAATTATTAATCATCATGGGGAAATTCTTGGACACAAAACCTGCAATCAAGGCGTAAAGACTCTAGTGTTTTGTCCGAGGACACTTCGACATGTGGCCAGGAGGAGTCAGGCCACGAACTGTGGACCCTAGAACTGATGAGCAACCACTCCACCAACTGAGCCAGTGCTGCCCGTTAAATAGTTTGACGGCTGCCAGACAGTAGACGTCTGTGCTACTTCAGTGTCTTAGGAACCTGAAGAACCAGGAGTGGAACCACTGACCCAGAGATTCATAGACAAGTGCTTTATCAACTGAGCTACAGCACAGACCAAGAGAACAACTAGGAATCTGTCATCAGCTTTAGCTCCAGGCTCCTGTAAAGCTAAAAAAAACATAATTCATCCATTGATACACAGAGCGATGAACAATTTCACAGCAGTGACAAACTTACTGCAGCTTATTTTTTCTAAAATGATTCCCATTGATGGGTTTCATGTTATTGTTACTGAAGACTTTAGTTTCAAAGGCAGGAGTAACAGCAGCATGCACAACGTGCAGTAAAAAGTAGAAGTCTAGTCTTGTGGTGATTCTCGACTTCAGGTCAAAGGTCAGAGGAAAGCTACTGTAAGTTGTGATGTCTTCAAGTCGATGGTTTATGTTTCTTTCACACTTCAGGGTTTGGTGACTGTTCACAATATGCACAGTAGTTACTACAATATATGAGAAGCAGAGAATCAGACATCAAGACCTGTTAATGCACTGGACTGATGTATTGTTGTTTTTGTACTGTAGGGAAGGTCCACAGACAAATGCACACAGACACACACGGAGTAAACAAGTGGCACAGGGAAAGACGTGCGGGAACAAAAACAGGAGAAACAGAAATGCATGGATAGAAAAAGTCATACAACACACGTGGTCTACACACATACCTACTGTATACTGTACACCTGTTTAAAAGAACAATATGGCAGCAATTTGCATTTTGATGCAATCAGGTTGATTATGTAAAAATGTTTCAGTCTATTGTTGCTCTAACCACTGTGCCACCGTCCCGGCCCGATATTGTTGCTGTTGGTATTATTAATATTATTAATATTCCCACTGGTAGATTCCGCTGTCTGATTAAATTATAATTAATATGCTTCTACATTTGATAATGAGATTTTTCAGAAGCTCTACTGGGCTCTAATAGTTCATATTATCAGTAAAATGGACTGTTTTTGATTTGATCATTTCTTCAGCAGAAGTTATTCAGTGTTTATACTTCCTGTAATGACGTCTACATTTAGTAGTCTGCCATCACGTTTGTCTTAAAACTGCAAATGTGAGTATTTCAAAGGGAAAAACTGTGACTGGATGGATGATGCTCTAAGATCAGCTTCACTGTCCAGCTGGATTAAGTTCCTGCTAACGCTAACACAACATTTCCTACTGCTGCTACACAACATTAAAACGTCCCAAGTACACAAACACAGGGAGACTTTTATTGTGAAGCAGTCACAGGAAACGCAGTCTATTTGTCACAGAGGTTGTAAATATTGAAACAAACACCGTCACCGTCCTGATTTATGAGAACATCACAAACACAGTATCAATCCATTGTGTTGACCCTGACGGATAAAATGTTAAAACCCTGTCATGGAAAATCAGAGGACTTCTCATTCACTCTGATGTCACTGTGACTTTTGTGTCCGTTGTTCCTTCACTGATCATCTGCATTTGTGTTGCTTTAGCGTTTTTCTAATCTTCTGTGTTGATTCTGCGGGTTCCTGTAGCCCTGACTGAAGGCAGGCTCACAAAAAACAAGTCAGCCCAGTGGGAGAACCAGAGCCGGTTAGTTGATCGGAACAATGGGACACGGTGGAAACTCGAGGTGCAACACTACAAACAAGATTCAACTTTAAAGTTGTTTTTTTTTCCTACAAAACAAGTGCAGCACTGGAGCAAAAGATTATAACAACAGAGAATTTACAATCCGCTGAAAACTCAACGAAATAATTAAAAATGGACTGAAACTAAAGGAAGCAGAACATAAGGAAACAGGTGTTCTGACTCAAAGAGTTCATAATGAAATTACAGTGAAAGTACAAAGCTAAACACCCACAGATCTACATTTACACTGTGCAATTCTGCAAAACAAAGAATCCACACAAACGTACATTTCCTACTTTTCAGTGAAGGGATATGTGACGTCCCTGCACAGCAGAGTTTCCATCTTTTAAAAAAAAGTTTTCAGCTCTTCTTTTCTGCCAGGAGGCAAACAGCATGCAGCGCCAGAATCTCAGTGTTTGCTGTGCAGTTAATAAGTGTCGGCCGTGTGCCGTGTTGTGGAGGTAAAGTTTCGAGCAGGTGATGGTGGTGTGTATGAAACAGCTTCTTTATGACTGTGTCACCATCAGTGGCTTGTGTTTGACAGACGTGTGTTTTTAAGTGCTCTGGTGCATATTTATCCTTTTATATCCAATAGTTTTTATTTCTACACAGACGAAATAAAAGTTCTTTCATTCTTGAATCAGTCTCAGAGGCTTGTTCTCATGGCTGCAGGTTCAGCCGTTATATATTTTTCAGGACTATTTTTGGCAACATTTTCCGATCATTTTTAGTAGATAGTGACAGAAACGTGACATGAAGAGAGAGCTAAACCCCTGCAGACCACCATGTATTGTCCTTATTCTGGTCAGCTCCTGTGATATGATCATATGCTGTGATGTGCGTTTCTGTCTGCACACTCTTTTTTTCCTCTAAACAAAGCTTTGCTCTGACATGTTTTCTGTTACTCTGAGGGGAAGTTGTTTTAACACACAGTCCTCTGCAGCATTATCATCATCATTATGAATATGCAAACTCATCCATGCATGTACACCGCTGAACCCTGCCTCTCGTTTCTCTCAGCTCTGCTCTGTTTGGCTCTGTCTGCCCCGCTGCATTCGCTTGTAAAGACATATGAAATTAATTTCAGGCCTCGGTGAATTGCAATGACTTCTCCAACTAGGATTCTGTGTCTGTGTATTGTAGATTTTTGAAGCGGGGGGACGGATATGCATCCAACGAGCTGCCTGCCAGATCACTGCCCTCGGCCCCTGGGCAGGGCAGAACTGAGAGGAAGAGGAAGCAAAAAGCTGAGGAGTCACTAAAACAGATGATGCTAATGTGGATGTGAGTGATTTCACTGCTGTCAACACCCCGGTCATCGTCTCTGTCACAGCTAACTGGCTGCAAGTGGAGCGTAAGTTTGGGTGGAAAAACTAATCATCCGCTGAAGAGTGTTTTTTGAAAATGATGTAAACTTAATGAAAAATACAGAAGTCGGTTTCGTTTGGCCTGAATCTAGTGTCGCATTATGTTAATGAATGCAAAGTGATTTAAAGTAAAGTCTCAACAAAGAGAAAATAAAAGCTGAGAGCTGGAAAAAAGGGAGAGACCGAATAAAGGGTGTCGCTGAAAGAAAGACAGAATGATGTATGAGATGGAAATGGAAAGAAACGGAGGAACTCCTGAGAGACACGTTTGAGGGAGAGATAAAGAGATGAAGTGATGATGTGTCAGGTCTTGGACTCGTAATGGAAGAAACTCCAGCACTCGGCTTTGCACCCAGGGGACCCGGTCCTGTCTGAGCGGGAGAGGTCAGGAGCAGTGAGAGGAGTGGGAGGCAGAGCGAGAGGAAGCGATGTGAAGGAGAGGCTGAACGAATGAGAAGTGAGATGGAAAGAGGGGGAGAGACAGAGAGAGAGAGGGGTCGTGGAAAACAAGCATCAGTTTCAGACCTCTCACGTCTGTTCAGACGGTTGATCTTTGGTCTGCAACCAGAGAGAAAAGTGTTATCATAAAAGAGATGGGATGATGGAGGGAAAAGGGAGTGATAGGAATCTTCTAAATCCCTGAGACAGAGAGCAACAGTGGGACTAACACAGATCTCCTAAGTCCTGCAGAGACTGAAAAACTGTTGTGTTGATGAACTCAGCTCTGATGCTACAGCCATTTTCATCACTGACATTTTTCTGATAATTAGAGAGAGTTGTTTTATTTTCGTTCTGACAGAAGCTGGAAGAGCAGTACAGCAGAGCTGCGTTCGCATATTTCACCTTCAGCACACAGTAAACAACATGAAGGTTGTCTTATGAAGGCACAAATGCGTGAAACTGATCCCAAGATGCTGTTGATGCTGAATATTTTCCACTAAAATGTCGGATCTTGCAGTAAAACATCCAGCTACTGCAGCGTTACTGAGCTGTTTTACAGTTGTGTTTAGACTTGGTTAAGGTCAGAGAAGGTTTGTGGTCCTGCTAAATGGACCAAAAACATCTTTACTTACTTTTGAACCAAACCACCACCTTTCTCTAACCTTAACCAAAGCGTGGGTCACTATTAGAAGCCTGGTCGTGAGAGTGAAGGACATTTCTGAGTAGGTTCTTTTGTTTAATGACAAAACCAATTATGTGTTTATGTGAGAGTCTCAGTGATTTGAACAGGAGACAGGCTGCAGCGGGACGTCTGCAAGTCTTCTTCTAATTACACAGAGCGTAATTAAATTTCTCCTTGTCTCGTTCATTGATTAGCAAAAACAAAATCATTAATTTGTTCTTTTAATTTAGTTATTAAAGTGTTTTCTCTATTTGCTGAACATGAATAAATGTCCTAATAGACACAATCGACTGTCACCGAAGGTCTTAAAAGAAAAGAAAATAAGATATGAATGATATGAGGTCTGGAATGAAATGTTCTAAAATGATGAGACAATAGCTTCCTGCATTATTCATTAACACATTGTAAAGTAAATGTAGAGAAGCGTAAAAGGAGACGGAGATGGAGTGAAGGAGGAACAGTGGGGGTGTACATCCTTAGAAAATAGATGTGCAGTTACATGGAGTGTAAGAATGATGGGAACGAAAATGGAACGAACAAAAAAAAGGCACTTTGAGGAAGAGAAAGAGGAAGCAGAACTAGTGACGGAGGCCGGATCATGCAGGTTGGACTTTAATGCCACAACATGAAGAGATCAGCCTGCTGCTTTTTGTTGGCTGTTTTCATCGAGTAGATGATCCAGTAAATCCTTCCTCTGTAGCAGAAAAATCATTACCACTGGGAGACATCTCCCCGACTCCTATAACAAGCACACAATGACGGGGAACCGCATGAAAGAAGACTTGAAAAAAAGGCTTTACCAAGCAGACAATGAGAGCCAATGAAAACCAGAGCTGTCTGGAGAAGGATGACTGAAAGCAAAACAAGTCCTTCACTTGGAATTGAACATCATGGCATTTGCGTTTGAAGTTGCACAACGCATAAAGTCACGTACTCTGTTTAATAAGCTCAAGGTTTCACTGAGGTTCACTGGTGTTCTGGTCCAAACGGGCCTGACTGGAGATGGACGTCTGATTCAGTTTGGATTGTTTAAACACTGAAATGAACAAACACAATAGAGCCACAGTAAAAGATATCACAGCACTCACACCGCTTCATTCCACTTTAGCTTAATGGGGCATGACCGACATAATGATGTGTGCTGAGGACTGGACCTTCATACAAACTCATCATGTTCAGGCCTGAGCACAGGTGGAAACAGAGCTAAAAACACCCAGCTGATAGTTACTGAAGCCCTATACACAGAAACACTCAGAGAAATGAACATTTTAGTTTTCATGTTTATGATCATAAACCTTTGTTTTAAGTTTTAAAAAAGACCAGTGGTGCAGAAAGCTAACGCAACTAAAAATATAAAATTTGGAGGTGTTAAGGATCTGCTATTTATATGCAGGAGACTCTCAGAAATTCCCAAAGAGGTGGGAATTATTGCTAAAAGGCTGTGCAGGCAGTTTTCTGGTGTTCTGTGTTAAAGCAGGGGTAAACAGTTTTGCACCACGTGCACCGTTGTGTCTTTAGTCCAAATGGGGCTTCCCAAGGGTCGCATGAGCCAGTGCACTGATGTAAACCCCGTCCCTTGGGAACATGATACGCTTTACGTAGAAAGCAGATTGAAGACTCGACCTCCAAGGTGAACTGTTTGTTCTAACTCTCAGATCATACTCATCAATCAGACAAGTCAATTAACTGCAGCATCCAGTAGGAAGACGGACAGATTCATGCCTTCTCTCTGAGGACACTTCTTCTCCTAATTCAGATTGCGCTGTGTGTTATTGATCAGGAAGTAGTTTCCAAAATGTTAGAAGAAGACATAAATTAAACCATTTCTGTAAAGGGGCTGATCATGAATAAATTTCTGTTTAGCTTGTGCCACCATGTCTCCCCCCCGACACATAAACTAGAATAAACTGTGCTGCTTGTGAGGACATTCTGTCTGGTGATAACACTAAGTGCTGTTTGAGGGTTAAAAATAAGTTTAAGATTAGAATTACTGCGATATTGTGATGGTGAACATCAGTTAGTCAGTTGATTTTTATTTATCAGGATCTCACTGGGATCAAGATCATCTTTTTTATAGAGCCGCAAGATCAAATTACAACTACTGCAGAATTACCGCTTCACGTTGTACGTCTTCACCAACCAGTCAAGTTACAGTTACATGCATGTCTGTTCAAACTCATATTCCAAACAGTTCATCCATGAGTCCAGTTGGATGTTTGTGTTACATATAATGAAATATCCTCCAGGTGTTTCTGAGATATTGCATTTCTAAGAATGGGACATATCAGGTCACAGTGACTTTTGACCATCGAAATCTAATCAGTTTTGAAGAAGTTCTCTTGACGTGTTCTTGAGTTTTTGGGACAACTCAGAAAACAAAACCTAGTCACGGTCACTCTGACCATTCTGCAGCTACCCAGGTAAGCTGTCACTCATTTATCTCATCATGACCACACAACACAACATTAAAACCAACACGTGGTGTTAATGTGTTGGCTGATTGTTCTTCAAGAAGATGATGAACTGAAGTGGAAATATGTCAGTGAAGGTTCTCAGTCTTCCAGATGAGGTTATCTGGGAGTTGAGTCATGGCATCTGGACTTGTTTCTGGTTGAGTTGAAGTGGAATTGGACGTTTGGAGTTTCTTTGAAATAAATTGTGTTTTGAAGCCATAAAGAGAAATATTAATTCACTTCATTTCAATTCCTGGGGTGTTAAAAAGGTCTTGGCATCTATATCCAGAGGTGAAACTTAACTAACCACATTTACTTAAGTACAATTGTGAGGTATTTCTATTTTACTTGAGCATTTCTGCTTTAAGCTACTTCATGCTTTGATTCACTGCATCTTAGAGACAAATATTGTACTTTTACTCCACTACTTCTATTTGATAACTATAGTTATTAATTACAATGATCAACAAATTTTTGTTACCTGATTAAAACTGAGCCTTTAGTTAAACTTTACTAGCTGAACACGATGAAGGTTTTAGAGAGACAACGGCATTTTGTATTATTATACCCTGCGTAGGGTGGTTCACATGTCTGTCAGTGTTAAAAACCAATTGGAAGCTGGTTGACACGCCATCCTTTTCTATTTGTGGAGAATATTGAAAGCCAACCAACCTACTCCACTCTACAAGTACAGAAAACGACATGATTTTCACTGAAACTGTAAATGATACAACAGAATTCATAATTTTTTTGATCAGCAGGTCGAATTCCATAAGAATAACATCACTTTAACCAGGAAGCAAATATTATGGTGACCAGTGTGTTATTTGTCAGAATTTAATTAATCATAAAAAATACAGTATAATCAGACATAATTGATCTCCAGTGTGAAATTCACAAACTACCCAGCAGTACAGAAAGTAATTCAACTTATAATTACTAGATTCGAACAAATGATCAGCACAACAGTTTGTAAGGTTTATCATTATTATTATTATTATTAAGGACATTAATGAATTAATAATTAGTAGTAGTGTAGTAATATTATATGTACCAATGTGAATCAATATGAATACTTTTGTACTTCTACTTAAGAATTTACCATGAATAGATTTGAATGCAGTATTTCCACACTGTGGTATTACTATCACAGTTCTTTTTCCACCACTGTCAAATTTACTCATATGCTGTTAAACCTGTTTTCTACATATGTGTGCCTCCGACAACTCCTACAAATGATTTAACATGACTCTGATATTTTAATAAGAAGGGATAAAATCATCAGAAACCTCAGCAGGGTTCATGTTAATGATTTTCTCTGTAGAGGTGGAAATGATGAGTAATCTTACAGTTACTGCAGCAGCAAAACAAAAGAAGCTATTTAAAATCGTGACAATGTGAAAGTATGAACATGTGAAGAATTCATCAGCATAAATATGTCTCCGTCAGTGTGAGGGAAATCTAGACCTGCTCCCATGATAATGGTTTTAGTTTTTTTTCTGATGCTAATGAGCCTCATCCGGCTGCTGTGCTGCCGTCACCGTGTTCTGTCTCCTGGTCGCTTCCAGCAAAGTTTAGTTGTTGTTCGAGCTTTCAGAGAGGCCGACTGATGTTCACAAATCTTCACTGTCAGTGATTATTAGAACATGATGAAAATAGGTTGGAATAAATTTCCTCTGGCTGAGGTGTCTGTCAAGTCGAGATGTTGGTGTTTTTAAGTGAAGAAGTGAAATTTAAATCATCTTCATTGTTTGTGTTCAGTCAGACTTTCTAATCTACAGTGATGCTGCGCTTTACAATTGATAAATAATGATTCAATTGAGATTTGGGGGCAGATTTGAGGAAACATCGTCAGTTTCAGGACTCTGAAGATGAGCTTTTAGTTTCCATGGTGACTGGTGCACATTCTGTATATTAAAGGGTAAATAAAATTTTATTTTATCTTTAGATTTCAGAAGTCAATGATTCTGACTTAAAATTATATAAATGACTAAGAACTAATCATGTACAAGAAACACTGATGAATTAAAACTCAAATAATAAAACAGAGGTAAAAATGCAAAAGAAAATAAGAATCACAAACTAAATAAAAACCTTAAATCTTGGCACTGACTCCTACCAGACAGGTGATGCTCGCTGTGGAGCTTAGCTTTAATCTGCAGACAGCAAGTAATTATATTTCACCAATACACATAACTCAAACTCCAAACAGCCACACTACAGCACACAGGACATGAGGGTGGGTGACAAAGGGGGGACCTGGTCTAACTCACAGCAGTGTCGCCATCTTTTGCTGACTTCCAGAGTAAAAGCTCTTTACACATCAGGAACCAAACAAAAAAGCTAACATATCTCAGGCAAATTCAATGCAACACAAATATTCAAATGAAACACAAATCTGCAAGTACAGGCTCAAAATGAAAAAAGAATAAAAAGAAAATGCTGGGTGCATCCCATTCTGAAAGGAAGGAGACAACATGGAGGGTTTACCGCCTGGTGCAGCAGCTGAAGCTGGACCACGGTCTCTTTCAGACCTACTTCAGGATGTCTGTGGGACAATTTGAGGAGCTGATGGTTGTGCTGACGCCGAGGTTTAGGAAGCAAAGAAGCAATTTCAAGGAGCCAATGGATCCAGAACAGCACTTTGCCCTGTGTGAGGCAAAATATAATGTGAACACTACTTTGATAAATACATGAATAGCTGCAAGCTGCACTGTGACTGGTCACAGACGCTGGTAAAATCAACCTCAGTGTGAAAAAAACAAATGCAGCTTTTTTTCTTTAGCAAGTTATTGGTTCGAAAAATATTATTGATGTGTGAGAAAACTGCTCAGGAAATTTGCCTCGTGTGTAAAGATCTTATCTGTGGAAAAGCAAGAATGTTCTTGGACAGACAGACATAAGTAGTGGGCTGGTGTAGGACATGCACAGATGTGTGTGTGTGTGTGTGTGTGTGCTTTTACTAAACTAAATGAGAAATGCTTCTGGCTTGTAAAGAGTGGAGACTAATCAGCCAACACTGCTCACTGACTGTTGAGCATTAGTTATTAGTTTACACAGTGCAGCCTGTCATGCCCGCTAACATGTGGTGCACAAACTATAAAAACTGATTTCTAGTCAAACAGTGTCACAAACCAGATGGAGAGAACAAGGCATTGTGGGAGCAGCAGGGACACTGCAGGGGGTCAGAGTGAAGAAGAACAGATCAGTCATTTCTCATTTGTCTGTCTCATGTTCTGAAATATTCGTGTATGAAAATCAGAAGGACAAAAAAGTTGAGAAATACACACTGAGTTCAACATAATAATTCAACACATAGGTGACTGTAAACATTCCTGACAGTTTTTCACTGGTGAACTCAGTCAAGTGCTCAGTGACTGTGCAGTATGTACAGTACACTACAGGCCTGATTAACTAAAGGTTCGTGTGTACAAATACATGCAAACTTGATATCACCTGCAAAAAAACAGCACAAACTGATCCACTAAGGCTGCACGCTGAGGATTTTGTCTTTGAAAAAGTGAGGCGATTTAAATACAGGGAGAAAAAAAGTTTGTGCTGTGTTTAAATTACACTGTGTTATAGTGACAGGTGTTTCTTAAATTTTGTCCATCCCATTTATATCAGTGTGGCCTTCCCCCTACATCTGACACTGTGAGTCATGTGACTCCATGTTTACGGCTGTTAGCTTGTAGCAGCGTAGCATCAGTGGTTCAAAGTGAGACAGGTCACAGGTTGTGACTGTATGATCACAGGTGGGGCCACTGAAACGTCTCACCCTGCTGCTCCATCACTTCCTGACTTCGCAGAGGATCAGCAGCATCAGAGCCGACTCTGGCAAACGATGGTGTCCAACCTAAAATGCTCTAATGCAACAGTCATTAAAAAGAGAAAGAGGTTTAGAATTAATTCATTTCATGTATTAGTGCTCATTTGTCCAGAATTAAGAGCACGTTAAGGGAGCAGCAGTGTCGTTAGACTTGAACAACATTGTTCAGATAATGGGAATCGAAGAACATTTTAAAGGTGAGATGTAAAACAAGTCATGTTTATTCTAATTACTCAGGTGATTTGTTAAATATAGTTTTTAGCAGCTACACGTTTAAATTATACATTGTGTGAATAAATGGAAATAATGCAGCACAGTGTCCCTCCTGCAGTTGCACAAACGCAAAGTGTTGTTTCAGACTTTAACAGTTTTTAAAGTAACATGAATTCTCTCCCTGCACCACGGGAACACACACACACACACAGCGGCAGACAGTGTATTCAGATTTTGGACAGAGTTCCCTGTTGGTGTTGTTAGAGAACATGACGACAGTTTTCATTACAGAGCCATAAAAGTGCTTTGAGGGATGATTCACGGACGCAGCGTCTCCCACAGATACATTGACTTGGACTCCAGAGAGCAGCATTGAATAAACCAGGCTATTCTGCATGCTGGCAGCTGTCGCATGTTTGTTGGCCCCCTGCACACACACACACAGTCTTTACTGGGATTTTTGGAGAATAAGAAAACAAACTGCTGTTGTGTTTGTTTACACATATGTGCACACACACACACACACACACACACTAGTTATGGAGGTGATGCAGTGCCTACATGTTGCCATCGCTCCCCTCTGAGGAGCACCGGGGGGCCCATCTGGGGGCCACAGTGATTGAGTAACACTTTATTCTGCATCCGGTTCTGGCTACAGAGACACCATGCAGGAGAGAGCAGGTGTCGTATTTGTGGCTTCGCACAATCCTCACTGAGACACACACACACACACAACCTGTTGATGGCTACCATTCAGGTTCACACAAACATTGTTTGTTTGTTCAGATTTTAAGATTGTGTGTGTGTGTGTGTGTATTCACAGTGGGTTTGTCAACATATTATAAAGTATTCAGATTCTTTAATTAAGTAGCAGTACTTATACAACTAATAGTCCTGCATTCAAAATGCAGCCTGAAGCTTCATGTAAAGCATCAGCAAAAAGAGTACTATTACTACTAACTACTCACACCTTCATGTAGTTAATGTGTCAGCAGTAAAGGTGCAGTATAAGTATTATTAGCTTCATTCAAGATTCAAGATTCAAAACACTATTAATCCCAGAGGGAAATTATTTTTGGCATGTTACAGCAGCTCTCCGTTCAAATAGAAAGAAAGAAAGAAAGAAAGAAAGAAAGAAAGAAAGAAAGAAAGAAAGAAAGAAAGAAAGAAAGAAAGAAAGAAA
>JAUMHL010000025.1:27091966-27102106 GCA_032362345.1 Sandelia bainsii | reverse complement strand
AAGTTTAAGAAAAAGACATCACAAAGAGAGAGACTGCGAAACAGCCTGCTGCAAGGCTCACGCCTGCGCACTAAAAATACATACATTTATACTCCATATGTATGTTACCTTTTTACATTTCATGCAAAGTACCAGTAGTAGAGGGACAAGTATTATCAGCTCCCTGTAAAGAATGTGCAAACATATTTATATTTCAGCTTTATGTCTATAAAGTATCAGCAGGAAATGTGCACATATCAAGCCAAACACTGTTCCTACTAGTTTACACCATCTCGCTCAACACCCTAATAAACCTTAACTGTCTGTGTTCTGTGCAAATATTCATCTGAGTTTTAGACTTTGAAGCATGCTCACATTTTCCTCCAAACAATACTGCAGTACAACGATGTGGAGTACACCGAGTAACAGGTGTTCATCAACAACTGTTCGTCCTGTCCACACCGGTACAGGGGACAAAGTCGGTAATCCAAATTCTGTGTTTAACATAATCAAGTTTCTTACATCTCAAAACATATTCTCAAAATCTTCTTTGATGATGGTGCACAAATAAAATAAATAAAGGCTTTATTCTTGTCTACAATATTACTACATACGATGTTAAAACTACCCTGTCCTGGATCATAGTGAAGTTGGTTCCCTTTAAATCAACAGGTCCAATCATATATTCACTGCAAAACATGCTTAGAAAAAGATTTGTGCACAGTAAATACGACATAAACTCTGACAAATAGATTTCATCCTTAAGTTTATGAGAGGAAGAAAAGTTTCAATTTCAGCCAAATGAAAAAACAAAAAAAAAGTTCAAAGATCCACAACCCTGAAACTGTGAGACTGCGGAGTTTGACTCAGTCCGAGCTGAATCACTGACAGACCGATCTCCCGACACTTCAATCAGTTCTAATGCCATCGTTATTACTCATTCCGCTCAGACACTGACTCATGCAAATCAACACGTACTCTCCTCGAAGATGTTCCTTTTACTCCAGGATAAGTGGAATGAGTGGTAGCAGCCTTAACATTATGACATTAAAAGATCTGTGTGAAGTAAATAAGACCCACGTTCAAAAGCTGAGGGAGCAGAAGTGGCTGTTTAAATACATTATTAAACGCACACGGCCCATTTCAGTTAATTGAAGGGCTCAGGGCTACAGCTTGCTTAGCGTGTCGATTGCTTTCACCACTGTCAGGAAAGACTGAAGCAATAGTTTGTGATTTATTGTTTCCATTCATGCAACAGATATTTTCTTACTTAATCTAGCATATCTGTTGCCCAAAGCGACCGTGTGAGAAGGCCGAGTTCATCTCGGTGATGACAACATTAACCAAACAGCCTGAGTCACGAGTCTCTCCTTTCACCGTCACTGCTGCTGAAGAGGAACGGTTGTGGGACAACATTAAATCACAGATTGCAGTGTGATTGCCGCTTTAAGCCATGTTACTGCGAAGGATGTGGAGTAATTTGAATTATTAGCCTGTTTCTACACCAGAAGCAGCGGGTGTGAGAAGCTGATGGACTGGCTGCTGGTGCCAGGAGGAGGCAGGGAACCCGAATAATCACCCAGCGAGGAGGAGAGGGCAGAGAATCACATCTATTAACCAGGCACTGAACCCTGAAGTGTCTCTGTATTCAGATGATGTTCTGATTTCTTTAGAACATCTATTTGTGTAAACTGACTATCTGGGGAGAGTCTGCACCAAGACAAAATCCATTAACACTACATAAAGTGCTGGAAAAAGAGGTTACTGAGAAATGTTCACCTTTCGGTTGTTTCACCTGAAAGCCATGACCCGCTCACTTCAGCTCTCATCACTGTTCCTGGCTCCACTGATCTTAGTAAGAACCAACTATTAATGCAGACATGTTTCCACATCATTTTTTGACATGATGCACCTTTAAGCTGTCTTACTGATGGATGCTAAATAAATTACATTAATCAGTCAGTATCCATGATAAAGGATAATGGGAAAAATGGAAAAACAAAGCAGCATTTGTGGCAGCATACTATATCTCCGAGCGGTGCTGGATGTACAGTATCTTTCTATGCAGTTAGCTATAACTGTCGCCCCAGACAGACAGAGCTTCTTTCTGACTCAGATAAGTGTGAGAAGGATTTGACTGATATTTGAGAGTCTAACCAGTGACCGGTGTTTAACATGAGCTTCTCTAAATCGGTACAGAAGAGGCAGCGATAGCAAAGTGAGCACTTGCTACGGAGTCACCAAACCCACTGCTAGGAGAATCTATTGGTTTTAGTGAATGACAAGTATGTTTTTTCATATTACAATACAAAAAACATGATGTGTTTTAGAAGGAAACAAAACCATGTGAAATATAGAAATGGATACAAATTTGTATTTAGATCAGCTGTTAAAATTCACATAGTAACTAGCAGAAGCTCTGGTAAATGTGTCTTATGTCCTCAGGACAGTTTTTCTCTGAATAACTGCTGTTTGGTTGAGTTGGGTCCACAGCACCAGGAAGGCTCAACACAAACCTCACAAACACTATATCCATGTCCGTCTTCACTATCACCAGCTAACAACGTGCTAGCTAAGAAAATGTTATGCTAACTAGCATGTTGCTAGCATGCTGGTAAATCCAGGAAATAACTCTCTTCAGCTGCCTCACTGTGGCAAGAAACACAACAGCCAACAACAAACAACAAACCAACCGACCAACAAAACCTCTTCAGTTACACCAGCAAACAACACAACACAACACAACACACAAACAGCTCTGTTTCACATTCTGCTCTTACCTTTCTCTGTCCCAACCGTTCACCGTCCATCTTTCACACCAAACGTGGACTTGAAGTGGGTGCAGTGTCGGCCATGTTGTTTTCTACCTGTCTGAGGCTCCACCCTCTTGTAGCCTGTCCAGGTAAATCAAAGTTCAGGTGAGACTCTTCTAACCAACAGTGTCCTCTGTTGTTCATGCTGACTTACACTGAGATGGTGATTGACATTGTGCTTCATTGTGTGAAACTAAATATGAATTATTATTTTTAATCGAGGATTAAACTGAATGAATTTAACTGTTTAAGGCTGCTACAGTTCATTTACCAAGTCAAATATGGATTTTTCCAGTAGCTCATATCTGGCTTAATTTTAATATAAGGATATTTTTCCATGTTGACCAAACAAACCAAACAAGTGCAAAGGTTTGTGCAGCTCTGTTAAAAGGACACTGGAAAATACAGAATGCAGAACTGATTAAATTGAATTTCATTGAACCAAAATGCTGTGACTCCTCTTTGTTTGGATTGTATCTCACAGCAGACACCCTCCGTCAGATCAGAGTCTTTACTTTTTGCCTTAGGGTGTGTTTTTTTCCTTTTTGATTCCAGGTTATATACCTGGATGTGAATTTACCATCAGCATCACCAAACCTTATTAGTTTCCATCAGTCCACACACGAAAATCAATTTAGATTTATTATGTCTGATCAGAGGAAGTCTGGGGGATAAATTGAGTTTGAAGTTGAGTCTACCAGCTCATATCTATTCAGGCAGCTCTTGGCGTGTTGTTTTTATTTGGTTTTATATCTCTATTTATGATTCAGCAGGTGCAGCTCAATTCACTTCTCTTCCAGTGGAGATTACTCCCACTTTATCGTTCATATCGTCCTCTGGAAAGGAATGTTTTCTCTTACGCTCCTATCTGCTCAGGATTAACAGCGAGGAGGCCGTCTCCTCTCTGAGTGACAGTGTTTCTCTGTAGGTTTTTATTTTGGTCCACTCATCTTGTCAAAAACACACCAACACTAGACAGGAGGACAGTGAGCCAGGTTTGCTGCAGCACTCACACAGAGTCCATGACCGAATCGCTGCATCTCCCTGACAATCAGAGAAAAAAATACCCACTGATTTTCACAGATTCATCCCAGCAACATGTGACTCTTTATAGTTTTCATCAAAAGTAGAGGGCTTTAAAGAGGTGCTCGCACAAAGCTGACAATTTGAGCCGAAACAGTAAAGCTTTGCCTCTTTAAACTTTATTCTGCCTCAGGGTGGTGTTGAGCTCGCACACTATGAGATTCCACACTGAGACATGTGTGGAGCCCCCCCACCCAGAGGCTGATGCTTATTTGTAATGTTTTCTTCCCGCTTCTCTTGCTGTTTGTCACCCACAAACCTGTTTCTGCTTGTATTTCAAGTCATTTCAAGCAGTGTTACCTATATGTTACCTACAGCTCTCTGCTGCCAGTGAAGCAAAATATCTTGAGTCCATTTCTTCTTAACTCTGCTGGTTTCATATTGACAAACTGTTTGGCTGACACAAGGTGTGAGTGACAGCACTGCACAACATCATAAGCATGTTATTGTAATGCTGTGTTTTTACATGCATAAAAAATGTTGAATGAATCTAAATCCACGATGCAGCAGGTGAAGCAGCCTCCACAAAAAAAAAAAATCATCAAATCATTCCTGAAACCTGCACTGCAGAAGTAAAACGACAATATATTTCCCTTAGTTGCTGTGTTTTTATGGGTCTGTTTAGAGAAATCATTTCCTGCGTGCTTATCTTAGTATGAAGTTTTGCATTATGGATAAATAAAGTGCAGGTGTCTAGAGCCCGTTTGAAGTACTTTTGGGTGTAGCTGTGTTAGATATGCCTCTGCTGTGGAAAAAAGGTGGGTGTTGTCAGCAGCAAACAAGACTGGGCAATAATGCAAGAAGGATTCATTTCCACCAAACTAGCATTCAAAGTGGAGGAAAAAGAAGCAGTAATTATTCCAATCCATTATATCAGCTGGACTTCCACTTGATTTTGCAGCCCCCATCTGTGACCATTTCACAGGCAACAATTTTCTTCTCTCCTAATTAACATTCTGCCGAGGTCCATCAGGTCTGCAGAGGGTCCCTCTGAAGCAGGAAGCAGATGGCTGCTGAGCCTACAATCATTTCCCATTGTTGGTACTGTGGAGCTGATGTGTAGGAAGTCATAGACTCTGGCTGGCTGTGAGTTGACAGCTCTATGACAACAAGTGCAGGCAAGAGCATAAAACTGTAACTAGCCTACTGTGCAGGGACCTGAAATAAACCAGTCCAGACCAGTCTAACATGCTGGGATGAGTCCAGACAGAACAACAACGATCATTAAGGTCTCTCAGCATAATAAAGCAATGCATTAACTTCAGAGTGACATGAGACATATTACTGATGATTCTATTTTCACCATACACCAAATCGTATTCTTATTAGTGATATATGTTAGATATCGGACTGAGGAGGATTCATTCAGTCTTCCTATGCACAGCCGATGCTGTATGCGGTATAAAACATTAGCATAGTTCCAAAAGAAGCCACAGCATGTTCAGAGATTTACAGAATCATAAATCTGAGGCTCCAGACAACTGAAAGAGCAAAGATAACTGCAGTGAATCAGATGTAACTCCATTAGATCGTTCTACACGGGGATGAAATAAAACCATGCTGCTGTGTTCTTGTTCTGTGGCGCTGCATCTGAATCGGTAACTATGTGAAATAGGATTTTCTGCAGGTATTTTTCTTTGTGAATGCTGCACGTCTCTGTGTGAACGCAGCTGTGAACTTGGCTTCATATGGCTACTGAAGCCAGCGGTGATATTTGCAGAGAGTTCATCACGTGCTCAGTGTTGACAGAGGGAAAAACTGAGGGAAAGACTGACTTTGTGTTTAAGGTTCCAGGGTTGTGAGAAGATATTTTAATTTAGGCCACATGTGAAGATGTGCTGATGCTTTCTTCTTCATTTACAGCTGTACCAATAGAGAGTATAATTATAAATATTAACCTGCTCTGTGGTGCACAGTCTACAGTGTACTGTACAATGAGTTACCTTAAACATGGTTTGACATTTGTCTACTGCAGTTTTTTATTAGTTCTCTGCCAACATTCACACTGATACTAACGCTGCACCATATTCTTATTCTTAACAGTCATACAGCAATTGCGGACAATATTGTGATTTGTGATTGATATCATATGAGTCTACTTACTTGCTTTTACATATTACTGATCATTTTAAATGTGTATTTGTTAACTCAGGTGGTGCCAAGTAGCACATTATGGAGTCTGTGACTTCGTTATATCTGATTAAAAGCTTTCTCAGAGCTGGAGTCTTTTAATAGAGCATAAGTAAGTGCTATCAAAGGCTGAGCTGTAGTCTGGAAAAGAGGTTAATACATACTGTATGTGCAAAAAGCTGATACTGGTCAGGTCAGTTTATTTCGCTCTTTCCCCTCCCTTAGCAGGTCTCCTATTTGCTATAGTTTTTGTATACAGTATAATTTTCTTATTTTCTTCATATGCAGTAAACTGGATTAATTTACAGTATAAATAAGGCCTGAATCTGTGAGTTATGTTTGTAAATCATTTGTTTTGAATTAGTTTCAGGACTTAACGTACTGTAGACAGCTAGAGGTAGAAATTATGAATCACTTTGCTGATCTGAGTAGTTTGTTCACTTTTTGCCTGTGAGGTTCAGTGATTTCTTCATCTCAGCATGTACACCAGCTGTTTAAAGGGTTAACAGCTCAGTGCCAAACTTTTTTTGATGCACCTGAGAGCAGCTAAACGCTCTCGTAGTTGGTTTAGCTGCTTTTCTCCCTGATTAGTATTATAGTTTTATAGTATTATGTTTCCTACCTACTATTCACTGGGTTAAGATACAAATGGAGATAGAACAGGGATCGTCTCCAGGTGATTGCCCTCCATTTACATTCGGCGCAGAGCGAATCCCTCTTTTAGCTGATCCTCTGTATGCAAGCCATGACACCAGAGCTTGATGGCTGTGAACATCAGTCAATAATTTGGAAACTACACACTTGAATGCACATGGATAATTTGCTATGGAAATAAGCAATCATTTAAACTTGGTGAGAAAGTGCACTCAGCTGCTCCCTTCAGTGGGTGCAAATCTGCCAAACAATGGGAGACAAATCTGTGAATATGTAAGGAGTCTAAACATCAAGTGTATTAAAATGCACACACTGAATGTGAAAAGGGCCAATTGTAGATTGTAGAGAACTTATACACAACTGTCTGTTTGCACGTTTTCTACACACTTGCTTTTAAGTGTTTGATATATAGTATACTCAGTTGTCAGGTACACAGCCTCCAAAATGCCCATTTGTAACACTTTCAACAATAATGAACATTATCACTCTCCTGCTTTATGTCAAGACTCTGGGTCAGTAACAGTTTTACAATGTGCTGTTTAAATGTCAGTTTTCGAAGTGACATGCAGACCTTCTGGACTTTGGTCTTGTGGATGACATCCCTCCAACACGACTAACATCATGTCCGTGCAGGTGACACTGCAGCTGCATTTTTCAGTTGTCCAGCTCAGGTGCATCTGGTGGAAGAGACGCACAGCTCTGTGAAGCTAAATGCTAACATCAGTCTGTTAACATGTTCACAAGGATGGTGCTTCCAAGGTTGATGATTAGATCCCTCCATCTTAGTTTAGTGTGCTTGCATGCTAATAATTGCTAATTAACACTAAACATGAAGGACAGCTGTACTCATTAGATGAAAAGTCACAAGGCTTCATCCTCTGGGGATTGTAACTCGCTGTACAAAACTACGCGGCACGAAGCTGTTAAGATATTTCAATCTGGACCAACTGACCCATATCACCATCCCCAGAACCACAG
This sequence comes from Sandelia bainsii, assembly GCA_032362345.1. NCBI lineage: Eukaryota > Metazoa > Chordata > Actinopteri > Anabantiformes > Anabantidae > Sandelia > Sandelia bainsii. The sequence goes on along the minus strand of JAUMHL010000025.1, from coordinate 27,094,469 downwards.
TGCATGGGTAAAAATAGTCCCTTAAGGCTCTAATCCATGTTTCTTGGAACATGTCATACAGAGAGTTTGTGTGGCAACAGGACACGATGAGACAGCCAGGAACAGATTGTAAGATGAAGGTATAAAACAACAGTTAGGACACACACATGAGGCAACTAACTGATCTATAAGTGGATCTGTTCCTTCAGTAAAGGCTTTGTGTGTTTATTATCTATTATATAGAGAAGGCTCACTTAATGTGTGAGAGTTTGAAATTCTGGCTTCTGTGCACTTTTGTATGTATGCATACATATTAATGAGTGCGTGTGCACCAGACACATGCACAGTGGGCAGCCAACCAGTGCTCGGGCCCTTTGCCTGATTGGCATCTCAGAGTCGCCTCCGAGCCTCCATGACATACGGTATGGCTGCATCTATCCTCTTGTCGTTTTTCAGGCAACGCTGGCGGACTGTGCTGTCCAGAGCCATATACTGTAATGGAGATGTGGATCGCCCACACAGGAAAGCTGCTGAAGTCCTGTGATCCTACTGAAACATCTGTGTGTGAACATCCTGGTTTCAGGAGTTCTTTGCTTTCCTGGCTGCTCATTGGTTGGCACATGTTTCGTAAAAAAAAACTGAATGTAGTGAGAAAAGTTGACAACAATGATCCAATATTGGATTTAGTGATGTCTCCTACAGACGTGTCATAATTCCCTCATTTCACCTTGATGAGTCACCTGTTCATCAGCATTTTCATGAGATGTGATCATTTGCATAATCAACTCTGAGACTGCCTGTTGACCTCTGTTTGTGGACAAGCTTCTTTCATAAAAATGTCGCCTGAGAATAAAAGGGAAACGTGCACAATGCCGAGCTTCAAGTCTGCTGCAAGGAAGCAGCAAAACAAATTCAGGCATCAGTAGTCGCACAATTAACTATTAACGTTTCCTGTCAGAAAGTCAAATAGCTTCAAAGAGACACAAAATGTCAACATGCGTCTTAAGTGAAAGTTTTTTTCTGCTGTGGAACATTTGAAGCAACATGACTTTTGTATAAGATATGTGTACGTACAATGTCTCTGTGTGTGTGTATCACTTCATCTGCCATTGGCAGGAGAGAAATACATTTGAAAAAAGTCAGTGTCCCACAGTTAGATGGTAATTAATCATTGCCAGCAGCCTGAATTTCCATAATATAATAAGCAGGCTTTTGTCTCCAAGAAGCAGAGAGGAGGACTCTACTGTCCTCCTGAGGTAGTCCTAGGCTTCCCGCAGGGCTGAGCATGTCTGATAAATAGAGAGAAAACTCCAAGATCCAACCCTAAGAGGACAATCTGTCTTCAACATCTCAGGAGCTTTGGGTCTCTGTAACTATAGCAACATCACACGGCCTTTTGATTTCTGCAGCTGACTGTAAATTCTGAAAACACGATTTTCTCTCAAAACAAGGCTGACCTTTGTTTTGGTCGGCTGGGATTTATGTTTGCTTGTATTTGCTGTACTCTGTGCTTGTGTGTCCTTGTTAGGCTCAGCTGAGTGGTATTGTGTTTGACCTTACAGTTCACTGAAACATGTGAATATTATTGGCTGCGTTTTAGGAACCCAGCGCTGGTCCAGCAGCTCTTCTCTTAGCTGCAGTCTTCACAGACCATACATTACCACCATTCAGTCTAAGACAAGTGGACACACTTTAGCTTTTATTCAGGACATATTATTAGAAACTAATGAAGGTTGAACCACAGCTGTACAGATGAGGAGTAATTACAGTGATTGCATGAATCAAACTAATGACTTTATTACTTTAATCGGTATTTTAACTTTTTTAATGTCCGGATAAACTAACAAGTGTATTACACAACTTTTTAGCCATGTCAGAAGACTTTAATAATGGCAGCATTGGTTTGTCAGTCTGCAAATTTTCAGAATAAACTACTGGATGGTTTGCATTTTTCCTTTTGCACCATCAACAATGGAAAGTTTTCTCTTAGCCTGCAAGATATTTCAACATCTACTCAACAGATTAGCCAAGGCTAAGAACATCTCCATCAGCCTCTTTGTGTTTAGTTCAACCAAACACTAGCCTTAGTTGGTACAGACAGTAACCTGTGGTACTGTATGCAAACTGCACACAGGCAGATCAAAAATACCCACAGCGAGACATCGACACAGGACAAATTATCACTGGGGCAGAGCTGCCTACCACAGAAAGTAAATACTGTGTTTCCGATGAGCTCTGCATCCTACAGGACTCATATTGTACACTCTCAGAAACAGGGGTACGGTAGGGGTACATTTTCATCCCCCAAGGTACAAACTACACTAATGTACCCACTAGGGTTAATTATTGGACCTTTTGAGGTTCAAAAAGGTACCTTAAGGCCAACCACAGTAGTGATGTTTATTTTCTTTGTCCTAGTTATCAGGTCTGACATTATTGGTTAACTAAAAAAAATCAGTTCTGAGACTGATATTTGTTTGTAAGTATTCTTTCTCTTTCTGTCAATTTCCATAAGGCACCAAAC
>JAUMHL010000025.1:27080958-27091866 GCA_032362345.1 Sandelia bainsii | reverse complement strand
GGGAGGTGTTCAGGCCTAACAGTCTCAGTTTCCCTGTCAGATGCTGGGGGATGATGGTGTTGAATGCTGAGCTGAAATCTATGAACAGCATTCTCACATAACAGTCCTTCTTCTCCAGGTGGGAGTGCGCCAGATGAAGGGTGGTGGTGATGGCGTTGTCCGTTGAGCGGTTGGTACGATACGCAAACTGCAGGGGGTCCAGTGAGGGGGGAAGCTGGGACTTTGTGAAGAACGGTTTCTTCATCATTACCCCTCAACATTTACACTCAGTCACCAGATTATTAGGCACATTATTATATTGTTCACCACATCAGTGATGCCAGGTAAAATAACAGAAACAGCTCTCAGTATACTGCAGCACAAACTACATCCTGCAAAGAGATCATACAGCTGAATCAACCCCTCATTGAAGGAGTTTGAACAAAAGCAAGACTGTTGGACCTGACTTGGTTTTAACTACTGTAATCTGGCTTTAGCATTTTTAAACCCATACAATGACAACACATCCATTAGACATGTAATAATCAAATCTGGTAGGTGTCACATTCTGTACATTTAGGGGGACATTAGACTAAATCTTCAGTGGGACTGAAATGGTTCTGGTCCTGTTCTTCAGTGTGAGTGATTACTGTCCACTGCAAGACATAAAAAATGAAATTCTTCCATCTGCCTTCACTGTGTTCTTCTCCAGTGCTGCTGGTGGCTGTTTTGCTCTGTTTCTGGCTACAATACAACACTTCCTCAAGATGATATTTAAGTGATGACCTACTGAGATGTTCGGCACTGGAGGAGGAAGAGGACGTTCTACACTGTACCTTCATAAACACGACTCTATGTTAAAAGCTTTCAGTGACACCTTGTTTTTGCTCTCATCATGCTGTTGTGATTTTGGTAGTTTGTCGAGAGCCCAGTATGGTTTCTGAATTTTGATTAAGCCGACACTAATGAGCTGTGACTGTTTATGAGCCAGCTGCAAGTCTTCTTTATTTCTGTTGATTATTGGATTTGTTTTGTTCCCTAAATCTCACATCACACTGTGACTTCACTGTTACTACTACTACTGTTCTAGAACACGCAGGCGATTTTAAACTTTTAGTAAAAATGTGGACAGCTGCAGTGGTGCAGATGTCAGTTTCCAGATGGTGGACAGTGAAGCAGTAAAAATATCACGTTTATTACTTCACACTTACTGAGTTACAGCTCCGGGACACACGTTGGACAAAAGCCGGAGAGAAACATCAAATCCACCAAGACCACAACTTGTAATGGGTGGAGGGAAAATGATTGATACTGTTTCAGTCTGTTGGTCTCCACATCCCACAGCAGCTCCAGTCTGAAGTCAGAGGATGAGGACTGCACAGAATGGATCCCCAGAGGTTCTGGTTATTACCTTTGCTTGCTGTTTTCCCCTCTTTCCAGTCTTTATGCTAAGCTAAGCTACCTGGCTTCAGCATTTAGGAATATTTCTCAAAATATCTGACAGTTCCTTTAAACTAATGAATGAAGTGTGATACACACATCAATGACAGAAATTACATGAAGACTACGTCAACATTAAGCAACTCAGTCACCTGAAAATGACATTTCTCTACAACTAATTTCTATTAACATAATGATCATTTGTTCACAATTAACCCAATGACAACAAGCAAACATGCGGATACCTAGAATATCAGTTACATTTAAAGAGGCAAAATCTTTAAATGCCAAAATATTTGATGTACAACATCCAGTTTTCTTCTCCACAAAAATATCTGATCTTCAGTTCAACAGTTAAACATCCAACATTACACAAGTTGTTCATGGTTGGCTTCAGCCGCTCGCAGCATTGACTTAAAGTGAAGGAAAGACTCTCAAACTCTGGCCTCCAGTCTGTTAGACCTGCACATTATGCTATTGTCATCTACCCCAGTCGCCTCCTTGCAGCTTGCTTTCTGATAACAAATGTAGCATTATTGTTTTTGCTATAAAAACATAATTGCATTTGCAGATTACTTGCATAGAAATTAAATTTTCAGGAGACAGGGTGGTGTTAGACACCAGGCACAGGGTTGGTGCCAGATATGTTCTAAAATGCTCAACATGCGACAACACCAGGTTGTTTCTGTATTTACCTCCATCCACATTCAAATGCAGATAAACAGGAAAACGTTCCTGCCTTTGTGCTTGATGATGGAACGTTGCTGAGCTGAGACTCTTTGTTTTGGAGCAGACGTAGCTGCTGCACCAGAGAAGACGTCCAGAGTAAATGAGCAGAAGGGTTTTTGTTCAAAGTGTCCGTTTCAATCATACCCGATGAAGTGGTTTGATACATGTGTTACAGCAGGTTGTTTGAAATCTCCTGACACCTACAGGAAAATATTGACATTGCCACCAAACACATGCTGCTTTACATATTTGTCACATTACTGTCTTCTTAGGAAAAACTCATGTTGATCATCGAGTTACTCTGGGCAGAGTGATGGGAGAGCTGGGGTCTCACTGTGAGTTACTGAGCAGTGCTACAGACTGTTTCTGTGTCTGGATGTTCAGTTGTTCTGAGGGTGAATTTCAGTTAAATGTTTCAAGTGTAAGTCACAAATGTGAAGACTGTACTGAATAAAATGCAAACAGCATTAACGGCCAAAAAACCTATGATGGCACAGATGACATTTCATCATTGTTGCACTTTATCTGAGCTCCCCTGTTCTGGCACAGATTAAACCACTCTGGTGCAGCTTTATGATGAATAATAAAAGCAAGCAAAATGCTCATTCTAGATGAGTGCCTGGGCAGTCATTTCCATTTCATGTAGCTCAACTTTTCATGTGTTTCTTTTTTTTTTCAATTTAAAGAACTTTGCTTATCAGTTTAAATGAGGGGAATAAAATGTTTTCAGGGCCTCGTTTGTTAAATTGCTTGCTATTTTAATCCAGTTTCCTTCGCCCAATTTAACTCACAGCCTCGTAAATGTCTCAGGGAGAATTTTAGTAGCTTATTTTACCTTGTGAGACATTAGGAAGGAAATGTAACCCACTTATGTAACTCCTCTCAAGTTGAGCTGCTGTTTTCTTTGTATGTGAGAAAGAATGAGAGCAAAACCATGTTTACTTCCTCATGCTGCATAATGTCTTCTTGGACTGTGGAGTCTGTTAGCTGCCAGGGACACGGTACATCTTTACATCTGTCATCTGCTGTCGAATCATCTAAATAGTAAATTGCCTTTTAATTTAAAGGCATTTTACCTACATTCAATAGTGTTAGTAAGTAGATAGACCAGATACACAGGAGAAGAGAGGAGGGTATGACGTGCACAAAGGTCCCGAGCCAGAGGTTCATGTGCTGTAACCATTCAGCTACCAAGGTGCTCCAGGAAAAATCAGGTTTATTAGAAAGTCTTTTGTTGAAACATTCAATTTGATAAGATGATACTTTCTATACCATGATTTGTGGTTTTCTGTGAAATACCAGAGCAGCTGTTGGATGACTTGTGTGTCCTAGCGAATCTTAGCACTGTCACTGTGAGCATTTAGCTGAAATACTGGAGGCCTTGGTTCAGAAAGTTCCTATATTACATTATTTTATAATGCAGAAAGTCATTTGCCCCACAAACCATATATTACCCAGAAGTAGCACCTCATAGGAACATGATACGTCAGAGACTCAACATGTCAACTCTGCACTTATATACTTGACACTTTCTCTTTCTCCACATTCTTTGAAACCTTTCCTTAAATGTCTCGTTCATTTACTGATAGTTTACTATCGGTGGTCTTGCATGCACCTGATTCCACAGTTCCTTTCTGTGGTCAGTTTCACTGGCTCTCCATCACGCACACTCCTCCTTCTCCTCCTTGGTTGCCACTATAATGCAGTGGAGTCGTTTGTCAAACACCACACTGAATCTTGCAGCCGGGTTCTAAACAAATTGTGACATCTTGCAGAGCAATTTGAAACCTGCCAAGTCCCAACACACAGACGCACAGAAATTATGAAACAATAAACTGTAGATGACTGATATCTTGACATTTACTTGTCATTTTGTTTCACTGCAGAGACATTTTGCTCCAACATCACACTGTTTAAGTCATTGCTACATTACTATGAGCACGTGACAGTGTCGATCATCATCTGAACATCTTCACTGCAGGAACTCAGTATATCAAAGTTGGAGGCTTTTACAGACTTATTACAACTTGTACCTGAATTTGGACATCAGTCCCAGTGGTTTGGACTTTTGAAATGGTTCAAACTGTCGCACAGTGTGTAGACAAATCTGTGAAACCAAACTGAAAATGAGTGCACATTCTAGGGGTTGTTTTAATCTGCTTTGTTTAATCCACACAAAAAAACAAAGTGTTAAAATGAGCTGTTTTGCAAAAGCAAAAACAAAGCTGTCCCTCGGAAAATGTCAAACTTTAGCCTTAAGGTTGGAAACAAAACCAATTTGCACAACAAACATCATACATATGTGCATACGAAGTGTCCTCTGTCCTTCAGTAATCACTGCATGGTGCAACTGCAATTATCCTCGTGAAATCCCAGAGCGTTGTGTGAGAGAAATTAGAGAATTGAGAATCCGGTTTTGTTTGACTGAGCCCACATGAGCCCCTTCTAACACATCATTTGTTCTCTCCTCATTGTGCCACCAGTGTTGTTCTCCACTAACTGAAGCATTGCTGCACCTACAGGACTCTTGGTGTCTGTCGTTGCCTTTGCACAAACCAGCCCTCTTCATTGTTTGAGACAACTCAATAAATGTGACAGCAGAGATACGAGCAGAGAGATGTACTGTATGTTCTGCTTGTTCTATTTATTACATCCAAATGCATGAACCATAAAAAATGCTCTCTGTGTATTAAGAGGGAAACTGTGGTTGCAGTGTTCCCTTAAGGTTTGCTGCCTCCCTTATTTTGGAGGATTTGTTTCATCATGTGGAACTCTCTCTCCCAGGACTACCACTCCAGCTCTATTGAAAGAATTCGGTACCCTCATTACACCGTGAGGCTCTTTGAAGCCAGCGGGATGGAGGTATTGTATAAGACCTATTTTAGGAGGCTGGCACTCAACTCAAGTCCATTGTTACAATGTCTGGCAAGTGTACTGCTTACTACTTGTGAATTTGGAGCTTGTGTCAAATGCAGCACAAAATATTTTACATCTCATGATGTTCATGTGCAAGACATTTTTGTGGATTGGGAAAGAGAGAAAAGAGACACCTGTTTGAAGGATGGTAGTTTATGAAGATCTGTTATATTCATAAAGCTTATATCCCTGTTTCATAACCATAAAACATTCTGAAAAATGACATTACTCTATATGTCCCTCACAGCCTTATTATTTAACACTGTTAATAATAGCGAATATTAATAATAATAATAATAATGACATCTTGTCCCCTTGGTGAAATTGTTCTTGCAAATGCCAGACAGTGGTGTTCTTGTCCAACAACACCTTGACACATGGTCAGGAGTAACCAGGAGTAGAACCACTGATCCTGGGGTTTATAAACAACTGCTGTACCAACTGAGTTACTGCTGCCCCCAAATGGCTCACAGCACCTGCTGTTTCCAGGTGGTCTCCTGTCAGACTCGACCCTGCTTAGCTTCCGAGATCTAAAGCGGCTGGGCTCAGGGTGGCTGTAAGCTGTACATGTGTTTTTCATAGAGCTGAACTGTCTTTAAGTCAGTTTGGTCATGTTTGCATTTACACTACTTAGAATTTGGACATAATTTTAACTATTTTTCCATCTACTATCACTTCCAACCAAACATTGCCCGTTTTGACCATTTCATTTTTCTGTTTATCCATAAACTTATTTGAAATAATTATGCACTATACTTTTGGTTTATAAAGTGTTTTCTCACTGGACATTTAACCTATAATTTAAAACATTTTTAAAGATACTTTTCACGTAGTTCAACTATTTATCTGCTTCTTTTTAGCTAAGAATTTTGTTACTGTGAGTTCTGCCTCTGAAAAACACAAACTCTGAAAACAAACTCAAAAATCATTAAGAAAGGGAACCATGCTTTCTGTGAAGCCTTGGGGGTGTGAGTCTGCCCATTTATAGTTTTTTTTTCTTTTTTACATCATGTTGAACTTTCTCTTTCCAGTTAAACAGTCCAACCCTATTGTAAGAACTCCACTAATGCCAGCTTACCCTGCCTCATTCCACTGTCTGGCTCTTTGAAAGTAAATGAGCAGAGGGTTTATTGTGAAGCGTCTATTTTAGGAAACCAGCTCGCTGCTGGTGATGATGAATGCAGTTTACCCAAACCCTAACAAAACACAAAAGCTGCACACTTTGGATGTGTCAAACCATTGTCTTTGCATGAATTATTTCATAATTATACCTGCTCTTCTTACCCCAGTGAGGAAAATGAAGCAGTAGAATTACAAAATATATAAAACTCAATGTTAAGATGTTTGTTGAAAGTCATTTGTCGGTTTCTTTGACGTGGACCCATCTCTGTGTTTCATTAGTGTTCTGCAGCGTGTGGATTTACTGTGGTAGGAAGTTTTGGACTGAACATCAGGTGAAAGTCTTTGAACAGAACTTGGAAATAGCCTGTGTTGATTTGTTTTTCATGAATAATTTCTCCTTTATTCAAGAGAAAACACAGTGAAACGGCGAAAACAGACAGAAGTGGAGAATACGGAGGCAGGTGGAAGTACTGTTTGGTTTCTTTACTAAAATCTCATGTTTCACAAAACCTCCTCTTCTTTATGTGTTTATGCATTTTCCCTCACAGTACACAAATAAATTAACTGCACCGCAGCTCTTCATTGGTAATTTGTTTTCACTTTTACATTTATTTGTTGCTTTACTCCCATTTATCAAAAGAGATTTCTCTAAAAACTATTGTCATAACACAGAGAACCTTTGGACTAAACTAGTCCTCAAAAAGAGCTTTAAGCGGACTGTCTGTATGTGAAATAACTGAGGAGGTGTGTTTTCATACCAGAGGACTGTTACTGTGAACAGACACAGTAACAGAATGGGTCATATTTACCTGTATAGTCTGATAAATGCACTTCTTCTCATAGTTTGGAAACACACCATCTACAATCCATGAATATGGATTATGCTACATGATACTACTATAAGATATTATACTATACTGTACTGCTATATTATAGTAGTAGAAATCAGTGGAGCCATCCCTCCTCCTCTCTCTATGTTTCTCTCTCTGCTGTGCACTAGTATCACTCCTGATGCAGATTAGCTGTAATTACCCAGAGCTCAGATCAGTTCCACCACAGTCTAAAATGTACTTCACTGTTAAGGTACTGAGTGAACATGAAATATGTTTTGACTGGCAGCGGCGCAGCTCAGAAAAATGTCATCTCTCCTCCCTCTGAGGGCAGGTGGAGATGGAAAGGTCAATGGTCTTGGCTTTTTGACTGTTGACCGGTGAGGTGCCCGGTCCAAATTGCACCAGGGTGCTTGGACCCTGCTAATACGGCTTATAAGTTTTCTAGTTTTCTTGTTTTCTAGAGTTAGAACAGTTTAGTACATTGCTACACTGCTTTTCACCCTGTAATTAACTGTGATAAAAACTAGAGTAACACTGCTTTTACTCATACAGACACAAAGTAGTGAACAACTCACAAGTTGAGTATATAATAAACACACATCACTGTATGAAAGTCTTAGGCCACCATTAGATTTGTTGTTTTGGCTGTGCTATAGTGATCATATAAATATATTTATATGCTCTCTTTATTAGATTAAAACTAGAAAAAATAGAAAATATGTTCACAGCACTAAAAAAACACATTTTAAAAAGTGACAAATATTGAGTGTGATCTCTGTAGAGGAATCTGGAGATGGTCAAGGACAAAAACAGGAGTGGAAGCAGAAAGGACCTGACTCAGCATCTGGCAGCGTCATCTGGATGCTGAGTTGATCCTTTTATAGGCCGAAAAAAACCTGATCAGGAATGGTCTTTGTGAAGGGAGAGCAGCCAAGAAACCACCTTTTTGTGTTTCTAGATGTTCTAGACTTTTGCACAGTACTGTAAATGTTTTCTGACACAGCCACTGTACTTAAGGTAAAAAGTACATTTGCTGCTGTATATTTAGTTTCCAAGTACAAAACAGCTTATTTTTAACCTTGCAGTACAGTGTGCATCATTGGAACAGTTTTAATAAGCAGTGACGCTCATCACTCAACGTTGAGTTTTCTCAACAGTGCATATTGACATTAGAGCATTTAACAGTCAGTGAGCCACATGTGGCCCTCAGGTTCTGGTGGACAGATACTTTAGTGGTAAATACAGTACTTTACAGTCAATTCTAACATGTAACTGTTGTCACTGAATGTGGTTCAGACTTTTGCATAATTGCCAGATACAGTATCTCAAGACGATCAGACCCCTATCTCCTGTCCTGCTGAGGCTCGGGAGATCTGGACTCAGTTAAAGGCTCAGCCCATGGACTCCTTTCTCTCCCCTCCCTTGAACTGTAAGATTAATCCTGAGCCTGAGTTTGAATTTGCCTGAGTTTCGTGGAGAAGGCTCGTCCCAGAAAGCAGCGCTCATGTCGATCAATACTCCAGTCCTGACCTCCACAGCAGCTTCAGACACCCCTACGGCTGCTGCCCCAGTACCAGCTTCTGCAACAGCTCATGTTTCAGCCCTTGCAGCAGTACCAGTATCCATCTCCACATCAGTCTTGCCTCCATACTCTGCTTTAGCTCCTGCCCCTGGTCCAGTATCTGCAGCAATTCAAGTTCCTGTCTCAACTGGTCATGTCCCCGCAGCACCTCTAGTCTCTGCAGCAGTGTCCGCTCTGGTTCCAGCTGCTGCAGTTTCTGCTCCAGCTCCTGTCCCTGCGGCAGCTCCAGTTTCTGCAGTTTCTTCAACCTTTGCAGACGCTTCAGTTCCTGTTTCACCCTTCCTGGGGACCCACCTAGCTATCAAACCAAGATTTCCACAGCAGTTCTGTCGAAGACGTCAATCCTCCCAGGAGTTCCCCCAAGTCTGCACACACTTCAGCCACAGTTCCAGTTCCTGTCCCTTTAGTCCCAGCACACAATTCTGCTGCAGATCCTATTCCAGTCCTGTTCTCTGCAGCCCCAGTCACAGTTCTTGCTCCGGCTCCAGTACTTGCAGCAGATCCAGGCCCACACTCTGCAATAGCCTCTGATCCGGCTTTTGGTAGGCTTTCAGCCCCAGTTCCCGCTGCTGTGTCTGCTCAAGCCCCTGACTCAGCTGCTTCAGCCTCTGTTCCAGCCTCTGACTCCGCTCCTGCTCCATCTGCAGCTTCTGACTCCACTCCAGTTCCTGCAACCACAGACTCTGTCATTACACCTGCTCTGGTCAAATTTTTGGCTCCTGTTCCTGGGCACGTCAACGCCACCATGTCACCCGAGCCTGCTCCTGTTCCTGGGCGAGACGTCGCCACCGCCTGTCCTGCATCTGACCCTGGGCGTGTTGACGTTGCCACTTCTTGTCCTACTCCGGTTCCTGTCCCATACTCTGCTCCTTTACCGGGAGATCCAGCTCCTGTACCTGTCTTCAGATGGGATGACGTCGAGAGCATCGCCGCCTCTTCAGCTTCTGGCCTCAGGCGGGACATCGACAAGGATGACGTTGTCATCGCCTCACCAAGTCTGCCTCTCTGTTGTGTGTCTTCCTCTCCTCTGTCTCTCCCCTGCTCTCTTCCAGTTCCTGTCCCCAGGCGGGACAGCGTCGAGGACGTCCCCCTCCACCGCCACCGCTTCTATGGTTCCTGTTCCTGACTACTGCCGGGACGGTGTTGAGGGCACCTCCTCCACCGCCACCGCTCTGCCAGCCGACATTAAGGTCGACGTCGCCTCCGTCCTTCCTGCTCCTGTGCTCCAACTGGGAAGCGTTGAGGACGTAATCTCCGCCACCTCTTCTGTTCCCGTTTCAACTTCCTCCCTGGAGGCATTCTGGAGGATCTACCCCTTCCTCGCCAGTCTTCTGCTCGAACCCCACTGGGGCTCGCCCATCGTTGCCAGTCTCCTGCTTGACCTCATCTCCGGTTCTTCCAGCATCATCAATCTCCAGGGCAACTCTTCGGTTCCCTCATCTGTTGCATCCGGGCTGGCCGCCTGGGACTCTCCTGATTCCTTGCCCGTCGCCTCATGGCCGGCTGCCCGGGGCCCTCCGGTTTCCTCGTCTGCCACCCCTGGGCTGTTTGATTGAGGCTCTGCTGGTCCCTCGTCTGCCGCCTCTCGGCCACCCACCCGGGGCTCTCTTGGCACCACATCTGTTGCCTCTGACCAGCCTGTTTGGGGCCCTCCTGTTGTCCCACCTCCTTCCTTGGACTGCTTGTTCTGGCTCTCGTTCCTTCGGCTGTTCTGACTGTTTTTGGACATTTGTTATTGACTCCTGTTTTTGGACATTGGTTATTGGACTCTTGTTTTTATTTGTTTGGTCTTTTCATTTCTTTTCGTTTTGGTTTGCTCCCTGTCGTTTTTTCCTCCTAGTGGAGTGATTTTCTGTTGTATCATTAGTTTAGTTTTGTTCTGTGTTTTCAGTTTTCTATTATACCCCGTTTAACCTGAGTCTCTGTGTGTGAGAGTGATTCCTGGGTCTGCCATTTACAAACCCTGACAGATATCACCTTTCTTTTTGGCAACCGAATAAATCTATAAGCAACAAAGCAAATTCCACAAGATTCTCATTATGTTGCCATATTTCTCTCAGGAGCTGAAATCTTTCTGGAAGAGTTTCATTTGGTTTCCACATTGTTTTTGTGAGGTCTGTTTCCAGGAGAACTGACAATGCAGCTCAATGGCGAGTGCTTCATTGTGTAACCTGAACAGTCTGTCTATATGTACGAGTGACAGGTGACATCTCACATGCTATATGTTCACATAATTCAAGATTCAAGATTCAAGATTCAAAACACTTTATTAATCCCAGAGGGAAATTATTTTGGCATGTTACAGCA
>JAUMHL010000025.1:27070308-27080858 GCA_032362345.1 Sandelia bainsii | reverse complement strand
TTTACAGTTTTAGTGGTGGCAGGCTGCCGCTGAACCAAAGGTGTGTACTGAGGAAGGAGGTGAACCAGGTTGTGATCTGACTTGCTGTTCACCATCAGGTCTGTTCATCTGCTGTATTAAATCTGCATGATGAGCTCATATTTCACACTTGATAATCAGCAGAATGTCTTTGAGGTTGGATCCAGTCTTTCAATGTTCTCTCTTTCTCCCACTCTTTAATTTATTTGTCCATATTTTCCCCACTTACTTCCCGGGCATTGTCACTCTGTCGCTCTGTCAGGTGGAGATGCGCGCGTGTGTGTCTGTGCTGGCTCAGGTGGGCGCAGTAGCCGAGGAAACGGGGTTGTGGACGGATCCTGGCTGGAAAAGGACAAACTATTGTGTTTCACTTTATTGTGGAGAGCTGGGAGATAATCGGAACAAGAAGAACAAGCCCAAATAAATAACTACACTTTAGAAAACAAGCTCAAAAACACACGACTGACAATATTTGCAAGCGACTTTTTTTTTTTTTGGAGGGCTTGCAGCTGCGCCCCCTCCAGCAAGTGGCGCCCTAGGCAACTGCCTAGTTCGCATATGCCAAGAGCCGGCTCTGGTTATTTTAATCTAAACCAGGTCTTTCACTAAACCTAACCAAGCTGTTTTTTGCCTAAACCTGGCATGTTAATGCATGATAATGGCCTACTAACCCCCATCTGTGGTCGTGATAATAAGTAATTGAATGGAGTGATAAAGCTATGCAATTAGCTTCTTTGTTGACCGAGCAGACAGCCAAACAACCTGTTTCCACAAAGAAACAAATCTCCAACCTGCACAGTTCACACTGTGTGAGCAGCACTAGACATTAAAATACCACACACTCAGAAGAAAGAGAATTTCAAGGTCAGGTAGACGGTGCCTGCTCTTTGTTACTCCACCATGAAATTAGGCCCCAAATGTTAGAACTGTTGTTTTAGTAACTTTTTGATCACTCGAGTGCCCTTTACTGCAGCGGGACTTTTTCCTCCCACATAAATCATAAAGCTAACGCTCTCAAACCAGATGTCATATTCCTTGAAGAGATTCCCAGGAAGCAGGATTAGCGCAGAAAACATTCAGGATGTTTAACAGGCAAATGGTGCATCAACCAGTCACACCAACTCACTCCTCATCTCCACCTCATTCTTCCCTCCACCGTTCCTCTCTCTTTACTGGAGCGCCTCTTTCATAATCCACCTCTTTGTTATTTCCTTTCATTCTTTGTGCTCCTTCCATTTAAAGAAAATACATCACTGCAGCTTGTTTCAATCAGATTCCTGTCACCTGTCTTATCATTTGAGCTTCTCTCAACATTAGAGGATAATTTCTACTGTTAGATAAAGTCAACAGTATTTTTATAGCATTTTTTTGAAGGGTTAAAGAGAAAGTCTCTAAATGTGAAAATGTTTGACGAATGGAACTATTTACCTCTGTTAGACATCTTAACATAATCCAACAAACTCCAGAAAACTGTTGTCACCTTGATAACTTTCCTGCTTCACTAACTGATCAACCACAGTGCACATGTATCTGTTGGCCACATTATGACTGGTTCTTGTTAACTTTTTAACAGATATGTGTGATGGAGAGGGACTTTGTTTCTGCCAAACATCACTGAAGTGTCTCACATGCATCATTATTCTGTAAACAGATTCAACACATGCTGAAAAACAGATTGGTTTTACAATGGAGGGCCAAACTTTTCCATTAAATTTCCTGCTTTAACACTGGAGCCTGTTGGTTCCCTGGTGCCAACATAACAATCTGAGATCTATTACTGTGTGCAAACATTGATACGTTCCAAATTCCCTGATGGATATGGTGCAGGCATGACCCTCTGAGTTATTCAAATCATTACCGCTGCAACAATGAGAGTCACCTTAACCCACGTTGCTATAGCGACAGTTGACTACAGCATTGGAGAGTTCTGCCTTTGAGTTTCAATCCTGCACACGCACACACACACACACACACAGAGCCACATACATACATTTAAACACGTCTATGCAAGATCAACATGTACACATAAGCATGCACACTGCTAGTACATTGATTAGTGTATATTAAATTAATTAAATTCATATTTGAAGTAAAATTTTAAAATCAGAATACAACTCAAGATGTTTCCAAAACACTAATGACCTACACTCTGTATGGTCCCTGAATGTCTCACTTCAGAAGCAAAAGCAGATGCTACGTGTTTTCACTTTTAGTGTAAAACCCACGCACAAAGGCAAGAGATAGGTCGGCTTACAACATGAAGAGAGAAAATATCCATTCATTAGTCAGTGGTTCAGAGAAATATAATAATAAACTCCTGCACAGACAGACGACAGACACAGAACACAGCACAGACTCTCAGGCAGCGTTTTAATGCCTAACTGTTTTCCTACAAACATTTACCCACCAATGTGGCAGATAGTCCTCTGAGATTTACTCACAAAATGGAAAATCTACCCATATCTCGTGCTTGATGGCTGTTAAAGTCAGACCCTGTTTGCAGGTATGATGATGTTCTGAAGCAGGGGTTTTCCAACCATCCCTGCACCTACAGCTTCTGACAGGCTGAACACACCTGATGCCGGTAATCAGCAGTGGGAAGAGCAGGCTCTCTAGGACCAGGGTTCCCTACCTCTGTTCTAGGGATTAGAAAGATATAATATATATAATTAACTACATGAAATACATTTATAAAAGGTGACATGCAGACAAATGGATCCATGTGCATGTGTCACACGCTGCTCATGATTAATGGTCCATTACTGGTTCTTCTGTCCTGCCAGTGCCAGTTTCATTTCAGTCTTTATAGTAATCACCACTTGCACAATGTTGTTTCCAGGTTTGTTTTCTCTCTCCTGTCCCACTACTTTGCAGTGCTGACATTCAGTCACACTCATATGACAACACATACATACACATAGAGATTTTACAAACACTTAAACGAGAACTTCCAATACAGCCACAATACACAAAGTGGTAGTGAAATATTGCAAAGGCATCCTCCGAGAGACACGTGAGCACACTCTCCTGCAGATTCAGAACAACATAGATACACACACACACACACACACACACTGTGCACACAACGGGATCATCCTAGGTCTCAACACACTTCTAACACAGTTTGGGTTCATTTGGTTTTCCATTAGGAGTCATTCAGAGACACAATTCAATTTAACATGCCTCCATCTTCAACAGTCTTCAGGGTTTGAGAATTTCACCGGGGTGCAGTTTTGATCCACTGAGCCCCCGAACAGACAGGAAGTTTAAAACCCTGCAAACACTGCGTCTGTCTCCTCTCACACACCTTCTCACTGCTCCTCCTCCTCCTCTCCTCTTTTACTTCTCCTTCGGGCACCTTCAGCTTTTCATTGCCGTTCCTCTCTCTTACATCCTTCCACACCTTTTCCCAAGATCATTTTAACAGCTAATGGCTCAAAGACAGATGCTCATGGTGCCGTGCAGATAAATCGCCCCTCTTTTATTCAGAAGTAACTCTCTTACCCAGTGCTCATGCATTAAGAAACGTCCTTTTCTTCCTGGCTACGTTGTGTGTTGGTTTTCCTAAAGAACATTCAGCGTAATTTTCACACAGTTGATCACAGTCGGTCAAACTAGTTAGTTAAGCTCAGGAAATCTGACTTTTGCTAAATGTGATACATCTACTGTAGACCACCCTGATGAATCTAAGTCTAACATTCCCACTGTTTTTAGCTCTGTTTTTAGTCTCCACCATCTCCTGAGGGAAACATTGGCTTTTCAGCCTGTTATTACTCTTTGCTAAATGCTCCACTGTGTTCACCAGCTGGTGTCTGTCTGCTGTTTGCTGCTGAGCAGTGAGTGAACAGAAGCTTTTATTCTCTGATAACAGCTGCTTCCTGAAACAAGGTTATACAAACAGTATAGTGAATCTAAAACCACAGCAGTCCTTATCCAACCTAACCTTTATCCAATTAACCAAGTTTAAACTTTTGAAAGATACTTTAACACTTTAACAATTTGTGTGCAATCATGAGTTTAATACATGCAGCCATTGGTCAGATGCTCCAGCTGCAGTACAGCTCTCATTTATCCACCTAAATCTCCTCTAACTATGTGCTTCACTCAGCTTTTCCACTGTTTGCTCCAGTGTTTGTCTCCCTGCGTTTGAACTTCCTCACTATCCAGCTCATTTTCTCTTCCTCCCTGTTCTTTGTATTAGAGGAAATAAGTAGTTTGGTCTCTCACTGTATCTCTTTACTCTCAGAACTGGATTTCCTCTCTCACTTATACAACAAATAAACTCTGCATGTTTATTTCAGCCTCAATCATATTTTACCAGAGGATGCCAATACAGCATGTATGCTCACCCTCACTGAAAAAAGAAGGGTAAATATCTCCAACTGATCAGCAGGTGTGTGAGCAGAGGAGACACACACACACACACAGAGGCAAACATAAACAGAAAGCTTCATTTACTGAACCATGTAACACATGCAGGATCCTAAAGGCACCACCAGATCTTCACAGACACTCATGCAAACACCTCCGACTTCCCCCCTGCAGCGCACACTGAGAGGAAATACAGCAAAACAACTCTCTGTGTGTCATCTTCCTCATCCAAAGCGTGTGTGCGTCAGAGAGAAGAAGCCGAGCACGAATCAGTATGAAAACAAAGGAGCACACCTGTTCTACCTCCCTCCACACAGACACATCAAATTAGTGTGAAGCTGAGCGGGCAGTCTCTCAGCACTAATAAACAGAGACATGAATGTGGAAAATTAAAGGTGGGATTTACTCCACTGGTCAGAGATTAACCTCCAGCTCCTGGAGCCGCTGTTGTCTTATTGCTTTATTAACTTTTCTGTGTTTCATAAACACACGTCCAGAATCTCACACCTGCACACGGACCCTAAAAAACAACTGACATCAGGACTTAAGATGACTGAAACCTGCAAAGACGCTGTCTTAGCTTAACGTGGTAATAAACAAAAGCAGACTTGAAACGAGGAATCGATAGGTTGATTAGGAGATAATCACTTAATCGTTTCAGTCATTTCACAAGCTGAAAATAAAACATGTGCTGGTTCCAGCTTCACAGACGACTTGTCCTTTCTGTCTGTCAGAATAAAAAAGTCACCTTTAAGTGTCTGATTTGACCTGATAGAAGTAAAGTCAAAGAAAACGTCCTTGATCTGTTAGAGGAATAAGACACCACCTCCCAAACGAATTTCTCTTATTTGAGCTTCACAACATGTGGTAAGAAAAATCTAACTTTACAGAGCTGCCTTCATGAGCTCTGTGAACGATGATTTACTTTAAAAATCTCTTATTATGTCAAATCATCCAAAGTTTGTGTAAAGTCAGAAAAGGTCACTTTCAGTTTAAAAACACAAACGTGAGGAAGTAAAAATCGGTCGTAGCTCAGTTTAAAGGCTGAATTTATGGAATAACTGTATTGAGGAACTGAACATGTAGCAGAATCAACGAGTTGGAAAAGGTGAAATTTAAATGTGATATACTGAACAAACAGAAAAGTGCGTGAACAGAAAATCACCTCGAGATTAGTGTGACAGGTTGGTTAGCTCCAGGTGTGTGTGTGTGTGTGTGTAAAATGAGATAGACACAGTGAACTGTAGCTTCAGTCGACACCGCCCGTTGGGTTTGGGTGGGGGGATAGGGTTAGGGTTAATCTTGTCTAGGGCACCAAAATGGGTAGAGCCGGGTCTGATGTGGTAGTTTGGTGACCTGTAGAGGCACAATGGTGACAGAGAGGAGATTAGTGTTATGGGGGAGGTGGGGGTGGATGGATGGTGTAGGTGGAGCAGGGACCTGCTGAGACATAACTATGGTTTGATAAGGAATGATTTTGGGCCATTGAGTGACATGATAGGATCGAAGATAGTGAACAATCACTGTTTGGGTGAAGAATTTTAGAAATAAGTTCTCTCCTCTCTAGAATTTCAGCCTTACTGTATTTAACAGAAACACACACACACCTGCTCATGGACACACTGACTCGTCCTGGTCCCTCACACTCCTCAAGAGCAGAAACAAAAAATTCAATTAAAGTGCCAGGAGCGCAGAGTGCCGTGGAATCACACACATTCATTACTGCCACAATCTGTCAGGCAAGGACACGGTGGAGGGAGGGGGATCTCTTTCTCTCCCTCCCTTTCTGTCTTTGTATCCGTCCATCTTTTCCCACCACAGAGCATCACTCTGAGCTGATAATAGCTGAAAGAGAGTGGGAGTCAGAGGCAGAGGGCGACGGGGAGGAAGAGATGTTGAAGGGGAGGGAGAAATTAAGAGGCCAAAGTCATAACAGTGATAATGGAGCTTTTGATTGTGATGATAATTCAGTTATAATTACAGGAGACAATGTGCTGTGAATTGTCGGTGTGTGACAGAGAGAGCAGGAGAGAGACAGGAATACAAAGGAGAGGAAAAGAAAAGGGGGTGGCAGCGAGAGACGGTAAACCAAAAGTTCAGAGCAGATAGAGGAGGGAGGGAAGAAGTCGCAGAGTGCAGAGAGAAAGGCTCCAGTAAAGGACAGTTGAGAGCTGCAGTATTGCTCACTGTAGGAGCATCGTTTCCTTTTAGCACAGCGTGATCGTATGCTGACACACAAATGGTGGATCAGCCAACCCTGTGTAGTCTGTGAGGGGACGCGTGCAATGGCAACTTAGAAATTGAAATTAGTCAAATACAAGTTGTGGTGTCAGTGTAGATGTTGGCAGCTTTTAAAGTTAAAATTTACCCAGATGATCCTCACGCCTCCCCGTTTTTGGGGCCCATATAGCACATGTACTCACAACCTCCTCCTGTCGGCCTCTCCGCGCCCTGCACACATGAGCTGTCAGTGGATTGTTTCAGGTATTATCATCTTATATAGTCAACAAGGACCCAGATGGGAAATAAAAATCTGCTTTTCTATTTTTTATATAAGTTTGTTTGTGTCCACCTGATGAATCCATGTTTAATATTAATATTAATACTTTTAGCTCTGTGTTGTCTCCACCACCTCCTGAGGGGATTCATTTTATATACTGTATGTATATTGTATGTTACATAAGCAGCCATGTAGTTCACCGTTAATATGCTTTATATTTAGTGGTTTTACATTAACACATGATACATTCAGTTGTAGCAAACAGGTGGAAGTTTGACGTTCGTGTGGGCTGTTTATCTAAGACAGTTTTCCAGAATGTGGGGATGATTTTTCTTTGACACGGTTACCTAACCACCGCTGACATGCTGACCACACGCGGGCTCCTTCTTCTCCATTAAGTCGCTCAGCTCCAGTCCTCCTCCCCCGACGTCGTGACTTGGTGACATTACCTTGGTTCAGATGTTTCTGTTGACTCACACACCTGCTCTCTCCGCACTGTTGAACCTTCATATTTGCTGCCAGCCCCAGTGTCCCGACCCACAGCTCTTTTATTAAAACAGTGCCGGAACTCACGACAGAGAAGAAAATAGTAACCTACTGTGCGTCACCAACAGTGTCGACTCACAGGCAACTTATCTTCCAACTCAATTTGTTTAGTTTTATAAGAGAATAACTTGAAGGATGAAGCTTTCTGGTTACCTCTGATGGTGGTAGTGTAGCACACAGCTGCTTGCGCTCTGTGAACCACACAGGATGGTTCCACGCATAATCCAGTGCAGCACAGAGTTAATTTCTAATTACCTGCCTGTTTTATCACCTGCTTTATGATGAATAATAAAATAAAAACTTTCCAGCAAGTACAGTCGCGAACAAAAGCAAGAACCAGCTTCATGTTTGCTGAAATATTTCACTTCAGGCTGAATGTTCAACTCAGATGATTTATAACAGCTCACCTTGCCCTTTAAGAGTAATAAATCTCTGCTAAATGCATCTCAGATCCTGGAAAACTGCTGTAACCGCTTCCACTGAACTTTACAGTCCCTTTGTACTGAGGTGCTCCCTTCATCAGCTGCAGGTGACTACGTTGCCAGCTGCCACAAATCTACTTCATTAATCAGTAAAGAAAGAACGAAGCGCACTGCACTTTTCTCCACATGGCTACGCTTTTGTCAAAGCTGCATCTGAACCTGCTGCGGACGCACAGCTGACGTATCTGGTGACAGGTGTTTAGAAACTGTGAAACATCCAAACTTTGTTCTTTCAAACGTCCGACCCACATCTAATCACACGACTCTATAAGGCTGGTGATCAAGACTTGATCTCAGTTAACAATGACTGTTTAGATTCATCTATTGGTCATTTATTTTTATAAGATAATTCACCGATTCATGAACTTTCCAATAAATCATAACTATAACGTCTGTCAGAAAGCTGCTGCATTTATTATTGAACCTTAACATGAAATTTATGAATAAATGAACCATTTCAAGATTCCACCTTATGATACTTTGCATCTCAAAGGTTTACGCAGAGCAGGCCTGATTAAGAAGGGTATTCTACCATCCTGAGGCACAGGAGGGGGGATCATATTAAAAAAAACACATAATACCTACACTGTGTACTGTCCCTGAATGCTCCAAGCACACGGTTACACGAGGCTACAAACGCTACAGTTTCTAGTGCTGATTGTGATTAGAAACACTGTTAGCCTTTGCTGTAATTTCCATAGTTTAATACTTCAAAATAAACAGTAAAAAACTTTCAGTAGTTCAGTACTGTAATTTGCATGTCAGTGGGGGTAAATTCCATGACATCACATTGTTTTTACGGGAATTCACTGTATTCATGGAAACAGTTGTAAAACACAGCAGATGTAACAATTGGTAATGTTACTGACATTATACTGTTAACACCATCTGGATTTCTGTTGTTTTCTACTGTAGATCTAAAAGTAATAACTTAAATCCTCATTCAGAGTGTATTACCATAAAATGCATATATATGATATATAAACTACAAAATGCAATATAATTTTTAACTTAAGGAGTAAGCTATAGCTACAATAAAATCTAATTCATTGAACTGAGCTATTATAATAATACACTTAGTTATTTATTCAAACAATTTGAAAAGATTGTAATTACAGTCTACTCTGTATAAAACAACCAGTCTCAGTAACGAAGACTGATTTTGAAATTCTCTTTCTATATGTGACATTCAGAGTAATGTTTAAAAATTAGTACTTCATTTAGCAGGGGTTGCTTTTCTTCCTCTAAGCCCTTCTTATACAGAAACTGCGATTTTTGTGGTTTAAGGTGGTACTTTTTAACACGCCTCTGCCTATTTACACTGAACTAACAAGAACACTCTGAACATCCGTTACAAAAAACTACTTTAAGTTCATATTATTATGAAGTGAAGTATATTTCCCAAGTATACTTTACCTAGTAAGTATACTTGTGTTAATGTACTTCTTGTATACTTGTAAGTATACTTTTGTAATACTTCTTGGGACTAAATTGGCCACTTTTTAGTATATAAAAAGTATACATAAGTATACTAAAAATGAACTTTTATATATACTTTTAGTTCACTATAAATGTACTAGTATACTTTCCAGTTTATAAAAGTATACTCTATTTTGTACACTTAGAGTACAATATTTAACTTACATGTATACTCTTAGTGTACCTGTAGTATACTTACAACCTACTTTTGATTGGGTCATTGTTACTAGTTTAAGCTTAAAATTCAATTTCACATGTAATAAATTCTTCAAGTCACCACACAGTTGTGTGAGAATCAGAACTATCAGAGAACTTTAAATGCAACAAACTATATTCATAATTACACTGTCAGAAGTATTTTTCAAGTCATGAAGCAAGTAATTTAGAGGCAAGGTCTATTGACTGCTCACCCTTCTCACTTACAGTTTTAACTGTTTTATTTTTTAATTAATGGTTTCACATAATTAATCTGTTCAAAAGGTAAAACACATGTTACACAACAATTTGTAACAAATTCTTCATTTAAAACATCAATTATTTGTTTCATAGTTGTTTATTTTCACAGTTAAATTGCTGAAATGCATGCTGGGTATTTCTTTGTACTTGTTAGTATACTTCAAGTATACTTAAATGTAATTGTGTCTAGTATATCTATAAAAGTACATAAAAAGTAAACTAAAAGTATACTTGAATATACTTCTTTTTCGTAAGGTGGTCGCTCTGGTGGTCGTTTTCACAAGTTCAGGTGTTGTGCCAGAAATCTCCCACTAGGAAAGTGTCACATCCATGAAACTTACACCACTAACCAGCATCAGTCCTACAACGTCACTGTCAAAATTATTCAATTCTGGGACAAACAGAAACAGTATTTCTAGGGGTGCATTTTGTTGCAGGCCAATCTGCCATGAAATGCACTGTCCAAAATAAATAATTCATTTGTAGCACCCATTGTGATTGTCTCTAGGTTCAAGAGAGGTATCCTGGATCTAGTTTCCTGCTGCACCGTGCGTGATGATGAGATGGTGGAAGAGCAACAGGGAGAGAATTTACGGAGAATTTAACTTAAGATGTGCAGCATAGAAGCAGGCAGAGGTAACTGGATGGAGTTGACTCGGGTTAAATGCACGGTTGGTTGGGTTATATCTTAACCATGT
>JAUMHL010000025.1:27051975-27063082 GCA_032362345.1 Sandelia bainsii | reverse complement strand
AAGGAGTAGAAAGTTACAGGACATCCAAGCCTTTATGTCTTTTAAACATGCTTGAAGTTTTACTAATTGATTTGTTTAATCTGGTTTCATAGATAAATATAGCTGGGTGTCATCCACGTAGCAATGGAAGTTTAAAGAGTGTTTTCTTATAATATTGCCTAGCGGAGACATGTATAATACTATAGCAAAGACTGTTCAAGTGCACTCACATCATTTTGACTATTGTAAAGAATGACATGGTCACTAAATGCCAAAGCACAAAATATCATTTAAAAACAAATAAAAAATAAAAATAATCTATAAAATCTAAAAAGGAACTATATTTACTAAGCATCTCAGAGTAGGAAATCGAATCTAAGTGGTTAAAAATTCTCAGAGTGATGCAGTGTTGGTCCTACTTTTAGGAGTAGGAGGCAGAGCAATTTATCAACATCTTAAGAACTTAAGAAATCGCTCCTATCAGACACTTAGATGTGCACAAAGTCTGTGGGAGGAGAGATTCTAACACAAGCTAGAGTTGAAGTAAGTAAAGCATCATGATATACAACTGGTTGGGCTGTGTCACCAAAATATAGTTTACTTGCCAGTAAACTATAGAACATAATAGGCCCACATCACTGTACTGCAAAGTATACGTGCCCTGACTTAGTTGGTCGTATACTGTAGTATTTGGTTTTGGAGGTGAATTAGTAAAGGTTCTATCTGCCCTTGCAGCTCTTTACTCCTTCCTAGTGCTGAAATTTGCACAGCACAGTTTACCTTTCTTCTGTTTTCTTGTTCTTGTTATTCATATTCTTATTACTACAGTATTGTTTCTGAGTCTGACCACGACAAAGTGCAAAAAAAAAAAGCCACGTTATAGTTCACACACTGCCCCTCACCCACACAGATCATAAGTGAATCTCCAGGGACGTCTGCCATTTACTGATTGTACATTGGTTTGTTTTTTTCTCTCACACGAAATCACAGTAATACTGAACAATTTGTGATTCCTTGGAAAAAGCCATGTGACAGAAACTGACACGTTTCATTTCCCCCACTTTCACTTGCTTCCTCACTTGTTCTCTTTCAGTTCCACTCTCCTGGGTGCAATTTCAGTCCTCATAAAATCCAAATGTGCTTTGTTTCCAATTCCCCCGAATCATAAACATTTCTGTCTCCTGTTCCTCTTTTCTAATTCACCTGATTGTGCCACCCCCTCATCATAAACCACAGTGAAACCTTGTCTTACTTTTCCAGCAGCAGCTGCCATCGTTACAAAGCTGATATTCACGTTCCTGACTGGAACTAAGATAAAGATATAGCTTCATCTTCTTACAATTAAACTGTTGAGTGATTGTTGTGTAAACTACACCCTGGAGTTGACCTCGGGCCCTGTCATCCACCCCATCCATCCATCCAATATCCTAACCCCTTTTCCTGTTGGTGCTGGAGCAAATTCAAGCAAGACATCGCTTAAATAGAAGCTGTCTGAAAAAATGAAGCTTTCTAAAAAGCTCTCAAAAAGCAACACATCATGCTGGGATCTAAAGGAATTCAAGAACAGATGAGAAACAAAGTAATTGACATGTGTCAGCGTTGAAAAGGGTTACAAAGCCATTTGTAAGACTTTGGGACTCCAGAGAACCACAGTAAGAGCCATTATCCACAAATGGAGAAACCTTGGAACAGTGATGAACCTTCCCAGGAGTTGTTGGCCTACAAGAATTACTCCAAGAGCACAAAACAGCTCAGTTTAGGTCAGTGTTCATGATTCAACAATGAGCATGATCAGGTGAGTGAAAGAGAAAACAGCTGGGGACAATCGTGAGGGAGCAACCAGGACCGGGGTGTGACCAGGTGAGTTACTGCAAAACATGAATGAACTGGGGCGTGACTAAAAATGGCCGGTCGTGACAGGCACAACCAGTTATTATGTTAAGGGGGCAATTACTTTTTCCACATAGGGTCAGGCAGGTTTGGACAGTTTTTTTTACCTTTAATAAATGAATTTGTCATTTAAAAACTGCATTTTGTATTTACTCTGGTTATCTTTGTGTAAAATTAAAAATTGTTTCATGATCTGAATCATTTTACTGTGACAAATGTGCAAAAAAGTACAAAAAACAGAAAGGAGGCAAATACTTTTTTACAGCATTGTATCTGAGGAATATTTGTGCACACTTGTATGTCTGTGTGAAAGCAGAAACTTTAAGGCTCTATTTTAAGGCACTAAATCCCCATTGCTCAGTGTGTTGTCCACCACCAGGCAGCAGAACTGCGCACATGTATATTATGCTCTGAAAACAGTCCCGGGACCAGATGTAAAAAATGTTTAAACACAGAACATGCAGGAACAAAGTGTGCACCTCATGCATACATCAGAACACGCATACACACAGTTTTCCAAACGTAGCATGAATATGCAAATACAACTTAAATTAGCAGTAGAATAAGACTCTGAATGCTATGCCCAGCCCTCCCTCTCCCTGCTCCACTACCTGCTTCTAGCTTCTGCTGCATTACTCCATGCTCTGCACAGATAACAAATTACACTAAGTTATATTGATTCAAACTTCTATTTCCTGTACTTTCATGGAGAGGCTAGCTCTCTTTTGAAGGAACACCCTGATCACATTCATAATTCTCTCTTAGTTAGGTTGAGCCTCACTCAAAAAACATTTATTCATATTTTAACATGAGCACTGTAAGTCAATAATGACGAAAAACAATGCATCTGCATATTTTTGTCTCTGTGACACAGAGTCAGCTTTACAGAAACCAGATTTTGCCCCGTCATGTTGTCCTACCTTATTTGTATGGAGCTGCTGTCTTGTTATGGCTCCGCTCCAACCTTTGCAGCACGTCCACTGCACTGGGCATGAAAATACCAGAGGGAAGGTTAAAGTACCACATTGTTGTCAACAAAAGGGTGGGAGGATTTCTACTCAAAATGGTTCTCGTTTTATGAGTCATTTACTTTGGAGAATGTTCGAACTTTAGTAAAACAACTGCTGCTGGGATCAGATGCAGATTTTTCATAACACAAGTTTAATGGCCTCATAAATTTAAATTATTTTTTATTAATTTTCTCCATGGAGGAATTGCTGGAAGTCTGTATTTGGGCAAGGCTGGAAAAATGACTACATTACACTTACAAAGAGAATGCCAAACTAGCCTCCCAACACACTGTCACCCGGGCAGCAGTCCAAACAGAAGATAAGAGCGTTCCTCCATCTGTTTGCTTGAGGTGTTCAGAGGAGACTTAACATTAATTGTTAATCCTTTAGTTTGTGTTCCTCATCACACTTTAACTGAATCTACAAGCTTTACTAAACAAATGCATTGGAGGGGTGGTGGGAGTCATGTTGTCCCAGCTGCACCTGTAAGAAAGCCCAGTTTTAATTAACACGAGTCTGTGATTAAAAATAGAAATCTGTGACTATAAACACTGTGTATTATCTGTTTCCTGCGGGGTTTGACATTTAAAGTAAAAGGTAATTACACGTGTGCCCACGTTGGACTCTGCTAATCCTCCCTGATCAGTCGTTAAGTCTTCATTTTGTTTTTTTGTTAGTTTCGTCTGAAGGGAAACCAGCGTGAACATGATGTCAACTGTCAACTTCACACAGGGTTAGGATATGGGATTTAATTAAAACCCAACATTGTCCAACGTTCTCTTCTGAATGTGCATAGTTTCACGTTAACAGTCAAAACTGGTCAAAATGTAGAAGCAGCTGTGGTGAAACATGGCAGCAGATTCATTTGGGTGAGTTTCATGTGTCTCCTGATGTTACATACAGTTTACACTTTTGTGGTGTTGAGTCAGTCAGTCAGAGGCCTTGAGGTGAACGTGCTGGCTGGTGGCTTCACTCGCAAGAGTTTTTGTTTTTTAAGGTAAAAGAATGAGGCCCACTGTGTTAGCACGATTCATGTAGCAGGTACAGGTGATTTTGGCACAAAAGCTTTTTTACACAAAAACAGGAGGGATTGATTAAAGCTGGGACATTTAACAGATAATGCCTTTGTTTATTTTTCATATGTGAATTTAAAAATTCACTCACTGACCCCACATCATTTTTACAAGGACACAGGATTTACACCAAATATTTTTCTTAATTTTGAGAAACTGTAACACTCTCAGCTGCAGCGATGTGAGACAGAATCTGTTAATTAGTGGATCATCTGCAAAACACCCACCAACGTCACACACACTTTTCAGGATTTAGCACTCTCTATTTGGGATCTTAGAAGGTCTGGCCCTAAGAGAACACTTTAGAGTAGCGAGAATCAGCACCAACAGGACTTTTCCTGATTCACCAGCAGTAGCCATTAGAGTCATTGCTAAGCACATCCAGCCTGGTCTCTGAAGCATTATCCGGATGCTGAGCAATAAGTCTGAGATGTTGCATATAAAGATTTAAAGTCACTATTCCACATAATACATTTCAGAGAAAATCAGTGAGGTGCACACAGATATTTGGAAGCTGCAGCCGTGCGACTGCTCCACCTGTGACGTGAGAGTCGCGTGTGCATGTACACTGGGGACGACTGGTATCGACTTGACTAATGTGTGTTTTATAGACAACATCGGCAGTGTTTCACCAGCACCATTACAATCATGAAAGGCAATGAGAGTGAGGAGAAAAGCTAAACACATTTTTATGACGCTCATACATCTTCATAAAACACCCAACGAAAGCTTATACAGCCATAAAAGAAGAGAGGCAGGAAGGTAAATGACAATTGAGAAGCTTTAAAAGGTTTATTAAATGAAAATTGACTCCTCGCTGCGGCGCTATGTGATGACTCCGATTAAACACTGTGTATTTGCAGGCGATTATTTTATGACTGCTCTGATTCATCCATTAAGCTTATGGATCTGTGCTATAGACTGACCGCTTGTGTCTGTTAGTGTAAATCCCATCATGCTGCAGAAAAAATCACAGCATGTGCACGTGTGTTCGTGTGTGTATATAGACTCAACACAAGCAGATGAATTTGTGAACATGTATGACAAGCGTGTGTGTGTGGGAGGAAGTAATCTGTTGTTGATGTGTTTGTTTTCCATAGACAATGTAATGAATACATGAAGCTTACAGATAGAGACAGCAGGTCAGTGTGTGGGAGGGGGTTTGTTTGTGTGTAAAAATGTGAGCGACAATGGTCTGTGGGTGGGATAAAGTCACACAGAATATTTATTTATAGACACAGTTATTTCATAAATAAAAAAATGCCATATTCCCACATCAGACGTTTCTTTAAACAAACCGGTGTTCTGCCAATTTATCCTACCTTGTCGAGATGTTCTACTAAATGTGCTTCCTAACGTTTCTTCCTCTGCAGGTAGCATGTCTCTATAGTCTGACTTACGTTATCAGATTGTCCCACCTTTAGAAAATACAAGGGGAGCTCATTTTGATCAATTATAATAGATAATTTAATTCCTTAACCCCTAACTTTAACAGTTGCTGTCGAACGCATGCGCAGTACACCAAGGTAGGACGTTCGGATGGGTAGGATAAATTGGCAGAACACTGGTTTGATGGTAGAAAGGTCTGAAATGGGAATATGGCATTTTGTAAATTTATGAACACCGGCGCCAACTGGAGAAGGATCCAGTGGTTGAATCTCTGAAATGTCTTTAGTTATCGAGTGATATTAGCGCTGTGCTGCAAGTTCTCATTTTGTTCATCTTGTGCATGTACTGTACACAAGGATGCACATGGGTGACACACATTCCTGCCAGTATTTTACTGAGCACAGGCAGCAGCAGACATTTAGCTCACACTACTGAAAATAAACACAACATGTGAATAAATTCTCTCACAGCTCAAACACCTGGATTGCAAGGAACCAACAGAAGCAGCAATATTCCAGTGAGGAAGAGTTGAAGAGTGTACTTTTGTTGCTGTCGGGGAGATTCAGAGCCAGATGAAGTGGAGAGAAGGCAATGTGAATGACTTCTTGTAATTATGAGAGGTGTTAAGAGCCGTTGACACTGGGCTGGTTCGTGGAGGTTGAGTTTGTCAAAGAGGATCATGAAGCTGTCGTGAAATGAGGTTCAGACGTTCATGTTTCCCTCATGTGCTCATATGACTTTTCATCAGGACAACGTGTTAATTTGTTAGCAGTCGCTGTCCAACGTCACTGAACCATGATGCAGTTATTGATCATCTGTGGAATCACAAAGAGACAATTATAAGCGTTATTGATAACAGACTGCAGATCAGCTACATCTGCAGACAGCTACGTATTTGATGAGGGAAAAAGCAGCATTTCATTACCACTGATTTACTTAAATATACTTTTCTGTCTTAAAGAACACATCACAAAGTCAAATAGAAATGTGACAGAGGAGTTTGGGTGATTCTAGAGCAGCAGGCTGAGTGTAACATGAGGCTTTCACATCATATATGAATCACACCAACACAAACTTAGTCACATTATTAAAAATCTATTAGTTTGTATGTTTCTGTGTGTGTGTCTGTTATACTCTTACTGATCTTGTGGGGGTGGATAAAAGTACGTCAGTCTGACGTGGGCCACAACCAGTTTTGCACAAACTACATTTACATTTAGTCAGTCGGCAGACGCTTACGATGAGCAACTTGGAGTCCAAGAAACTGGGAATCAAACCACTGACCCTGCTGTTTGTGGATCACTGCTTCACCAGCTGAGCAACAGCTGCCCCCCACATGAGTTTATTTTTTGTAGGAGAATAAAAAGAGGATATAGCTAAATTAAAACTCTACTCTGCAGCAGTGGAACAGCAAGTTTTCAGAAGAAAATTGGATTTCACTGATGTGAAATGTTTTCAAATTCAACATATTGTAAAGGTCACAGTGTCTGTATATGATCTACAAATAATCATTACTGAAAATTGGCAATTAAGAGAATCCCTCAGATATATATAAATTACCTGAAGCACACACAAACAGAGCTGCAGCTGAGAAGTGGTGATTTCATATGGAAATAAAGAAGCATGAAAACAGACACCAGCCTGAGGGAAGTGATGCCACGTTCCCTGAATGTGTCACGACTAATGTGTGTTCCTGAGCCCTCGCTGCTCCGCACACAGCCACCGACACACGACTCACATCTGATCTTTTCTTAAAATACATCAGGTGCAATTTTTCCATTTGTGAATATACATTGTCTGTTGTTTCCATGACAAATGTTCTCTCTTCTCTCCCGCTCCTCATCCCTGTGTTTTCTCTCAGAACAAAAAGAATAAAGGTGGGAGCGCTGATTTAGCTGCAGACATGAAACCGTGGATCGATACGGAGCAGGTGTCAGCGTTTCACAGACATCCAGCAAATGAAATCCTGCACTGCTTCTCTGTGTCTCCTACATGTGTGTTTGCTGAGCCTTCTCATTAGCACCAGCAATGTGTCATCAACTTTCAGAGTGACATTAACTTATTCTCCCTGGACTGAAGAAAGAAGGTAACAAATAAAGAAGAAGAACAAAGAACCAGAGAGAACAATGAGAAAATAACATCTAGGGACAGAAGAGAACAAGAACAGAAAACGTTCTAAAGGACGGCAGAGGATCATTTGGTTCTTTAAATAGAAGCATTTAATCACTGATTAAATTGCAGATTATTTTTTTCGATTAATTGATTAATTATTTGGGCCATAAAATCTAAAACAAGCCCATTGCCATTACCCACTTCAGCTTAGCAAATATTCACATTAGAAACATCTTACGTTTTGGTATTTATGGCATTTTTCTTTAAATTAACTAATTGCTGCTGATTATTTTTTTGTCAGTCAACTCATTTTACCACTATGGCTGTTAGTTCGATCCCATGAACTAAACCTGACACACACACAGTCATCCCCAGTGCCTGATTTCAACTCCATCATCGCTGCTAATTTGTTAACAGTAAATATGTTTTCAGCAGTTTTGGCCAAGTTATGTTTCTACACAGTCATACATCGTACAGGTGAACAAGGTCATTTCTCCCAAAATGTTTCATCCTCAGGGTCAAATCTGAGCACACAAACATGAGGATATGATTATCTCTGATGTGCACTGTGAATAAATAAGTAACCTTCAAGTATCCTTGAAACAGATGCAGAAGCAGAAGTTGCCTGAAAATCTTCATGTTTTTAGTTTTCTTCAGTATCATAGTAATCCAGTGATGGCTGGCTCCATGGTTACACTACAAACAGAAAGTGCTAATAGAGAATGTGAAGGCATATTGTCTGGTACACGATCTGAGAGGCACTCAGTGTAATGTGGGAGGTCCCCCAGCAGACTAATTCTTTAGCAGCAAAACTAAGAGATTGTTCAGAGTCATCTGGTACCTGGATCAGGTGTGTTCAGCCAGTCAGAAGCTGGAAGATACCAATTCAGTTTTCTTCCTCCACTCCACCCTCATCTGAAATGCTATCATCCAGCTTTGGCTGTGGCTCAAAACCAGTGGTCCTACGTCACACTGATAGAGAGCTTCAGAGACGTCATGTCATGGTGCAAAAATAGCCTGACCGTCTAGCCCTGTGACGGCTGCTACGACCTACATCAACTAAAAAAAACAATCAAAATACCACATGAAAAGACGCAGTGATCAACCCGACAAAAGACTTATTTGTTTATACGGTAGCTGCAGTGGTGCCGATGGATCACACACACTGAAAATGTTTTATTCTTGTAATGATGATGTCATCCCTAAGTTTATTTTGAAAGTCCATATTCTAGTTTAAAGTAAAGTTCAGAATAAAACAACATGCAATCACCAGAGAAATTAGCTCAAACGCAGCTAAATGTCTGAAGATTCTCATTGGTCCAGGTCATGGTCTTCCCAAAAAAGGTGTTCAGTGGCAACAGTACTCGCTTTAAGTTATTGAAGACGTTTCACCTTCTAACCACAGGGCTGAGAACTGATGAAGCATCATGGATGGAAGGTGAAACGTCTTCAACTTACTTAAAACTTAAAAACAAGTCCAGTTGCCACTGAACACCTTTTTTTGGGAGAGCTCACACACATGAGCTCCATTCCCACATTCCTACAAATCATAATGAATGGAAGCAGAAACAGCTTAAACATGAGTTTGCATATTGATACTTGGTGTGAAGATTGGACAGAGGAATGGAAGGAGCTTCAGATTCTGGTTTCACACATGACCATTAAACACATCAGGAAAACTGAACAAACAAACGTAATGTAGGATTACATCTCTGATCTCATCATTTCACACATCTGCATGGTTTCTGTGTGTGCACATTGTTTGTTAGTCTCTAACCTCAGTGTTTGTTTGTAATATCACATTTCAATCTGGACTACATCGCACCAACCTCACTCTCAGAAAATGAGGAGGTGAGATTCACACAGTCATGACTGAAACCTTGCTGCTGAGGATATATAGTGTGCAGCTAATTCACCAGAACTGAGCAGAATGAGCAGGGACAAGTGAAAGGAGGAGTGTGGACATCTGACAAACAGAAAGGATTGGATAGAGAGGGAGAGAGAGAGAGAGAGAAACTCTCACAGGGGTTTGGGGCCATTGAAATTCCTCAGCAGTTATTACACGCTCCTGAGGCTGAAGCCCAGAGCCCCGACTGCCCCTTTAAAAAGACCCCTGAGAGACAGACCATCAATCAGGCTCTTCCTTGTGCACCCTCCCTCTTATTCCCCATCTGTGTGTGTGTGTGTGTGTGTGCTTCAGATTTTCCTCACTCACATCCACAGTCTTTCTCTGCTGCTCTCACATACACCTCTTATGAAAGATTCTCCCTTAATTTACTCCATTAGTTAAATCATTAAAGTGTCTTCATGTGTATTCAAAATAGACACTAACATTGATCGTGTTATATATATATATATATATATATTGCATGTATGTGTATATATATATATATGCAAATAAAAATAAGTTGAGTGAACTCTGAGCAGCTCGTTCATTCAAGTCTAAAAACCTCAAGTTAGAACCACTGATGTTTCTGACAGAAACTGGTTCATCTGTTTCCAGCACAACACACATTTTGCCTGTGACTACTTCACAATAAAAGACACCTTGTTTATCTTGTCAAGTTGTTTTTAATGTGAATCTGAATCTGCAGCTGTATAACGCGTGTTAAGATTTCCTGTGAAATAAGAGATTGCAACTGAGAAACTGTGATAATCATACTCTCCCCCTATGACACGATAAAATCCAATTTTAAACCCACTGCATAATTTCAAAGGACTCGGTGCTGTCACTGTGAAAATAAGTCATCTTTAAATCTAAATTCCTTAAAGTTCACACCCAGAGCTGTGCTTCGTTTTTAAGGGGAAGAAAAAAAATCAAGTGGATCGTGTTTGAAGTCTGAAGCAGCAGCAAATGAGACGGAGTGAATTCTGAAAGTTGAAAATAAAATGTGATTGTTTACTGCGCAACACCCACACACACAAATACAGAGGGGACTGCACCGCCCCTCTCCATGTTCACAGATGAAGGCAGAGCTGCAGTCTTTAAACGAGCATGTAAACCTTCAGCCTACACTGCTGTCACGCTCACTGTGAAGTCAGAAACACAGGCATCATGCAAAAACCAGTTGTATGGTTTGTTCTAAAGTGAGTCTGATTTAACTGATGCAAGAACACAACTCATTCACCAGATTTAACGCGTTTAGTCTTTTCTGTATGGAACACATAAAACTCACCAGTGATGATACGTTATTTATCCCCTGGGGGAAATTCTTGTGGACAGGCTGACCCTTTGAGGCGCCAAGAAGGTTCAGTGTCTTGTTCAGGGACACTTTGACATGTGGCCGGGAATGGGGGGACTGGGGACTGGGAAGTCAACCACCAACCCTGGGGTTTGTAGACAACTGCTGACTGCCCTACCAACTGCACCGTCACCCCAAACAGTTGAATACAGTTCAGGTTCTTTATACAGGAAAAACTCATTGTCAGAACGAGACATTCAGGGACCAACCAGAGTGCAGCTCATCCAAACCAGTCCAATCCAATTCAGTTCATTTATATAGCACCAAATCACAACAAAAGTCATCTCAAGGCACTTTACAGTGTTTAAGGTGTTTAAGACCTTTCAGAATATAACTATATATAGAATTATACAGAAAACCCAACAGTCCCACTTGAGCAGCACTAGGCAACAGTGGAGAGGAAAAACTCCCT
>JAUMHL010000025.1:27025816-27042955 GCA_032362345.1 Sandelia bainsii | reverse complement strand
GGAAGCCATAGCTAACAGATAGACTAGGTACTAGCTAGCGGTCACGTACAAAGTTAGCAGAAGTTATATAAACAAGTTTATATTATGTAAATTATGGAAATTACAGCAAAGGCTAACAGTATATGTCTCCCACAGAACCCAGACTGCAGTTTAACAAATAAGTGTTAGGGTGTTCTGACCACTCGTGACAGTCACAGCACATGGTGTCAGCACATTAGGTTCTGTTATGGTAATGAGAACACTTACAGTAGCTCATTGCTGTACTATTTCTCTCCTCTCTCACACACACACAAAACCTATTCTATTTCCCCCCCGAAGTGCCAACTTTAAATGTAAGAGTGTCTGACATCATTTGATCAGTTTTAATTATTGATGTGAGCTCAAACAAATAAAAAGCATTTCTCTAAAACAAAGTTCTGTAACTACGTTCCTGTTCCTGGTCCATTAAACTTAAAAGACTTAACTAGATTTAGCCAGTGTGGAAGTGGGTCAGTAAAAGTCTCCATTTGTTCAATAGAGAACGTAAAGTAAATTATTAGTTTCTTTCTAATTAACAATTTAAACAGTCAAATTAAATGAAAGTGCTTATTTAAAATGGGATTATGATTAAATAAAATGATATTATTCATGCATGCATACAGCTTGGAGCTTCATCTGGAGACTCGTGTCAGCCTACACATTAGCAGGGAACGTCTGTGTTTTCACAGACTCCACTCGGGTATTTTCCCAGGGAATGCAGCATCACTAACCAGCTTGACATTTTCTGCCCTCCATTTTATGGAACATGTTTGTTCTTCACTTGGGTTTAGTTTCCTTTTATTTCTTTCCTCCCACTCTGAGAAGATTATTTCCAACTTCAGCAGGGAAACAACACAACTGTGGTAACACACTGCAGTGGAGTTTAAATGACTGTTGTCTGGTAATATGAGTCCTACAGAAGATGATTTCATGGTGTTTACTTGTGTATTATATCACGCTTTAGTTCACATTGCTTTAATATTTTCCTTTGTCTTAGTCTCATGGTCCTGGAACAGTTTATTGCGGTGCCAGAGGAGCTTTAATCGACTGCAACTTCAAGTGGTAGTTTGACATGTTGTCCAGCTGAGGCTGAGGTTATTCAGGTGTTTGGGTATAAATTAAAATGTTTAAGACATTCAATTATTGACCTCTGGTGCTGGACGAAAGGTCAGAGCATCAATAAACATACAAGTGATTTTTAACTTCATCATTGAGGGAAATCAGCAGAAGACAAATACTCAATGTCTGAAGCACATGTCACAGTTGTACTATAATTGTGTAGAGGCCACGAATAATACATTTCTTATAATTGCAGTTAAAGTGTGAGAAACAAAAAAAATAGTAATGAGGTCAACCATGTAGAAAAACGCAAATAAAAGCTTTAACTACAGGCACGCGAAAAATGAAAACACGGAAGCAGAAAACCTGAACTGGAAATTCACAGGTAGACATGCAACATGGTTAACTGAGCTCTTTTTAAAAGCTGACAGGGTGAACAATCTGCATGCTAATTCACTGCTGTGTGCATTTATGGAGAACACTGTTTCATTTATGCTGAGGATTCAGCCTCAGCAGCCAGTTTGACACCATTTCCCCTCTGTTTTGGATAATTAGACTTGTTTATTCGTTCTTTTTGTACAAAGTATTCTTTTGGCAGAAACCACAACTTCTGATTCCAGCAAGTGAGCGTGGACAGCTGGAGGCATCTGCTACTGTGTGAGGCTCTCACTGCATTCGTTCGTGCAGACACTTTCTCTAAGTAAATAGATGTTTCACGTCTGTGTGTGGGAACTGGTTTTTACACTGAGTCACTTCATGCTTCTTGGGGAGATTGGGTAGGTTAAAAAGTGGAAATGAATTCAAGTAGCATTGAAGCAGAATTGAAATCTGATTGTTGACAGTGAGGATGTCTTTTGATTTCAGGATGTTAAAAACTGGTCATGAAAACACGGGTAGACTTCCACAGTGCCACATAATGACACTTCCCACTTCGCGTCTCAATACAGCTGATAAAAGATGCACAGGGATGTCAACTGACCAAAACCCTCCTTATTTTATCCTTAATCTAACCCTGATGTTTATATGGCAAACACTAGCTCAGTTGAAAAAACGTGATTTTCCACCCTGTGACCAGTTGTTTTGCTGAGAGGTTGGACAGTCAGCTGCCATCATACAGGTGACAGAGGAAGAAAAAGAGAGAGTTTGTGTGTGCGATTTGGTGTGTTGGCACGAGTGGGGAACTGAATAATATTTATATTCATAGGACTGGGTGTACTGTAAGTCTACATATACATGCAAATCATTATTTTTGATACGTACTATTACTATAATAGTGTTGTTAGTCTCTGTCCACGGACCACAGAAGAAAAAGAAGCTGGTTGTCATGGACGTAATAATGATTCGAACTGATTAAAGTCATTATTTTATTTTATGTTATTTTAACTGCTGCAGGTGGAGCAGAGCCCTTCAAACCCACATCTGTGGCCCCAGTAATAACAGATAATGTGGGGCCAACACTCAGAGCAGGTGGTAAATCTGCTACAAGATTAATGTGATAAATGAGTTTCTGTCTCAGTAAATCATTTGACTTTTTCCCTCTTTTCTTCATATGGGACTGAATAAAAAATATAATGTGGAGAAGGAGGCTAAACCTCAGTTATGAATTTATAACCAGTTGCCTGATCCCGGATCAGTAACAGTTTGTTCTCACTCTTTGCTCATATGCATGGTTTAATAAATGAACAGCATCTAACTGTTATTTCTAACTGAACCTCTAAATTGTTCAAGTTCTTCTTCTTCTGTTAGAGTTATTAACCTGCCTCAGGTGCTTTACCACCTTGTTCTGGAACAGAGTAGGGCTGAGCCTGGTTTACATCTATGTAGCTGAGAGAACACATCTCAAAGGCCCAGAAAGGTCAGAGACTGGAAGACCAAGTCTTCTGATTATGTGGTCCAGACTGCGGCTGTGTAACTTCATCATAACCACTCAGTCACTCTTACTCATTTATTAAACAATGTCCATGTAGTTTGATAAGCAGGTATTCACTTTATTATATATATAATAACATATGATAAGACATACTGCATAATGGTTTCTAATGTTATTTTGTTTATTGTTGTTTTTTTCCTTTTCTGACATTTAGACTCTTTTGACTTGTGAAACCACTCAACTAATTAATCAACAGTGATGCTTCCCTCATTAATAGAACAGGTTAGTTTGTGCTGAACATGCATTTAAATCTGCTAATATATATTTAATTCTACCACTGTGCTGTGTTATAATCAAGATGTAAACTCGGTGGTCAGTTTATTGGGAACATCGAGCTAAAACCAAGTCAGTTAATCCAACAGTTTTGTTGAATGATAAAGTGATATGGCTTATTATTTCTGATAAAGAAAAAATAGTGTAAGAATATTATAGTAAGATAATTTCTCAATGGTGTAACATATTGGTAGTTTCTGCATCAGCACTGCTCTTTAAATTAAATATAACCCAAGCATGTGAAAACTGAGAGAACTGACATGACCATGTCAATTATTAATAGTGTGGATGGTAAAGACAGAGTCACTTAGCTAATGATGCCTGGGTGGATTGAGAAAGGTCAGAATAAACTATGGGACAGCAAGAGACACAGAGCTGAAACTGCATCGATTCTGAACCGGAGGTATTTGGACCTGATCTTCAACATAAGCTCTAATTTATTATTTTATTTTATTTTATTTAAGAGAGACCTGATTGCAGTTGGACCTGATCCTGGTAGAGCCTAGAATAACTGCAACAGATCGAGAATGTGTTCAAACAGAAAATATAGAAAGATACTGAAGCTGTCAGTCACTGCTGCTCACCACAATATTTAATTCAACAGTTTTATGGATTCTGCAGGACTAATAATATGCACAGTAATAAATAATATAATGTTCTGTCTTACAAATGTCACAGGAATGTATATTACTATGTGTTATCCTGCAAAGTGACATTACTGCACAGATGTTTGGGGTCATTAGCAAAACTGCATTAAGAAAAACAAATAAATGAGATGGTCTTTAGGATTTGGGAAGAGTGAAACATGTCAATAACTCAAAATTAGAAAAAGTCATCAAACATCAAGGTGAAAAACTACTTTAAATATGTTTTTTAGCTGTTAAAGAGGCCTGAGGTCTGCAGGTTCTGGAGCCATGAAGATGTCTCTCCTGCATCTTTTCATTTAAACTGGTTGATGAAGATGAAGAGTGTGTGTATTTAAAAAAAGATTTTTTTCTTCCTTCTCTTGATTCCATTTCAGTTGTTAGGGAACCACAACTTTGAAAGCTTGTGAACTGAAGTGCACAGGAACTTAAGCTGAGGAGTTATTTATGTCTTAATGACTCATAGCACGGTCTGCCTCCAGCCAACAGGCATGACTAATCGAGTGTTGGTGTTGGTGGAGGTCAGACAGAGGAGAATTCACCCTGGGCTGCACCATGACACCAGGGAGAATCTGAGGAAAGATAAATAAGTCCACAGTTTAAGTCTTTTTGTTCATAATTGGCTGACTCACAGCAGGTTTCTGTTCTAAATGAGCTGGGAGCAGAAAAAAAGCCTTAATGTCGTCTGCTGACACAAAGCCATGGTTCAATCGCCAGGCTGCTGCCGTGTAACTGCTGATACTGTGACTGAAGGGATTAACAGTGGACGTACTCAATAGTTACACGTGAACAGCACATATTTTCTCCCATAAACCTTTAAGGTCACCACAACTTTTTCATTTTCATTTTTCTATTTGCTGTTTGACTTTCACCTTATCTTGACATGTCTGTTTCATTTCTTTCTGTTGGTATTCTTGATTTCCTTTACCAGGTTTTTATTTGGAAAACAACGTGTGCAGGAACATTTTGCTCTCTCACCCAAACTTGCCTTTAACACTTTCACACGAGTCCTGGGTCTGAGACAGTCTCAGGGCTGGTTTGGAGCAGGTGTTAAATTTTAAACCAGTTCAGCAGCAACTCTTTGCTGGCCGGGGCTTTGGGACGGATTGTTGTGACCAACAAGAGCAACATAGACTGTAATTTGATTGATATGATATATAGCTTAAGGCGAACAAAGGCTAGCATTAACGTCTTCTGTTCAGAAACTAACTGTGACAGGCAATCTCTTGTCGTAACATAATTGTCGATCATAACGAGCATAAATGTGTTGGACCAGTTATATTTGGATGCCAGTGTTCAATGCTCATATAGCCGGGAGCAACATTTATGTTGGACGAAAAGGGGCATCAAACCCAGTGTCTATGTCAACTGAACAACTACTGCACACACACAACAGGCTACACTGTCAGAAAATCATTCCTCATAAAAAACAAACAAACACGGTTGTCATGAAAATGATCATGTGAATGTGGCAGGTTCTGCTTTTATCAGTAAACTGTCAGATTTAGGTATTTACAGCACATCTTACGCTGGACAGTTCACACTTATAATACAGTGTATGCACAGCAGGAACCTTACTCAACTGTTAACAGTAACATGTTAGCTACCTGGTCTCCTTGATCTAGAGGTTGATTAGTTGTAGGAACTTCCCTGGTTAACTGCTCATTCATAAAACTATTAGTGGCATCACCACCTTTAATTGTGACAATTTGTAGTTTCTGTAAGTTTCTTCCATAAGGAAACCACCGTCATGATCTATTTTCACCACAAGGAATTTATAAAAATAGATTATGGCAGTAGAAGTCTCCCCACAGCAGACTGGTTTTATATAAGATAATACATTTTCCTTAGTGTGACATGTATGTTGTTCACGCCAAAGTCCAGCTGCTGAAAGCAACTGCTCAGCCTGGATGTATGTTCTGAGAAAAATTTAAACATTGAAAAATGAGCTAAGGGACGGTGTTTCCTGCATCCATCCTACTCTGGAAGCTCCATTTTGCAGTTGACACAAAAAGAAACCTGTGACTGCGAAGGACACTGATGTCTTCATTGAATGCTGATGGAGCGAGAGCTCTGGCAGGAGTTTCAGTGGCTGCATAAGTTATTGTGATTCATTAATCTGACACCAAATCCATACGCAGTGCTTTACAATAACCACACATACGTACGTGTAAAAAACCTCCATCAAAAAGTAGAGATCTGTTTCCTCAAAATGATTTTCCACAGAGCAGAATGGATTATGTTAAGGAGAGAGTTTTGATGGTTCACTTCTCATAATGCAGTCATCGTTCCTTCTCTCTCGGTGTACACACTTCTCACTTAATGCATGAAACTCGGGCACATTCTCAGAGCGCTGTTTCAAGTCATTTTGAAAAATGTAGGTCATTAACTAAAGTAGATGAAACAGGTTGAGGCAAAGTGAGAGCAGAACAAAAATCCACCTCTTTGCTTATAAAAACCCTCGGCTGAGCACGGTGAGCCGCAGATTACTGGAGACTGATAATTAACAACAATATTCCAGGAGGAATTTTCTCGAGCTAAATAGACACTTGGAGTGACGTGCAGATGGGAAATGTTGACCACTGTTTGACCTGTCTGACTACACACTCAATCAGATCTCAATTTACCAAAACACAGAGCAGAGTGTGGTGTGTGCAGTGAGTGTACATACGACATGATTTTCCTGTGCTGTTGTTTCTGTCAACCCCCAGTTGTCCTGTGAGGAGACACTGAGGAAGGAAGTTCAATTTTCTATAAACAACAATTACCTGGTTGTGACCTGCGGCGTTTCTAACCAATGTTAGTGCTTTGTCCTTTTTTGTCCGTGTTTTGAGACGTGAAACTGACTTTGTGACAGAAGACATCGTGACTCTCTAGTCTCGTTGTGTTCAGATCAACTTCAGGTTGTCTGATTTGGTTTGTTGTTAACAATCATCAACTCTGCTTCCTAGAAGTGACAATGTTAAGATCTAATCCGCCTGGATTATGGAAACTTTTATTCCAGGACACAAGTTGATATGCTCGTGAACCACAAAGAAGCACAACGGGCACATACAAGGGAAGAAGTAGTCCTGCACTTAAACTCTCAAGGTATGAGATGTTATGAAGTAAAAAAAGCTACTAAATTTAGTTCTTTGCTTAAAACTTTTAGAACTGAATTTCTCTGCACTGTTCTGATTCTGAAGCTGGACTCACTCACGTTTTGACTAAAATATTATTGGAATTTGTTAATTATATCTTATAGATAAATGTCAGTGTGTTTGTGCATTTTCAGTTTGTCTCAGCAGTTTTTTTTTTAATCTTACCTAATTCTCATTGGTCTGTAGATGAATTTAGTTAATGAACCGTTTCTTCCATAGAGTCGTACAGCAGCTAAATCAACTTTTGAACCAGAGTATCCACATATATTTAAACATATTATTAGAGACATTCCTCCTTACAAGTCCAAGATTTGGATTTTGGCTCTTAAATGAGCCTCACATGTTCTCAGTTCCTCTTTTTTTTATTTGGCTGTTAAACTTTAAAGTCCAATTTGTCATTATTATAAAGAGCACACAGACTGCACTCTGTCTTTGAACGCCTCACACCAAGTGAACGAAGCGTTTTGTCGCTCACATTCAACCTGTGTGTTAATGATGCTCACCTCTAGTTACAGTTACATTCAGTTCAGCTTCAACACCACTCCTTTGCTCAGCACTGGCACTTTATTTTACCATGACTGTTACTGTCTGTTTATCACTTTTCCCTAAAGCCTTCCTCTCACCACGTTTTGTTCTAAGTGTGTGTCTGCTCTGCTGTACTTGCAGTGAACAGACACTGTCTCCTCTTCGTTCTGTTTACCAGCCTCTTCGTCACCCTCCTCATCTGTCAGCCTGTGTGTAAAAGTTCTTTATTGCTGCACTGACGCCTCACACTTTGTGAACCTCCCTTTTCACCATTAAAGCCTGTTTAGTACTTTCTGATCACTGACATCTAAAAAAAAACACTGATCAGATTTCTCTTCATGTCTGTACATCAAGTGCTCTAAACTCCTCTGTTTGATGTAAATTTACAGGGGGGGGCGAGGCGACGTGGAACTAATGTCGAGATGAATATTGGCTCATACGTTACAGTCAACCCGAGCCTGGAGCCGGAGAACATTTGTTTTGTTCGTCTGTTTGCTCACACTGCAATCGAGGATCAATCACAGCAGCTCCACACACACGACTCGTTTTCCACAGCCAAATCTGACAAAGCACGGCCTTCATCCTCATACACACACCTGTAAATGAACGTACTCAAACAGATTTAACATCTTCCTGCTTCCTGTGTAACTGAACAAGGAGTGTTGTAAAATAAGAGAAGCAACATACTATATCACCTGTCTTTGGGCTCATAAAATGACTCCCTTTCAACCTGCACTGATCACCATGGCAACCTCTGCTGCACCTGTCAACAGGTTATAGATGAACAGTTTCACTGGGTTGTTCCAGGAAAGGCTTCTAAAAGAGCACAAGTTTAACACTAAATACATGTTTCAATCACTTGTATAGCAACATGTGCGTTTGCATTTCCAACAGCACTTTTGAGAGGTAATGCTTTTACACTTATTCCTTCACTGCAGTTCAGAATAACGTGAGGATAACATGTAGCTTTGTGATGGAAAAAAAAATAGCAATAAAAAAATTGCTGTTATTAAGAGTGGGTCTGTTGGTTTTGCTGGCAGACAGAAGTGAGCTCC
Source organism: Sandelia bainsii (assembly GCA_032362345.1). Classification (NCBI taxonomy): domain Eukaryota; kingdom Metazoa; phylum Chordata; class Actinopteri; order Anabantiformes; family Anabantidae; genus Sandelia; species Sandelia bainsii. The sequence goes on along the minus strand of JAUMHL010000025.1, from coordinate 27,034,311 downwards.
TTCTGAATTTAAGACTGTACCATGATGTGAGGTTATTGGGTCTATAGATAGGTCTTTGAAAGATAATTAGTTTTTTCTTATTCATGCTTTATCCAAATTTCTCTGCGCTTAGCCCTGTTTCATCTTGTGTGAAGATGAAGTTGAACTGATTCAGCTGGATTGGGTTTTTAAGTTCTGCTGACTCAGTTGATCATCAGCTTCGTGATACCGGTCATCCAGGATCGTAAGTCTTAGGTAGGTCAGATAAGACTGATGAAAACCAACCACCACACCTGTGGTGAGTGTGAGGGGGGGGACAAAAGCTGGCAGCAGTTTAAATCCCATTGCTCATTTTGTCTGTTTCCTGGCGCCAAGGTCCCCAAACAAAACCCTTCAACACATTTGGCTGCCAGAGACACACACGCTGACAGAATATATGAGCGATCCGTCTGTTTGTGTGACACCTCTTAAATCAAATCACCTGTTTTCTGCCAATAAAAAAAGTTATGGCACTTGTTTACAACACTATAAATTCTTGACACTTTAAAAGCGTAAAGGCTCAAAAATCTTTGCGGAAACGTGTTCAACAGAACAAACGGAGTGTCTGCACAAAGTGTGGTACCTCTGCAGAACAACATTTATTGTAGCTGTTTGTGGTGATTTAATTTAAATGCACATTACTTTAATAAGCATTTAAGTTTTATGAGGCGGTGACGGCAAAGAGAAGCTGCTTCGTAATGATGATTGTTGCAGGTTCAAACAGATGAGCCACGTGGGAGAATGTGACAGAGAGAAGTGCTTGATTAATGGTCTAATATGTGGAGATGGCCTGTGAGGATGCCCCTTAGCAAGGCACTTTATCAGTGACTGTAGGAGCTGCGCTGTGCTTCTCATTGGACATCTCCTGGCAAACATTTTATATGATGGTGACAAATGATCTTTGCTGAAAAAAATCATTTGCATGTTGGATGTTTTTACAAAGAGATTGGAGGATCACTGACCTCACCTAATAATCATCATTATCACCATATTTATTCCTCAACAAGACCAATTAAGACTTACACAGCCTACAGAAGAACACTGCAGGCCTTTCCTCAAGGTTTTCATTGTTTTAATATTGATTGGAAAAGTCCTGTAGACTCTAATCATGTCATGAGGAAAAGAGAATGTCTGGGGAACATTTGATGAATTGCATGCTGGGAAGTGTCCTCCAATTTATTGGTCAGCTGAAGTTCTGAAATTGAACATTTTTAAGCTGTCTAAATAAACTGTCTAAATAAATATTAAATAATACAAAATAAACTGATTGTAAATCAGTTTATTTAATATTAGTGGAACTGGTTTATAGTTATGCTCCAACTAACAACACGAGTGAAAAGAACTTTCTCAGTTTGAAGTGAATCAATCAATTATGCCAGTGAACATAAGCTGTAATTTAACCAGTGCAGAACACAAACGGGTTGAGAAGTTGAAACTTCTATAAATCAGCAGGATTCAAACAGACATCTGTGACCTGGGAGGAGTAGTGCAGAGATTATTTGATGATTTTCTGTTAATTTTGTTAAAGAAAAAGAAAAGATCCACAGATCAAGATAGTATTTATCAGTTTCTTGTGTCGTTCACCAACAGCAGCTGGAACCAGAAAGTATTTTTTGAAACACATACAGATTCCATGTATTCTGGTTTAATACATTATTTATTTTCTCTTGCCTTATGTCCGTAACAGACTAAAACAATTTACAGCACTAATATTCTATTATTTTCCCCTGCATGCATTGACTCATCCTTCCTGAGTATTCCTGCTGATCAGTCCTCTTCATGCCCCATTTACCACATCCAATTTATTTTACCCAACTTCCTGCTTCAGTAAGCTCATGTTTTACCTCCTAATTATTTTTTTTCTGGATTAAATTGTCTCCACAAAGCAGTTTTAACTTTTACTACTTAACATTTTAGTTTAGTTTTTGTCAGTGACAGTTTGGTTTAAGTTTTATTTATTTTGAACATAGTGAGGCTCCATCTTTGTTGTGTACAGTTACCATGGTTACAGTTGTTTGTTGTTCACACGTGACTTTGCTCTGCAGTAACACAACAGACTCTGTGAATCAGGGAAATATTGGCCATGCTTTCTGTTGTACTGTGCTGTGTTTAGCACATCTGACTGAGACAGAATCATCAGTAAATACTGTAAAGTCCGACTTGCAGTACAAACAGCTACAGCCTGCGGGAGTTTACACACCGATGAGCCAACAGCAACACAAAGTGGTGGTTTGGTCCTGTGGTTTAACTTTACTGCTGGATCTGATCGACAGGTGTTGGAACAACACAGCTGCTGCATATGAGGCTGTGTAGCTGCAGACCTGTCAGCACCTGTCAGCGCACACACTGACACCAGTCCACCACAACACTAAAACCACCAGGCGGTGTTAATATTGCGGCGGATTTGTGTATGTGTTTTAAATAAGGTTAGCTAAAATTATGGGTATGAATCGTGGCGGCATAAGTGCAGGTTAGTAAAACTGTTCCACTGAGAAGAAGAAAGAAAGAGAAGAAGAAGAGAAGAAAAATCATGGACACAGAGGATTTACATGTTCACATGGATCCATGCAAATGATTGTTTGAAAAAGAAAAAGACCTTTAGTGCTTTAAGATGGGGACTGTGACCGAGATTGTCTGCTGAAAATAAGATGTTGATTTTGTCTCGTCTTTATCCGTCGCGGTGTGCTCGACAGAGATTTCGCCAGAATTTTTGTTTTCTTTAGGTATCATCATTACCGTTTAGTCATTAAATGAACCTTTGTCAGTGAATTCTGACAAAATTAACACTGGTTGGGACCTGATTGTCCAGACATTGTCCGTTCGTTCATATGTGAAAATGGTTCTACGTTTTATCATGGTTCTCATTTTCACTTTTCACTTGCCCATTGTTTCTGTTGTTAAAAGCCGTTTCAGTGCAAAAGGCTGTTAAATTCCCATTATCAGCTTTGCGTGTAGTACAGTCTATACTGTGTACATCTAACTTCTGTACAATGTTGTGATGAGTTAACACTGGAGAAAATAAGACAATTATTGGAATCAATGAATTAGCTAATGTTTCCAATTCAAATGTGATATTATCTGATGGCTGAATCAACCATTCAACAAACCACAGTCAGTCCAGCTGCACTTTGTCTAATTCAGGCCAGTCAGATGTTTAAAAAGGTGTTTGCCAGAACCTGGAACACACAGCACACGATTTACTAAACCCTTGTGTGTACAAAACATGTGCAAACTTAAAATGATGGCAACAAACAGTGAGTCATAAGGTTTGTAAAATCTGTCATTAAACAAAGGAGCATGAATGCATGGTCATTCTAAGACCTCCCATGGCAAACACATCATTTTTGCACATGTCAATTTTTCATAATAAATCGCCCATAAAACACCCACCAATGAAACATGCAATTTTCAAGATTGAGAACATAATTTTGAACTTGTTATTTAGGATCTTAGTAAATCAGGCCCTCAGTGTACACTTGAAGAGTGTGTTTTTCTGATTGAAGCCTCTCTGTATTTTGGTTGACGGGCTTTGATGTCACTCCATGGCACAATTATCTAACACAATAATTACCATGTGGGCAGATTTGCCCGCAGACCTCTTCTCGCTGTAGCTGATGTGCTACATAACAAAACGACACCAAGCAGCTAATAAGACGCTCTTTGAAGTCTGCTGAGGTCTAATTTGTCCCTGTCAAGCGGACGTACGAGCCTGTTGGCTGTCAAAGGGAGTCCTCTGCCCTTTCTTTGACACAAGATGTCTTGTACTTATCACATGTGGAGGCCGTAATCAAGTGTGACTGAGATGTTTCCTTTCAGACCGTTTCCTTTCATTAATGCATCTTTACCTCCCCTGCCTCCTCATTTTACCCCACATATTTCTGTGCTGCATCTCCTCAAACTCCTCAGGCGTTATTTTCCTGATGGCAGATGGTGAGACTTTGCACTGGCAAAGAAGCAGCTCTGATGAGCACACAGGGTTTTCTCGCCTGTTTGATATCTCAGTGACTTGCAGTGAACTTGACTGTGTCTAAGTGTGAGGAAAGGAACAGTAGGGGGTCATTAATGATCTTGCAGCACAGAGTAGTTTGGATGCTTTGGATTTCTGCCTGGCTCTTTGTAAATGTGCATTGTAAAGATTTTCTGGGTTGTAATATATTTTTGGATGCCTCACTAAACAGGCCGAACAAATGGCTGTCCTCCCACAGCCAAAATCTGTCTGAACATAGACATCAACAGGTGGATTTCACCGTTGACTAAAATGGACACTAATTCTTAGACCTGCAGCAACACGTTCATTGTTCCAACTCAAAAACCTGGTTTCAAAACGGCATGTTTCAGGAAAAAGGTTATTGCTTTGGTGTATTTAGTAAAGAGTGAGGATTTTTTTGGTCAGTATGTTGCACACTCTATGGAAAGGATGTCCTCCTGTGGGGATAACTATCAAATCCTAACATTAAAAACTGCATAAACTAATCTAGGATCCGTTTTAAAACTCAGATAATTTTCCTCGTCAGGACTATCTTTAGTTTGATCAGCTTCATCTTTATTAATTTTAAGGTCATTCAAATATCCATGTTATTATGTACGTCCCATAAACTCTGTTGTGTTGAGAGTCACTGTCACACTAGCTAGTTGAGACAGACAATTCATACCAGGTACTGGTTGCATTGAGGTACTCACACTTACTAAAAAGTGTCACAGATTAAATGATTACCTTTGGTCAAAGAAGCCTTGATTGCTTGTTTCTGATGTGAGGCTCCATCTTCTGTCCTGTCACTCACAGCCAAGTTTACCACCTGTCACCAACTCAGGATCTTCTGGCTCTGCTGCAGCTCCCTGTGGCCTTCATTTCTCTTAATTCTGCTCAGTTTACTCTTAATTAGTAACCGTGTCACAGCTTTTTCTGCATGGCTTGTTGCATGTTTCATAGCAGAACCACAAAGTGAGAACAAAGACTGTTCTGCTCTAAAAAGAAACAGGATAGAGAGTGATTTGATCAGTCATAATTAAAAATAAAGCTCTGCTTCTACTAAACATATATTCCTTCTAAATGGATGCTTCAAACTGCTCGTTCCATATCCTTTACACTTACTTTGTGGAATCTGTACATTTTACATTTTTCCCTCCAGAACTGTAGACAGATGTGTGCTCATTACACACTTTTATCCATTTTTTCATAGTCCCTAATCTTTCCCACCTTTTCCTTTCCAACCTATTTTTTCTACCACTCCACTTTTCCATGGTACAGTATCAAACCTAATAGTATTTATCCCAGTTTAGCCCAGTTCCCAAATAACAAAGTTGCCTCGGTGAGTCTTTCCACAGTTTCATACTAACTCCTTTCTCACTTCTATTCCATCAGGTCTGTATGTTTCCTCTTTTCAAACTTTCCTCTGACCCTCTTCTTTTTCTTCCTGTCCACATCATCATTCATTTCCCCTCCTTGATCTTTCACCTGAACATCTCCTCATCACATGCTTCCCGGTGATTCTGCTATTGTTCTTCACCTGTCCTCACTTTACCCGTTCATACCCCACTAACCAACTTTTATCTCCCACTTCTCGTCATTATTTCTCTGTTTCATCATTTACTAATAATATATAATGTAGACTTATCCTCATGTTTATTCAGACCCACATGCACACACCTACACAGAAGCACACACTTCTTGTCTTAGGGGCACTTTACAAAGGCAGCAGTACCAGTGTGTTTACTCCTGATTTGTTTTTTCAGAGGGAAGGAGAGAGACAGACAGACAGGCACTGAGGAAGTTAACTCTATTCTAAAGCTTATGTTCATTGACTTTTACAAGTGGGAAAGCAGTTGTCCCGTGGGCTTGTTGAATTAGTCTTCAGAGGATTGTCATCTGATGTTTTAGAGCAGCGGAGCGTGTCACAATAAATCAGTTGTTTCTGAACCTAAGCAGGTGAATGTACTGTAATGTTGAAACAACACAATGTTTAATAGTTTACAGTAGATAAACCTCAGAACATAAATGAATCCCTCTGGGATACGAAGACTATGTGACTCGATATGAAAATGCACTTGATGCTTAGGGATTCAAATGCAAAGGTTAGGGCTTTGATTCCTCCTGAACTCCCTGATATTGAAAATAAAATGAGTGTCAGATTTGCTTTTTCCCGACACGGTTCTCTGGTTGTTCATTGACGAAGCCACGATTTGCCACAAAACTTTTACCGAAATTCTTGTCCCTTTTGCTATGACAATGAAATTGAAGTAGTATAGTTTCTTTTTGTCTTGTTTTCTGTGGCAGTGACGCCTCATCCCCCTCATGCATGCTCAGTAGGAGAAAAATTACCAGTTTTGATGTTTTAAAGTGGAGGGTGGCTACAGTAACTGTAGAAATTAGGTTATGGGACGTGTAATTTTGGCACGAAATAATTTACTCGGCATAATGTAGACTGGCTGTAGAGTCTTTTGGTCGTTGGCAGATGGATTCAAAAACCTGGGATAGAAGTGAGTTATTTATTATGAATGTTACCTAGCAGGGCGGCACGGTGGTATAGTAGTTAGCACTGTTGCCTCAAAGCAAGAAGGACCCGATCCAAGGGTCGGCCGGGCGCCTTTCTGTGTGGAGTTTGCATGTTATCCCTGTTTCTGCTTGGGTTTTCTCCGGGCACTCCAGCTTCTTCCCACCATCTAAAGACATGCATGTTAGGTTAATTGGGGACTCTAAATTGTCCGTAGGTGTGAATGAGAGTCTGAACGGTTGTTTCTCTCTATATGCCAGCCCTGCAATAGACTGGCGACCTGCCCAGGGTGTACTCTGCCTCTCGCCTGATGACAGCTGGGATAGGCTCCAGCACTCCCGTGACCTTTACGAGGACAAGCGGTTAAGATAATGAATGGATGGATGGATGTTACCTGGCTTTACCACCCTAATTCCTCACTGAGCTCGACCATGGCTGTATTATAAGAACTGGATAAAGTTGTACAGTGGTGGTGTCCAGTTCTTATGCAGTATGAAAAAACTCCTAATTCTTCCAGATTGAAGAGTAAAAAATGACCCCGATGTACCTCACGCTTCCATGTTTTTGGGCCCATAGAGCACGTGCAGTCACACGCTCCACCAGTTATGTTTCTCAGGCCAAGACCCTCATTCTGATAAGTGAGTTAATTCATTCTGATGCTCAGAAAAATGTATTCACCATTTATGGATGCTTCTTTTGCAATGATTCTCTTTGGGGAAAACTGCTTTTTGGGCCAATGTGTTACATGATCAATGCAAGTTGCAGTAATGTGGTTTGGCCAGTACACCAAAGTGCTTCACTGCCCAGCACTGACCCTGGGGGCTTAAGCTTGACAGACTGAACACATAGCTGAAAGTATACCCTGACGCAGCATGAGTGCCAACTAGCCAAGAGTCAATGAGTCTTGATTTTTTTTACATAAAGAACACAACTGTTCAAATGTTTGGGGTCACTAGAAATGTAGTTGTTTTCCAAAACATACATGTTTTAAGCTGTGCCAACATCTTTGCAAAAATGTTTTCTAATGATCAATTAGGCTTTAAATTCATAAACAACATGCCACAGGACTAATGTACTGTAGGGTGATAATGGGCCGTTTCTAGCTATGATAGTCGTATCTGCATCTCTGAGTTTGAAATTAGGAAATCTACTTTACTTTCAAAAACAAGGACATTTCTAAGTGACCCCAAACTTTTGAGCCGTAGTATGGAGGAAAAGCTTCCTAATATCTTCCTAATGACAATGTGTGAAAACCAGTCACTTCCACTGCTGGTGTGCGATGGTGGCAAATACTCAAACAACTGTCTCAGTCAGAGAAGAGGATGGAAATAAGTGGTTAACACATCATGGCCCCAGAACTACATACTGATGAGAGGCCACAGTACTTTATATCTACAAATGTGAACGCAGTTGTCTTTAGAGAGAGCCAACTATTAAGTGCTACAAACTAAAGAGGATAATTTCCTTTAACACCCACACAGAATCTCATCCAAAGATAAAATAAACCAGAGGATCTTGTCAGTGAACTGTGTCAGACTCTGTATCACTTTAATACATCTTATCAGTGAATCCACACTGCGACAAGTAATGAAGATAACGCTTGGGGTAAACAGACAACATTGAGATGTACTATGGTTTCCATCAGAGCTACATGCTGCTATCTCCAAATGAGTCCTGCTCCAACACTACTATCCTGATTCATGCTCACAGCTTTGCCTAAGGGCTTTAAAAGCCAGAACGCTGGACAAGTTTCACATTTTAATACAAATGAAAGGAGGGAATGGACGATAAAGAACACAGAAGGATTTTAAGTGGAGTACAGCAAGGAGCCATGTTGAATCAGAATCAGAAAACTTTATTCATCCCGCAGGAAATTGCTTACATCATGACTGCAGTCACACAAGACAATCACACAAAGACACAGAAGACATCACACAAGGACTCAAACAAGAACAATACAGTATAAAGTACAAGGTGCAGGATAAG
>JAUMHL010000025.1:27001457-27017745 GCA_032362345.1 Sandelia bainsii | reverse complement strand
GAAATTATTGATCTACAGAGCTCTTCAACATGCTCTAGATTGTGTCTTATCATTTAAACAAGCATTAATATTTAACCATACTTGCAGTAGCTTTTCTGGTCGTCTACCCGGCTCATGCTCATTAAAAATCTACATTCCCCTTGAACTGGAACTAGAGTTGTTTTGATGCAGTCAAATTATTAGCCTTTTAGCTAATATAATTAATATGCATTGTCCACTCATAAATGATTATTAGTGCAAAAGACAGAAAATAACTGCACATCAAATCTTTCATGTTTCATCAGCCTTTGTGTTTTGTAAAACAGCTTTTTTGCTTCCAAAATGCAGTGTTGCAACCAAAAGTAAGAAATGTGAACATTCTTCTCAAGTCTCTATATTAATGACCAGATTTTACACACAGGGGGATAAAAACAATTGTTTGGTCTTTGTAATGTAGAATTGTTTTGGCCTGTACAAAGAGAACACACTTTGACAAAACCAGGAATAAAACTACAGTACACAGATACAAAACCACTAACCTAACAGAACAGTATATCTGCCTTTAAAAAACAACACAAATAGAAATCCGCTGTCCTCATGTTATCCTCCCTGCGGCTGTAAAACTCCCTCACAGAACCTCTTTTCAGCCTCCATCTCTCCCCATGCAGCTGCCTCTACATGAAACGGGGGAAGAGTACGCAAATCATCCTGGATTCTGTTTGAAGCGTGACGTCAGTGGGAGGATGACGCCAGGACGCCTCAGCTCCACAGCAGGAGTGGAGGAATACAAATATTTGGAAACTGTGGAAAGAGGAGACATAGACAAAGGACAAAAAAAAACAAGAGCAAAACTGAATGAATCCAACTGAGACAGCAACTAAAACCTCTCTGTAAATCTCACAGAGGCACAATTAATATTTGAACAACTTGTAGATCAGGGGCTTGTTGCAGAAAGCAGGTTGAACAAACTCTGAGCTCTGACTTCAACTAAACATCAGATGCAAACTGTTGAAGTTTGTTATTCATCCTGTCAATGGGTAAATAAAGAGCAGAGCTAAGTGTTACTACACATTTCTTTAAAAGCCTACAGCCACAGCAGTAAATGAACCTGTGTTGGAGTCAAGAGTTATTTAACTGTTACATGTTCGGTGTCGTCCATTCTCTCATTATTTAGCAGACTTTCCTCAATCGCTCACTCAAATCTGTCATTAGCTTTCTAAACATACAATCGTCCCATGAACTGTAGTCTGATGGGGGTAAAGTGCAGGTGGCAGCTACGACATGAGGTAAGTTTATCTATAACAACCCGACACTTGAGCCACATGCAAATTCACCTTCAGACTATTTTAACCTCATAGTCCAAACCAGTAATGATAATGTTTTGTGATTTGAGCTTTATTTTACATTTAAAAAATGTGATTTGCAGGGTGATTAGTTCCATCACACAGACAATGAGAATGGCATCACCAGGCATAAAAAGAAACGGTCTGAGGCAAAACAAAAAGAAGATACTGGGGAAAAAAAAGCAGAAGACCCAGAGATTGAGGTTGATCAGTTGTTGTAATTGAGTTTTATATAGTGAGAGGAGAGACAGCAGCCTGTCTGTGTGGGATTGAGACAGACAGACTGACCCAAGGCATAAACAGAATAACTGCACACTGAGTATCCTTAAGTGAGTATGATTATGGGAAAGAATCATATTGCAGCACATGATTGAATAGCTAATATGTTTGCCAAATACACTCCTGCATTATTCAGAAGCCAAATGCTGAACTGCACACGCACACACAAACTGTTTCCACCCTGTGTATATACTGTATATGAACCCAAGTAAAACCACAGTAATTTACAGTCTGCATGCATAAAATATAGAAACACATAGTCTCCAGTTTTTCTAGAAATACACTTTTCAGTCTTTGAAAAAGCATCAAGTGATTCCACCTTATACAGTGTAAGAAAAACACAGCTTCACTTCAAGTGCATGATGTTTATCCCATGTTGAGTCTTTTTCTAGAGTGTTTTTCTCGTTGCTTTGAGTCTTTGTAGGTGTTTTGTGTATTTTGTAATCGATGTTTTGAGTCATTTCCTATGAATGTGTTTTGAGTCTTTTGCTTAGTAGCTTCCTGTAGACGCTGTGAATCTTGTTGTTGTTTTGTCTCTTTCTGATCTTACGGATTCATTTGTATTTGTCTTGAGTCTCTGTAGATGTTTTTGTAGACATTATGCAGATTTGAAACAGCATATTGAAACCTCACTAATCACAGCTACAAATATATTAAAATCATTGCATTTAACCAGGTGTTACAGCTGGAGTCTCCGAGACCTCAAACAAGTATCAGTGTGTTCAAACAATATTAAGTATATTTTTCAAGCTGTTAATGAAGGCAGGGGTTGTCCAGGAACAGGACCCAGACAGACCCAGGATTCATTAAAGCGGCAGGTTTGGGAATATGTTTGACTGGTCTGTAGAAAAAACTGATCAGAGTCTTGCTGTCTGTGTGTGGACCAGGCTTAGTTAAAGACCTACTTCAGAGCCAGGTTCTCGTTGGCTCTTTCTGGAATAACACACAAACAAACCCACTGCTCCTGCTCTGGTTCCTGTGAGACCTCTGTTTCTTGGTTTCCGTCTTACTACACGTTTTATATAACACCGCCTCTTCCTCCTCTCATTCCGTTTGCTTTTTCCCAGGGCTTTCCCCCATTTTTTTCCCTCCACCTCCATAATCCATCTCTTCCGCAGCAGCTCAGATCAGACATTTATTATCTGTGGACCCAAACGAATCTGCCTACAAGGTCTGACAAAGAAGAGAGGAGGGTGATGGGGTGGGGGGGAGAAAGGGGAGCTAAATTAGATTTTGGCAGGTATTATCCGTTTGCGAGATGTATGGATGTCCAAGGACATCGCCAGCAGGGTAAACAATGGCGCACAATGGAGCTGGATAAATAAAACAAACACAAGTAAAACACAGTGATGATTGTGGAGTCGGTGAGAAATGACTTCTGAGACGGTGGGGGTGTGGGTCTGGGTGTGGGGGTGGTTTGGGTCTGTTAGGCAGTACCTGATTTTTGTTGCAACCTTGTGGGTTAATTCTTGTGTTTTGTCAACTTTGACTTTACCTGCTACTTTACTGTTGTTTCTATAAAAATAATTATTGCGAGTTAAAACACAGTAAGTAGAAATGTACTGACGTGTGATGATGTTTTCTTCTCCTTTACTGAAAAGTCATCAACAGACAAAGAGATGTGCAGCATATTGTCAGATTTATAAAGATGTCAAGAACCAGTTTGCAGTTAAGATTATTTTTTCATGTACTTGTAAGTACAGTACAAGTCAATGTAATTAAATTAACAGCATGTAAAAGTCCTGAGTAATTGAAGTGGTTTCACTAAAAAACAGTGGAGATATCCCACTGGATCGTGTATTGCTGCATCATCATTTTTCTGCCCCGTTATCATCACGGTTCATTCACTGCGGCTACAATCCAGATCAGAGAAGCCAGTTTCCAACTCAACCAAGCAAACTCAAATTAATTTAATTATGATGTAAATAAATTAATCAGTGTAGCTTTGAGGCTGATATGGTCATTTAACTGTTGCAGCACATTTCCTAAATTATAGTGCTCTCATCTACAGGTCAAAGCTCATCTGTTAATTGTTTTAGCCTCCTGCTCAGTATGAACTGATCTCTATCGGCCCCATACAAGCATCACAGCTCAAACAGTCTGTGGTCATGTGTTCATGAGAAGGTACCAGTCATTGATTCTACTTTGATATAAAAGTTATCAGGTTAAAAAGGGACGTCTACATAATCTCCAGAGTGTTTGCTGTGCTGCATTTGCTGCACACAGATGATAAATAGCTCATAGGTGCCATCAAGGAAAATGATTCACTTTTTAGCTGAGCCGAAAAACGGCAAAACTCCATTTTGTCAATTCAGCTTCAAGTAATGGAATAATCAGAGCGAAAATGAGAACAGGAACTGACGTTGTTTCACTGTTTTAATAGAGTATTTACCCAGGACTCCACGAGAAGCAGTAAACACACTAAGTGAGTCTTGTTAGTGTAATAAATTAAACTTAATATCCCAGTGTATTTGTTATTTAGATGAAAATTGGTTGACCTGCTTACAGTGTCTTTCTATATCACAGGAGGTTTCTTTTCTCCTGTACTTTGTATCCTGGTCATAGACGAACGTGAAAGCTGATTTGCTGCCCACCACTGTTACTGTGACTTCAACTCATTTACACACAGAAAACAGAGGTTTCATTCATCCTGCATGTCGTTGAAGTTAGTCTTGTGAAACTACCGTGCAGCTCAGTTGTTGGCAGCGTTTGGATATGTTATCATGAAGAAAATGATCAAATGCAATGATGTCTGTCATAATGTAATAGAACAGCTACAGTAATGGGAGCTCAGCAGGGCTGTGTGGGGAGGTAGTTTTAATTTCAAACATGATTCTGCAAAATCTCCTGGAAATTCTTTTAGTCAAGTGAAATACTTTAAATACAGTAAAGTAATTTATGCAGATCTGCATGATGACAGATGGTTTACTTTCACCTCCAGTCCATATTTATCTGTATGTCATGTTAAGAAACACTGCATTTCCCCCTTTCTCTCCGTCTCTCTCCGACTCCGAGGTTTGGTCAGTGTCGGTCACCTACAGCAGTACAAACGAAATGTTACCCAACAAAACACTGTGGAGGAAACTTTATGATGATGGTTTATCCCATGAAATGAAAGGAGACTAAGCCACACAGAGACAGACACACAATGTGGGAGCTCAAGTCAGATTTATGTTACAGTTAATCAACACTGTCTGTAAACAGCTCTTGGGAAAAGATTTTAAACTTATTATTTTTAAATGCAAAATCCAATCACACTGACTGAAAAACGATGCTTCCACAGATATGAATACTTATGAAGAATTATGAGTAAAGGTAATAAAAGGTATTAAAACGACAAAGATAAATTTGTAGTATTTAAACAATGACGACAAAGTAGCAGCAGTATTGTTCTGTTTGTGTTCGTGTTGAGACGGACAGAAAGACGTGAAAAAGAACAGATGAAAGAAGCTCAGAGAGAGAGAGAGAGAGGTGCAGACGTGATCGCTGTGTGAATGATCTGCACTTCAACAAACCTCCTGCCTCCTGTGATGTGGTGGCAGCTGTTCTGTCAATGGACTGCCAATGAACCCCCCAACCCCCCAGTACTCTGGGGGACACATAGTGAACCCCAACATGTCTGCATGCAGCCGTCCTTAAAGTCTTTTATATTTACTGTCTGCTGTGATATTAGTTGTTTCCTTTTTCAGACTGGATTATTTCTTTTTTGGTAGCAATGACACAGATGTTGCTTGATTTTCCCCTGATTATAGAAACATCTACAGTACTAAGAACACGTAGCACATATTTAAATTTAATATGTGGGATTATTTAAGATTAGTAGCACGTATTTAAGTTTAATATGTGGGATTATTTAAGATTAGTAGCACGTATTTAAATTTAATATGTGGGATTATTTAAAATAAGTAGCACGCATTTAAGTTTAATATGTGGGATTATTTAAGGTTAGACACGTAAAATGAGTAACTGCTGTTCATCTGGTTTGTAAATCCATCCATTTTCTTAACCGCTTGTCCTCATAAGGGTCACTGGGGGTGCTGGAGCCTATCCCAGCTGTCATCGGGCGAGAGGCGGGGTACACCCTGGACAGGTCGCCAATCCATCGCAAACAACCATGCACACTCACAGTCACACCTACGGACAATCTTAGAGTCACCAATTAACCTAACATGCATGTCTTTGGATGGTGGGAGGAAGCTGGAGTACCCGGAGGGAACCCACACAGACACGGGGAGAACATGCAAACTGCACACAGAAAGGCACCCGGCCGACCTGGGGATCGAACCCCATCTAGCTGTGAGGCGACAGTGCTAACCACTACACCATCGTGCCGCCCTGGTTTGTAAATGACGCTGCTAAATAAGCGAGCATTTGTAAAACTATAAACTCCTTTGGCAAGATTATTTCTGTAAACAGGTGATGAATCTGTTCCTTTAACATCTGTGTTACTGGTTTCACTCACTGTAGCCCCATACAAATCTGGTTTTAAAGATGAACTGTTCAGTCCTGCTGCAGTGATAAACCATGTGAAACAGGTATTTGTATTTGTATTCCCTCCTCCCATATTTGGTGAATATAAATAAGAACAAAGCTGCAGATCTTGGGGCATCTCTCCGTCGTCTAATATGGCCTGAAGCTGTTATTGAACTGTGGTCAAGTGTGTGTAGGTTGAGTGAATAGTTTGTCTTTTGTTTGATCAGAGAAAACAAATATTAAAAGGGAATTTAATTCCAACATAATAGGAAGACGCATCCTTACAGACAAACAAAAATGGACATTACACATCCATACACAGTGACTACTCATGTGCGCACAGACACAGATCAGCACAGACACACACACACTGTCTATCCGAGCTGATGCTTTCCCAGTTCATGGAATCTGGTCATCGAGCGAGGCAGGATCGAGTGTGCGGCTAGCAGGGGAAGCCACACTGCAAGAAAAGTGGGAGGACAAAGAATGGAGGAATTCCTGGGGGCCAAGTCACACATCACAGAGCTTGGCTGAGATGGAAGTTAGAAATTCCACTTTACTGAGACATCTACTTTAATTTGGACCCTATCAATGTCTTTTCCAATACCCATTACCTCGGGTGACGTGAGGGAAAAGAGAGGAGACGTTAGGGATCAATGGACTGATTAGAGAGAGGGAAAGAGAGTGTCTAAAATGTGTCCTCGAGTGCTACAGCCTCACAGAGGTCAGTGCTTTTAAGTCATTGATGGAAGGAGCTGTAAATATGCTAAATAATAGACTGGGGACATTACTCGAGCTGACAACTTGTTAATAAGACAGTTAAGATTATTCAGCTGTCTTACTTTCTTTACTGAGAATTTACAACCCTCATTAAGGTATGGAACAGTTAAATTGAGTTCGTCTTTATTTACTAGAGATTCAGACCATGAGATGGAAGGAAATCGGCACGGTGTTTGTCTGTAGTGGGAACACTTTCGTATTTCCATGTCCAGCAGTTCCAGAGCAACATGATGCCTTTGGAGTGTTGTTTGTCCAGTACTTGCTCTCTTTTAGCTCTGTTTTGGTCTTCACCACCTGCACAAAGAAATATCTGCTCTGTAGCTGCTAAAGGTTCCACGGTGTTCACCAGCTGCTCTCACTGAGCTTACAGAAGTATTGATTTTAGCTCCTTTAAGATGTTTCTGTTAAAGTGGCCACGTTATGCTTAATTTAGGGTTTACAGTTTGGGCTGATACAAGATTAGATGACTTTCAAGTTTAAAAAGTGCAAATACATGTTATAATGCCTGTTTTTGCAACAGCTTCTCTGGCCTTCAAAGACTCGCTTGAGCCCCCCCATCCCACTGTGTTCTGATTGGCCAGCTTATGCAAGACTTCCGGGGCCCAGACTATGCCCAGTTGGTAAAGGCTATACACAGAACTGGGCTTTTGACAAAACTTAGCTGACAAATACTGTTGTATACCGGGGCTGCTCCACTCACTGCTGCTCCTGAGTGGTGTTTGTGCAGAGGTCGATGTCTACCCGAAGCTATCCTGAGAGGAGAGAGGAGACGCTGTAGGTGTAGGAGCCCGAAACGGATGGCCACTTGTAGACTTCACAAAAGCTTTACATCAGTGTTTCTCAACGGGGGTGGTACCGCCCCCCGGGGGGCGCTCGAAAGGCACTGGGGGCCGCTGGGAGCGAAGCAGCCAAGAGGGGTGCGATCAGATGAAATTGGGGGGCGTTGAGTGCTGTTATTCATCAGCACATCATTTACATTAATCACAGTTAGAATAAAAGACTTTTCACACATTAGTACGTTTGATTTCGTTCAAATCAGTTTGAGTTTGTAACATTGTAGCATTTTCGGTTCGTGTCTTTTCACACAGGGAAAAATCCAAATGTAACAAAACGCGTCGCTTCAAACCACGTGAGAACATCCTCTCTGCTTATTGGTCAAATGTGTCGCCGCGGGAACAACAAAAGTAAATACAGGAAGTAGATCCTGTGCTATAGATCACTGCATGTTTCTGTGATATGAGAGAAACAATTAAACGATTTATGTTAACGTGGTCAGGCGTCCATCTGGTGTTTGTTTGTTACGTTACATCACGTTTCTAATATCCGACCAGACCGATTCATCCTGCAGCAGGTTTTGGCCGCATAAACAAAAAAAAATTAAAATCTACACATAGTCCACTGCTCTGAAAACATGCGATTCATAGCTTTTGGTCCTGTTTTGGTTCGGTAAGCTTTCTCACCAGGAGGACCACACCAGGGTTCGCTAAATGATTCTGATCGAGAACAGCTCTTTCTGGGGGTCTCGGTGTGTCTGTTTTGGTGCATCCAAGTGTGATTACTTCACGGGCTAAGGCCTCATCCAATAACACAGTCAAGTATTAATAGTTTCATATCAAACAACGTAACATTAGTAAAACAAAAACAAAACATGAAGAAATGTTGGCTGTATAAGGTAAAACACGAATGTACAGCTCCTGATGTGACTGCTTTGTGAGCAGATTTTTTTAACCAAAGTTCAGATTATTTATTTATTTATTTATGCTGTTTTCTTATGTATATATTGTTACTGGTATATATCACTGTTATTTTTATTATATTATTATCATTATTATTATTATTATTATACTATTCAAACCTGAGCAAACAGATTTAATTTGGCTGAACTGACAGCTTAAACATCCATCTTGGTCAGTTCAGGAGCACTCAGGCTGTAACTTACATCTCTGTGTCCAGACATAAGTTGGCATCCACAGGGCTCACTATGTCTCCGCTGTGAACTTTTCATTGCACAGCATTGGGATGACGAAGGGTGGCGTTCACTCAAAAAAGGTTGAGAAACACTGCTTTACATCAAGGTGTTTAACATTAAAAAAGGATTCACACTGACTGTGTGTAGCATGGACACACAACTTCACAAAAGTATGTTGTGAAAAGGTCACTCTCTTCTCTTTTCACTTGACCCAGTTCCCTAACATTTAGATTGTATAATTATCATGTTTTTTTTCTGTTTATTTGAGGAATTATATATTGTATTGGAAGTAAAAATGTGTTTGTTTAGTTGTTGTTTGTGGTTTAGTTGTTGTTTGTGGGGTTAGGTTAAGTTGAGGGGGGAGTTTTCCTCTGTGTGTATGTGTGATGTTTGGTTAGATAGAGGAGTCAGCGGCTTAATCAGGGAGAGTGGAGACAGGTTTGTATGATCAGGTCTCAGCAGTGAGAGGCTGGAAGCTGCTGACCTGAGACACAATAGGTGAAGCAGAAATGTAGGAGATCAGTCTAGTGAATACTGGGAACTTATGAAGATGTATAAAAACATTTAGGCATAGTTTGATGTGAGTAGTAGCTGCCATGGCTTGTTCTACTGTTTCAGCTCACCTGAACAGGTGGTACGTCTCAGTTAGGTGAGGCTGTGAAGGTAAAATGCCAGTGAGTTGAGAAGATTGCTGCAGTTTTTAAGCTGTGTTTCTGTTCTTTTTGCTTCAGATTTTGATTGTTTTTCTCAGGAGATTTTAGCCTTTGTTTAATTAATATTTTGTTAATAAATTCCACCTTTTTGCACCGACTGAGCTGCTTCTTTTAACATTTTTTCAGTGCTGAAAAAAAACCATCATTCCCCCCATTTATGGAGGGCCGGTGCGAGATACATTTTCATTATCACATTCTAGTCACTTATAACATTTAATGGCTACTCGTTCTTATTATGTAAGTAATTTTGTCATCATTATTATGAACATATTTTTTCATTAACTGGACAGATACCAGATCTCTTTTATTCAGAATCTAAATATTTGAAGTTATTGAGTTGTTCCATCACTGATCTTTTGGCTGAACATCACACTATGTAAGATTTTCTCTTGGACGACAGATGAAATCGTTCTGAAAGTGTCATCACTTCAGAAACTCATTGTGTTACATTTCATTTCTCTGCAGACACACACGTCACAACGACCTGGCTGTTTCGTTAATCAGACAAACTGTGGTTCATTTACATGTACCTCAAATTGTGCCTTAAGCAAAGTTGAAACTCGTCCCTCTAAACAGGAAGATACGTTTAAAATGGTTTCAAAAAGCCGTTCAGCCTTTAGAGACATGTTTAGAGAACAATGTAGTTTCAGCCTGACACTGCTCGCTCTGCTCAGTGCGATCGATCGCCTCGCTGTGTATTTAAACAGTGTCGGATCAATGAGGGAGTTTTAGAGGGGCTTGTATTTTGTGGTGCAGACATCTATGGAAGCATGTCGCAGGAACACACACAAACAGATGCATGTACACAGACATACACACATAAAGCAGAATGACAGGCTTGTATTCACTATGTTGAAGTGTGCTAAGATGATAATTCTACACACATGTACTGAGCATTAACATGGTTTGGACACGGTTAAGTGTCTTTTTAGCAGCTTCCCTCCTTTGTTCCATCACATTTACTCTTTCCTGCCTCCATTGCTGCAATGTTTAGCTGCATCTCTCTAAATATCATGTCTCCTCTCACTCTGAGCACAGTCACGTACAGGGCACACCAATGCCAATAGTAATTCTCAAAGGCCACATGTAGCCAGCCTCTGTCTTACTTTCACGTTACATACACACACCAGCACAACGTGAAACAGAAGAGAGAGAGCTGCTCCTCGCTGGGACATCGGTGATGTGATGGAGAAAACGCGATGCAATCAAAGAGACATTAGAGAAGCCCCGGCACAGAATCAAATTCTCATTCTAATGTTGTAACAACATGGGAGGAGAGGATGTTCATCAGCCGATCATTTTGTCAGCACAGCCTTTAGAGAATTACTCACATACACAAATGAACCCTAACACCGTCAATACACGTGGTTTACACTCAACACTGGAAGCGGTTTCAGATTGCCAATTAGCTAGACTTATTTCCTTCTGTTTATGGTTTCTAACTGGATGACGCTAAATGCTACTTTATGAGGTCACGAGAGAAAAAATCAAGTAATATTGATGAGGAGGGAAGATGGATCTGAGCGACAAAAACCAATTCCACCTGCTAATAAGCTGTTATCTTTATCTGGATACATGCACACACTGACGTCTGATCCACATTTACATCCGGCCTCAATAAGTGTTCTGCCTGCACCAGGACTGGATAGAAAAACAGGTGTCTGTCATTTGTCATCAGAGTTTGGTGTTGGAATTTTCTCCTGCTGACAGAGGCAAAGTTTGGTGACTACTTAACTTCCTGGACAGATTCTGTTTTTGGACAGTGTAGTATGACCAATGACCAATGACCAAATATAGTATATGACCACACTGGTGTGATATAGACGTGATTTACCAACCCAGTCTCCTAGAAATTACGTTTCTATACAACTAAACTGCAATCAGAAATACGTTTTTGTAGAGAACATAATCACAGTGATTACACTGTTAACACAATGATCATATGTTCAAATACATTTACACAGGCAACATATTTTTATCCAACCAAATTTCTAGTCTACACCTGTATTTTTCCACATTAATATCAATCTTGCAGTTTCGAGATTGGGACATTATTAAAGTGGGGCTATTTTTATGGTTGGTTTAGACACTCACAGCACCAGGTTCAGGCCAGAGAAACATTGTGAAACTGTCTGTGAAGATTCTCAGTCATCCAGGTCATGGTTATCCCAAAAAAGGTTATTCAGTGGCAACTGGACTTTTTTTAGTTCCTTGTAGACGTTTCACCCTCCATTCCAGAGGGCTTTCTCAAGTCTGACTGAGTGGTAGGAGCAGCAGGTTTATAAACCCTGTGGAGTCCTCAAGTCGTTAGTACTTGATGGTCACCTGTGGGTTGTTGTTCCCTCTGGCTTTCATGTGTGTCACTGTGACCACCTGAGCCAGGGTGTGAACGACTGTGAAAGTTAAGGCCACCTCCTCTGTTTAACTCTGTGAAACTGGCAGTCACTTCACACAATGTGTGAGTTAAAGTTTAAAGCCTAAAAGTGCTTTTATTGCCTAAACCTAACCTCAAACTTGGGTCTGCAGTTTGTCAGTCCTGTGTATTATATCCCCACCATTCATTCCAACCACCTCCGTGCGATTCGTTTTCTGTTAATAAATGTGGCTTCATTCATTCATTTAAAGAATATGTTGCATTACAACATAATTATTACATGATTATGTTTGCTACAAATACACGTTTGCTGTTGAGTTGTATAGGAATGTGATTTCCAGGAGACGGGGTTGGATTTACATCTGGCTAAGATCTGATCACAACACGAGACAGACCAGCTCCAAATATCTGCTCGCTGATACAACAACATTCAGTGATTAAGTGGTCTCTGAATTCATTTACACCTCTAATACGCCCTTTTTGCAGTGTAGCTGTGGATGTTGACACAACTGTCTCCAGATTAATGTTGTACTGAAGAAAATGTAAAACTCTGATTGATTTTAGGCAAGTTCTGCAGTTATAAGTAAAGATGTTTTTTTTTAATCACACTACATGTGTGTGGTCAGATTTCACAGAATATGACGGCAGCTCTCGGGCTGCAGGATATACAGAATGCACACACTCACAAATACACACACGTGTTGCTAAATGAACACAAACATCCAAACGCTGCCTCAAGGCAGAACTTCGCTGTCTGTGCATTGATTATCATTTAATTAAACGTGCATTATCTGGAGCGGTATTTACATAGAAACACACACACTTACAACAAAGGGTTAAATGGCTTTGGGGAAAGGTCACATTTAATTACATCCACTACTTATCCTTCTCCTAGCCCTGAAACAATTCCAAGTTAACGGAGGACGTCACAGAGACGACTGAACGACTGGTGAATAACAACATGTTGGGTGTATACAGCTTTGTGTGTGTGTGCGCGTGCGTGTTTGTTTGTTTTCATGCCAACAATTATGGCTTCTCTGTAGCTCTTTGAGGAGCCATGTGCTCCATAGGAGGCTAATATCTTTTGTTTGTGCATTTATCTTTGTGTGAAGAGAGTTGTATGCATAGAAATGTCTTTGTGTGTGTGTGTGTGTGTGTTGCATACATACAGTCTCCTTTATGTCTTTTCTCTAATAGCCGTTTCACCACAGCCGAGCTTCCCTTTATTCTCCCTACTAATCAGCTGCAATTTGCCCAATTAAGCCCAATCACTTCCACAGACCAACACCCTCAGTGTAATGAGCCCATCATAAGAATCCACTCACTCTCAATCAGAACCCCACGCTGGGATATTTCTATGCAATTAAATCCACATTCCAAGCATGACAACTCCGTGTGTTTGAGGCTTTTTCTAAGTCTGCCTGAGAATAACAAAGTTGGCATTCAGATGTTTTGTCTGGATGAAATGCCCGGGGCAAAGCTGAACTAAAATTGAAGGTTTTAAACTTATAGTTTGTCAGAAATAATTCAGATTCAGACCATTACACCTGCAGCAAATGCTGTGTAAACCCAAAGAGATTTTCTCATATTGTATTTCATTACTTACCTACATTATAACCCTTATACTCAGTGCCCTCGGTCGTTGATCCTTAAGAATAATGTGGTGCTTTTATTGATCTCAGAGTTACTTTATATATTTTTTTCTTGCACTTGAAATAAGTGTTGGAGCTTGGAGATGTTTGTTAAGGACAAATATTCACATCCCACACATCATGAATTGATCTTTTTTTCAAATCTGAAAAGACTAGAGGAGGCATGAACCTGTCTTCTTACTATGGGCAACACTGTGAAAGGAGAAGGTTCAGAGTTGTAATAACTGGATGTAAATTATGATTTATTTATATGGTTGT
Organism: Sandelia bainsii; assembly: GCA_032362345.1. NCBI lineage: Eukaryota > Metazoa > Chordata > Actinopteri > Anabantiformes > Anabantidae > Sandelia > Sandelia bainsii. Next base: position 27,003,925 of record JAUMHL010000025.1, on the reverse strand, counting down.
GTGGCTGTTTACGCAACCTAAAGCTAAATGATTCCTGAAATACTCATGTTTTATTGTCAAAAAAACACAGTTGTGTTTTTATACATACATACTCACCATATGTTCAATGGCAAGTTGCAAATCTGTTGATACTTAACATTTATTGTAGTTTAACATTCAGATTTGTGATTGCAACATTATTAATGTTTTTATGATTTGGTTCAGATACTACTGCCGGGCTAATAGAGACCAATTCTACAGTCACTTCTCTAACAATACCAAACCAAAGTGTTTTCATGCCTAAACCAACCTCTCAGGGGACTGTGGAGTCTAACTGAGGTCTGCAGTTTGTTGGTCCTGCACTTCACACGCCCTCCATCTACTCCTAACATTTTCATCCAGCTTGCTTTCTGTTAATAAATGTACCTTTATACATTTTCAGGAGATTGGGTTAATGAAACAGGTCCCACAAATGTTGTAATGGTTACTTTTCATTTCTTTTAAAAAACACAATGACAGTCCACAAAAATACCAGTGACATTATTACAAATAAATATCAATCATCCAAAATCCATCACTTTGCCCTTAGTATATTTGAATAAACACATTTTCAATCAAAAAGCGGTAGGTCTTTACAAAAGGTTAATTAGGAATAGGAATTTGTGAATCTGAACTATTTTCAGAAGCACATTAATCCTCATTGGCTGCTTTAGCAAATGTGGTGTGTGTGTGGTGGCAGGAAAGAGTCAGAATGAACTACTACTACTTCTACTACTACTACTACTACTACTACTGTCGTAAACACGGTGCTACAGTGTTGAACATTGATGTCTTTTTATAGTTTCTGAACTGTGGTACAGAGGAATCAGACATCAGACATAAACAGGACTGGTTTAATGATTTTGGTTTATTCATGAGATTTGTTGACAATAAAAACAACTCACCAGACACTATAGTGATTATATTTCTTTTAATTTAAGGTTTATATTTTATTTTGAGGCTGAAGATGATATAATTTTCAAGTTTAAAAGGTTCAAACACATTATTGCTCCTGTGCCTTTAAGACCCCTCTTCCCCCATCCATTCTTTTCTTATTGGACAGCTTGTGGAAGTCTTCCTGTGGGCTGAACTATGCCCAGTTGGAACAGCACTGATGTTCAGCCACAACCTAGCAGAAAGTCCTGCTACGTGCTAGAGCATTTATATCTTTTTTTTTTTTTTTTTTTGCTGCATGTTTAATCACACTTGAAGAAGTTTTGAAATCTTAATAAACTGAGATATGACAAAAATGTATCAAACCATTTTGTGATTTGGTCATGTTTTACCCAAACTACTTGGTTAGAGAGAGACTGGTCAGGGGTCAGAGAAACAAAGACTGGCTGTTGGAAGGTGACTAAATCTGAATGTGTGGGACGTTTCAATCACATCAGGCAGGGAGAGTCTCAGCTTTTGTCTTTAGCTTTTATGACTTGAGTTAGAGAAGAATGAAAATAAAAGAAGTGAAGTGAATGATGGTTCCTCCAAAGAGAAGAATGATTTACCTTGCAGATGTGTTTCATCACATCGCCCACTACAGCTGACTCTGAATACCAGTGTATGAATATGTAGATATACAAGTCAGAGAGGTGAAAATATCGTGACTGGGGTCAGTGGGGAAAAGATTGCTGGTGTCTGTGGTAGTTTGTTTTTTACAGCAACTGCCAAGTGAGTGTTTGCCAGCACATCTGAGTGAACAGTACATCAAGTATGTGTCATTTGTGGCACTTTGCACCGTCTATCTCTACTGTTTATGTTCCCCTTTCCACTGAAATTTATGTGCTGTAAATGTCAGTGCATTTTTTCCATCTGTGCTGAAACTGATTCCACAATCTACAGAATGTGGCTGTAAAATAAAATACGACCATTTGGGTCATTTTAGGCCTTTAAGTACCACTGGTGTCCAGAGGGACACTTAGTGAGGAGGTGGGGATTGTGGTGCGTTCAAGTACATAGACACAGACACTTTCTGCTGAGCGTCAAACCTGTAGCCTGGATCACCTGTCGTACATAACTTCATGCTATTTGCCAATTATTTTGTTTATATTCAGAGTATTCAGCATTCACCAATTGTACTGACAGAACCACTGAGGTATAAATGGTTGCACACACAAATAATATACACACAAAACCATTCACCTGTGATGTTAAATGCTCACTGACACTGGAAGACAGATTTCTGGAGCCCAGTTCTGCTGGAGGAATGAGCCGAGAGACAAACCTCAAAATGTTGGTGTTTTTTAATATTAATAATAATAATAATAATAATAATAATAATAAATTTTATTTATAGTGCCCTTTTCATCACATGATCTCAAAGGGCTACAGGTTAAAGGCAAGCTGTTTTATTAAAGTAGAAAGATTTAAATAAACATTTAAGATTGGAAACCAAAGGTTTTGTTAAAAAGAAATGTCTTAAGACCTTTTTTAAAACAGTCAGTGGGTTGTGGAGC
>JAUMHL010000025.1:26954276-27001357 GCA_032362345.1 Sandelia bainsii | reverse complement strand
AACTGTGTCAAATGCAGCAGATAGGTCCAGGAGGATGAGGAGGGAGGGAGAACCAGCATCGGATGACATTAGGAGGTCGTTTGTGACTCTTACGAGTGCAGTTTCTGTGCTGTGAGTGGACCGGAAACCAGACTGGAATTTTTCATAAAGGTTATTTAGTTTTAGATGGTTCTGAAGGTTAATGGCAACTGCTTTCTCAAGCACTTTGGATATGAAGGGGAGATTTGAGATGGGCCTATAGTTGGAAAGGACTTCTGGGTCAAGGTTATGTTTTTTGAGAAGTGGTTTTATAATGGCTTTCTTTAAGACGGGAGGGATGTGACCAGTTTGGAGAGAGTGATTTATAACAGAGGTGATCAGGGGACTTAAGATAGTGATATGGGTTTGTACCAGGGAGGTTGGGAGAACCACTAAACAACTAACAACTAAACGGCAAAATGTTGAAGAAGTGATGTACAACAGGTGATCCAGGTCAAACGTTTGATGCTCTGTAGAAAGTGTCTATGTCCTTGAACTCACCACAATCCCAACAATCCCTCACTTAGTGCCCCTTCTGGAGACCCGTGCTACTTAAAGGCCTAAAATGACCCAACTGGTCAGTAACATGATGGTAATGGATTTTTCCGTGTAAATACCCAGTCTTACAGTACAACATCCAGCATTCATGACTACAGTGTTTTTATAATACTGCTTAGACTCTCACAGCTCAATGAGAGCCAGTCGCCTGGCTTAAGAGAGGGGAAAATTGAACAGTCACTTCACACAGAAGCTGTTGATTTGCCTTCAACCAAAACCACATATTTCTCTAACCGTAGCCAAAGTGCCTTTGTTCCCAAAACACAGACAGGACTCGAGGCAAACTCAGGACTGTGGTGTGACACAAAAGTATTTCCTCGTAAACTATGCATAATGACAAAACATATTTGCTGTTTAGTTAGTTTAGTTGTATAGGAAGGTATTTTTTTACAGACAGAGTTGCTGTAGAGAAAGTGAGACAGGTAGAAGATTTTCCCTCTCACCCTCACACTGTGGAGCTGAAGCAAAAGCTTTGGCCATGTTTTGCCCAAGGCTGTTCTCACCATACTCAGAGCTTTCCCTCTCCACCTCAGTCACCTGAACCAATCAGAGGAGAACTGCATGATACATGAGGAAAGATGGTTAGAATCACCGTGACCACCTCCATTCTCAGGAAGCAGTGTGGATTCTCCTTTTTTATTTGACTCCAATCGTCAGAGTGGTCAGACTGCAGCTACAAAACAGAGCCTTAAGACAGGGAAGCTTCAGCAGGGTAGATTATCTCTATGCTCACTGTAGCAGCCAGCAATATGTTTTTAAGGAATCCTAAACCCAAACCAGCTGAAATTCACAGTTGAGATTTTTTTTAAGCTTTATAGGTGAGTACAGCCTGCCCAGAGCTTGTGGCTCTGATGTATTACATACATTTGAGTCACAGTGCTAACTCTCTGGATACCCAGGAACGTTCTTACAAAACTCACCTAAATTCTGAAGATAATTCTCAAATCCATATAGATTCTAGGTGGTTTGTCAGAAAATAATCTGGTGCAGTCTTGGAAGAGGATCAAAGGTGACATTTGTTCTTCACAAAAACAAAAACGGTGACAGGAAACTTACCTACAAACAACATAGTTTTTTGCTTTACCAAGCATGTTTTAACGTCCTTTTAAAGGAAAATGATGATGATGGTATTGGCTACATGAAATTATAGCTACCTGTAAACACAAATCTCAATGATAAATTAATGATGTCATTTGTTTTTTTTCACCATTTGTTTTTGTGGAGAAGAAACTACAGGTTAGCACAGTCAGGGCTTCACAGAACCTCCCTGTTGAGTTTAACTGTTTAGTAAATGTCATTATGTGAGTACTACAGCATACATACATTTTTTTATAAAGCTTTAAGTCCAGCTGTGTGGCAAAATCAGTAAATTAAAACTATTTAGGCTGTTCATCAAATGGTTTAATCTGCCATGCATTAGTCCTGGTCAGTGTGCATTCAGCGAAATATAATAATAATAATAATGGTCCATACTTTATTAATCCCCTTGGGGAAATTCTTGAGGACAGGAAGCCCCTTCGAGGTGCCAAGGGTTCGATGTTCAGTGTCTTGTCCAGGGACACTTTGACATGTGGCCAGGAATCGGTTGGGGACAGGGAGGCGAACGTCCAACCCTAAAGTTCGTAGACTACTATCGACTGCCCTATCTACTGTGCCACAGTCGCCCCTAACAAATGGAGTACTGAATCCAGAAGATAGTCCCAGCTTTACAACTAAACATCCAGCAACAGGTCATATGTGTGTTAAACCATAGAAAAACTACGGTGTGCACTGCATCTTTCCATAATGATGAACAAAATATTATACACTATTATACACACTATTAAACTGATGAGGTTAGTTTTTATTACTTCCTAAAACTCGAATGAGTGCTTAAACCACACTTTGTTTTTGTATGTGGGTGTTGTGTCCATGTGCATCCAAGAACAGGAACAAAGCTGTTTTTGTTCCCAGGAGCCAGGTCAGGAGATAAGGATAAGGGCTAGATGCTCTCAGCCTCTATCTCTCTTTCCTTTCTCTCTCAACCTTAAGGTGCCCTCACTTCAGAGGAACGGATCGATAAGGGGCACTTCAAAGTGGTCATGGATCCAAGGGTTCTTTGAAAGATGCAGGAGGCAACAGCACTTAATGCGCACAGGATCGTCTTGCATCAGAAGTGCTGCCATGGCCAGTCACACCCTTTAAAAGACATAAGTAACAAGTAGGATGGGAAATCATGTAGACAGGAGAGGAGAGAGGGGGGTTGATACACTATCCCAACCTGCACTATGAATCTTTGAATGGTCTGTTCAATACAGACAAGAGAAATACACTGATATCTGTGTTATTAGTTAAAATAAATTCATCATAATTGTTCTATATTAGATGATCAGACCATATTTTACAACAAATTTCTGAGAGATTAAATACATAAATGCAGATAATTACAAAACATTCACTTGAGAATTTTACTCCTGGGATCAAAGAAAAGACATGTTTCAGTACAAATTCTTTGAGATTCACCAAGACAAATTGGCTACATGACAGCAAAGTATAAAAATATAGAAGAAAGAAGACGTGTCTTAACTGAGAGACAGGCGAACGAGTTCATGTCCTTGAGACTTTAAGGTGAGATGTGAGTTCCAGGTGTAAAACCAGGTAACATCCAGCAGAAGAAAAGATGAGAGAGAAATCTGAGAGATGAGACTTAAGTGTGTTACAGACCACGTGCAGGGCAAAACCTGCCAACAAGTAATGTGACGCAGCTTTGAAACGAGGAGCAGGGAGAAAAAGTCTGGCTGCTGCTGAATTCTAAAATGTCTTCATTTGCGATCTGCTCGACTACAGTTTTACATATCAAAGGACGTTTTCGGTCATCTGAGCCTCGTTCAGTGTAAGGCAGCAAAGTGAGGAAGACAAATACAGGCAGAGTGACGGATGCACGGGGCCAAGAGAGACACATTTATATAACACATTCACAGTTTAGTAGCTGCTCATGTTTGACGTAGACACAAAGAAACTCCTATCACCGTGGTTTGAATGTGTGAACTGCTGATTGTTCATTTAACTCTCTGACCCCTCTGCTTCACTCACTGCTTTGTAGATAATATTTATTTCCTGAGTTGCTCATATAAGTACGTAAGTCATCCTGGCAGTCGCATCACCGTTTTGGCATGTGAATGGTGACAGTATTGCTAGGATGTGTCTTATAAAATCAAGGTTTCATCCAGTATATTCTTGTTTGACACAAAACAAATGCACAAAAAGCTAATTTTCAATTATTTGTATCATCTTCTTTAATTATTTCTCTGGGATGAACATACCTTGAGTTTCCAGTTTTATAGTGGATGTGGCTCCATCACATTCAGGAACCACATTTTAAATACAGTTGAACGGTTTTACCAACATCCTTTGTGTTTCAGAAGCATAACGGAAAACACATTTCCAGCTTCTTTGTGTCTTTCCTTTAATCCGTCTTAATGCATTTTAGCAAAAGAGTTCTGTAACATTGTCTCTGCTTTATACACTGTTGAGAAGTGCTTTGCTGCTAAAGCCAGTTTAACCAATTAACACTCAATTTTTGTCAGTTGTCAACAATTTCAAACATTTACACACATCCATAGGCGATTTTCATGCTACAGAGATTTTCTGGTAAAAACAAGAAAAAAAGCATCAGATCGGCTGAGATTGGCCAGTCGTCTCTGGCTGTCATGACCGGGCCAGAATCTGGAGATAATGTTGAGAAAGTGTTTGCTGCACATGAGACAATGAGAGAGTCATGCACTCACCTTCACTATGACGTGTCACTCTGGACTCTGTTTCACTCAGTCGTTCCCCCAAAACAACTGTACCTCCTAAAAGTTATGTTGCAACTGCAAATATGTATTTGTAGGGAATATTGCTGCAGCCAGATCATAATGAGGATATGTTTTTATTTAGCATAAATAGCAAATAACATATTTTTTTTCCACCTGAATATCTAATCTTGCAGAAGAACATTTTTTGTGGCTGTAGTATTAATAAAGTTTTTATAGCTGCATTTATGGACTCTTTGAATCTGGTTAAGGTTAAAGAAAGATGGTGCTCTGGTTTATTGAAGAAAAGCTTAACAGTGACTTCAAGCACAAGAGATTTGTTAACTCTGAAGTAAAAACCACCATCTTTCTCTAACCTTAACTAAAGTAAACTTAAACTCTGGTCTGTGATGAGACAGTTGTATGCTTCGTACACCCATCATCCAGCCCAAGCACCATGCTGGGACTCCATTTCCATAGATGTAGTGCTTCATTCAAAATCATCTTGCATAATCACGTTTGGTGTTTACACAGTGCTGCCAAAACCGATGACTGTTAGAACCTCAAATTTAATAAAGGGCTTAAATGTTTAAATGAGAATAAAAAAGACCATTAGTTACAGTGGAAAAAAAAAAGTATTGGAATAACATCAGTATGTGTTGGTTATGAGGTATTAGAGTTATCCTAAAACATTTACATTCAATGGAAGGAGGTTTGGAAAAATACAACAGTTCAGCTATGCCCTCTTCAGTGTGCAATTGTTGTTTTCTCCATGAAATACAGTGAAACTGCTCAAGATGAGGATTCAAAGTCCAGTTCAGAGGCCACATCACCCCAGTCAAATGTACTGTATAAGCTTCCTTTGTGCTGATGTGACAATATAAATTAATGCAAGGAAGATACGTAAGATTACATTTTACAGTACATATAAGACACCTGAATGTTCTGCTTTAACTGGATTGTGACACTTTGTGATTTAAGAGAAAGATGTCAAAGGGTTAAATATTGTCATATTTTATGTTTTGCATTGTATGTTACTTATGTTTTATGAGCGACTGCTTTAAAATATGATGGATGACAAACTGACATGGCTCCTGGCAGAAAGCACACACTGAAACACAGATAAAACCAGAGATGCACAAACACCAGTGGTAAAGGAACCACAGACAGTGGGATACACAGAGAGGCAGAAACAGAGTCTAAGAAAAAGTCGGAGTGATGGGGATGGTGCAGTAGAGAGAAGGTGAGAAACACATTGCTGTCAGTTGGCTTTGACATGTTGCCTGCTGAGAAAGGAAAGCAGTGTCAGACAGCAGCAGCAGAGAGAGGGAACTCTGCAACACCCTGTCCTGTTTTTTCAGGGACCACAGTGAAGGATATGGCTCAAAATAAAAACCTTAAAGGTCCACTCCAATGGCAAGTCAAATTTATAAGCTTCTTTGAAGCAGTCCACCTCAGAACATAATACATGATAACTTCCACTGAACCTCAGCCCCACACAAAAGGACACAATGCAGAGTCAAGATCCTGAGGGCAATCAGTGAACGTCTTCCACATCTCCAGCGTGGCTCATGATCTTATCCATGAGCAACATGGAGCAAGCAGATAAGCATCAGATTATTATTTTTTATTTTGTGTGGTTTTTTTTTAGCCAAAACAACACTGCAAACAACAAGGGTTTGGTTCAGTCTGCCCATCAAACACTGACTTGCATATATAAAAAATGAATGAATTATGCCTATAATATATTATTTCTAACCATGTCAATTGGAAAACTATTCTGCCTACTGCATGATTAAATTTTTTTTGTTTGTATTAAATAGTCACAAAGTTTGAGCTAAATACATTTTATTATACTATAAATGGGATATTTTAATTCATTCAGAAAACTCCATATTTAAGAATCTTTATTTGTCACATAACAGAAATGTATCTTTGATACAGACAAAGACATACAATAAATAACAAACACAGGTCCCTCGTGCATACTTCATAAGTTCAATTCAATTCAACTTTATTTGTATAGCGCCAAATCACAACAAAAGTCATCTCAAGGCACTTTACAGTGTAAGGTCTAGGACCTTACAGAATATAAGTAATAATGTGAAAAACCCAACAGTCCCACTTGAGCAGCACTAGGCGACAGTGGAGAGGAAAAACTCCCTTTAACGGAAGAAACCTCCAGCAGAACCAGCCTCAGGGTGGGCGGTCATCTGCCTCGACCGGTTGGGGTGAGTGGAAAGAGGAGAGAGAAAAGAACAGCAGGCAAACAAGTGATACACACAGTCATCATTTCCCCATCTCTGAGCTTTCAACTGTATCCTGAACAGTGAAGAAGTCAGTTTATACAGCGACAGCCTTTCTGATCCAGCACAGTCACTTTCACGCTGCCTGTTCATAGCAGGATTATTGCACCAATTTTCCGAATGTCCAATTGGATCCATGTGTGAATACAGCAGGAAATTGTCCGGAGTATTCACTGAGTGACTGGGTGTTCTCTTTCAGTCGATCTGCTCAGCACAACACCATAAAGTCTATCTGGAAGTTGAGCTGTGGCAATTTAACTTTTTTCTTGTTAGGTTGAAATGTTTCACTTCTTATCCAAGTAGCTTTTTCAGTCTGAGGGAAGATAGAGACCACAAATGTATCCTCCATGTTGGTTTCACTTCACCACTACCACAAGTTGGCTTGCTAACGATCGTTAGCGTTTCAACCTAACAAGAAAGAAGTCCAGTTGCCATGACTCAACTTCCGGATAACTTCACCTGGATAACTGAGAACCTCCACAGACCAGAAAGTACAGGAAGTGTTTACCTGCTTTCTGGTGTTATATTGCACTTCTCTCCTTCAGGGAACCAGGGTTACGTATGTATCATATAACGCATAGTTTCTAATCATGTGACTGCCTCTGCTTCCATGTGCTGTAAACACAACACTGACTTCTGCAGGGTACTTTTTATGTCATGTTGTGCCCCCTGCTCTCGCTCACCCCTCACACAAACCAAATGACTATTTCCCCAAGTATGAACGCGTCTGACACAGTCTCCTGTTGTGTGTTAAATGTGTGAAACAGTTAATCCGAACAATGTCCGGACCCGATTCCCCAAACACTGTCTGAAGTTCATAAGTGAAAATGGCTCAACTCTGGCCTGTTACTTTTGGCTGCACATCATAGCTGTTTCTCCTCTGTTTCTCTTCCAGCGTGTGTTGTACCAAACAAACATGTTGCCTGCTGGAAACACAATCATTACAACTTTGCTTGAGTCTGAATCATGTTGTACATGTACAAGATGACAGCTCATCAATACTCTATTCATCTGTCGTTGTTATGCACCAGGATCCACTCTGATAAAGAGCACTGCACTGTGTCATACCAGCTTTTTTTCAGTTCAGGCAACTCAATAAATAGGCAAAGCTTTTATAAAGAAAGATCAATTTAACAGCAACATACTGTGATCTCTGAGCACAATTGTTAATATACCAAACGTATGCTTAAAGGCATTTCTAAAATTATTTGTGGTGAATTATGTGAGTAGAACCGTGTGCACATACATCTTTATCAACTGAAAAGAATCCGTCTACATATTTCTGTGTTTTTGTACAGGTTAGTTGAGAATCTACAGTTTTATGCGTGCGGCCCCAGGAGTCCACCTGTGCAAGGTGAACAATTAAACCAATGGAGCTGAGCAAAAACAACACTTTAAATTTAATATAAGCATTTTATTAAACTGAAATAGAAGCAAATAAGGTGAAACTGTAAATGTAAATTTTGCCTGACTTAATGTCTTCATTGGGTAATACTCCACTGCTGTTATCACCTGTAGGTCCATAAAAGTCATCTACTGCTTAATGATGCTTTTGACTGTGGCACCATCTCATTCTTTTTCTATTGTTGTTTTTTTTCTCCTTTTAATACATTTCAGATGTGGTTTGGTGTTAGTCACATTACTTTGTCTACTGAATTGGAATCAATGACAAGTTGAGGATAAGGCACACATGCAAACAAGTGCTGTGACATGGAGTGAAGGGAAGATAAAGAGCTGTAAATTGCTTATGGAAGGTTGCAGCCTTTCTTACAAATACAATTTCACACAAGTTTCACACACACAAACACTCACTTTCTTTCTCTGTCGGTCTCTTCTTGTTACTCTCCCTGCCTTCCTACGTCAGAATCACTCTGAAACCTACACCGGGATGTTCGAGGTTCTGCACCTCGACCTGCTGTAAATGGGGGGTTTAACATTCAGGGTGCAGATGCTCTCTCATTAAAATGTGTGTGATCTGACAGCAGGTTTGCGATAGCCGAGCAGAGCTAATTGTGCTGTATTTTGCACACACACATTCATACAGAGCAAATAGATATTCAATGACATATCTCCAAATGCTACACACACAAACACACTCCATCTCACTCATACACGCAGCAGGGGTTTTGATCAGTCTTCAGCTCTTCACAGCAGCAGACACAGCGCCCCTCGCTGCGCTGGCTTACATACATGCATCCACCTTCTCGTGTTGTGGTATTTTAATGCGGTCGAGATACGAGGCGCTCGGCTCGTGCTTCAGATTTACAAAGCAGGAGATGTGATTGATTATGCATTGCTTCTTCACTCCTTCCACAGAAACAGTGCAGGAAGCTGCTTACCCAGTTTTGTCACATGTCGAACTGCACAGCATCACTCCTGACCGTCTAACCCACATTGATATGCATTTAAATTGACTGCCATCTCTGCAAGTGGCCTGTGTAAAGAGGAAGGGAGCAAGGAGTAGTTTTTCAGAAGAAGGATGCCAGTGTCCATTTTGGTTCCTTAGATGAAGTTCTTTATTGCCCATTTGTCATCTTTGAGACAGAATAATTCTGCCTGAAAGTGCTCCTCAGCAAGAAAAGGTCTTGAAGCACAAGCAGAGAAGCTGATAAAAGGCTTCAGTGGGTGGTTCCAGAAAAGTAGAAATCACTTCAGTGCAAAGATTAGTAATTACTGACTGTTTCTATTAAGCTGTGATGACGTCAATTATGAAGTGTGTGAACAGTCCACACCCTCCACATCTATGTTTTTTCTATCCTCATTGATAGTAGGAGATGGTTTACGTGAGCTTCTAGGAGCTTTTTAACAATCTGAAACGAAAAATTAATGAATGCAACTAAACTGCATTTGCAGAACAAACTTCATCACTATTCATTCATTATGCAACAAATAAATGAAGGTGGTTAGAGAGGACGTAAATACGGGGGGTGGGGTTTATTACCTCTACTGCAACCTGTCATATGATTCATGTTGAGCACGACTCAAATTAGCATGAAAGAAAGTACAGTAGAAACAAAGTGGTAGCAGCAGAATCTGAAGCCACAGGAATGAGAATGGTTTGTTCTCACACAGAAACTACCAGCTGTGTTTTCTAGGTAATTACTGTAGCTCTTGGAGTTATTATTCCCTGTGTGTCTCCTATTAACTACATATGTCCAGTGGAATTTTACATTGTTATTACTGAAATGTGGCCTCTATTACCTTGTAATTACCTAGACATTACCCCATTATCTGATTTCACAAATATTACCCCACTGTTATGCTGTCGTGTTTGTCATGTGATGAACCTCATGTTAAAGAAGCAGTAATCTTTAAGGCAAAAAATTTGACATTTTATTAAAACTATGTGTATTTGGTGCCTGAGTCTAACTCAGGTGTGTTTGTGAAGACTTCCAACCAAATTGCTTTGTATGCAAAGTTGCTGTACAGGTTACACCAGCTGCGATTCTGGTTCTATCGTACGAAACGGCAGCCACCATTTTGGTCAGATGCCTGCTTCTAACTCTCACATGGTTTGTATGAGAAGGTAGGGATATGGGTTTTAAAGTTGAGGCACATGTTGATCAGAACCTGGTCAACTGGTTTTGACCTTCATTATTGCCTTGTGCGTGTTTGAGTTCTTTGAAATCACAACAGAGCTGCTAACAACTTCCTTTGGCTAAAGCAGGTCAGTAAATCGTATCTGTTCTACTAATAACACACATTGCTTTGCTGAAATCCCTCACATGAGTCCTTTCTTTTAATCCCTCAGTACCCTGTCCAATTGTCAATTCACCACCATGCTCTCCCTGGTTTCTTCTAAACAGGTTTTACTGGAGTATCACACTACTTTGCTGTGTCCACAATCTTGCCACAGCTCATCTAAAGATGAATCACCTCTGTATCCTTCTAGTGTGTCCTGCAGTGCCTTAATAAGGTCTACAGTCTTAAATCAATGGCCCGTACTTCAAGCATGTCAAAGAGCAGCTTTGATTCTCCAAAATCTTTCTAAGATATTGAGGTAAAACTTCAATACAGGTACGTGTGTTGGAGTCAATAAACCCCACAGATCTTTCCCCACTTTTCTTTGCATCCCTCAAGACGTTATTCAGCAGGTAGCCGGGCTCTCACTCCACATGCCCACTTTGTCTCTGTAGCTCTATAGGTCATCTTTGATACATGTCAGTTTAAAATGAGAACAGATTTGGTTTCATTTACAAGTGTAACTTCTGCAGCATTACTGAAAACCATACATCAGGACCTTGTTATAAACTGGGACATTTTTGTCCAAATCTAATAACAAAATGCACATTTTCCATTCTTACCCTTAGTTGAGGTTACTGTGAGTTAGGGTTTTTTTTAAATGAGGGGACCTTGATGTTAAGGAATTGATTAATGGGAGAGATCATGATCATACTGCTGTTACCTGCTCGTATGAAAACGTCTGACGTTTTGTTGACTCATCCATCACCCCCCAACCTTCTCCCTCTGTGTCTCTTTAGATATTGTGTTGATAAACTGGTGGTTTTTTTGTCCAACCCATTTATATGAGTGAATGAGTGAGTCGAAGCTAAACATCAGAAACTCCTCTGTGTGTGATGTAGTGTAACAACATTCTCCAAACTGATCATTCAGTTGAATCAACAGCTCTTCAAACAAAATCTGAAGATTATAACATTCATGAAGGAGGATTAGTTGGGTTAATTTAGGTTCCTGATAAATCCACTCAGTGTGTTGTTTTGGGCTGAAACAACTGATGGATAACTAGTGACGACAGTCCTGATTATTAATTAATTGATCTCAGTGCACCTGACAGATGATCCTGAATAAGTTTACTGATTCTACACTTCTGCCATTGCTCTGGACACTTTAAAGTTTCAGTGTGTTCAGGATCTCTGCTCAGCTCTATCTAACACATCGTATCTGCATAGGCGCACTTCTGGGACTCACAAATCACACTGGTGTTCAACTTTTAGAGTGTTGCACTAACTGCCGCCATCGTACGTACTGCTCGCATCCATTCAGCACCACTCAAGACACTACACCCGGTTAAATAGTAAGTGAGCTCATTTTCCAAGAATGAGCTAGTCAATTATGAGCTCTATTTGCTGCAAATCCCAATGGAAGGAAAGGGAAAACAAAAGTCAATCAACTGAATGATCCCCTGTCTAAAGCTGTAGCAACATTAAGAAGCCTGCGGGGAGAGTGAGAGGGGACACACTTATCTCACTAATGTACTCCAGTCATCAGACTAGGAGCCCTGCTGAGGGCTGAACGAGGCGACAGATACAAAGAGAGTCAGGTTTGGATTTAGTTTGAAGTAGATCAATCATTTTTGCACACGTTTTCAACCAGTCTTCTCACTCTATTTGTACAAGAAAACTGGCAACACTTACTATACTGTCAAGCTATCATTTATCAAGAAACATGCTGAAATACAGATACATTTATATAAAGACATTTTAATTCATTTTAAAATTATTTTAATGCTTTAATTATTACTTTATTATCTTCCCACAACTTACTAGACCTACACAAGTTTGTATATGTGTTATGAGGTCCTGGGAACCTTGGGCCAACAGTGGACGGCGCCCATGCTAGCAGGAACTGTATGATTTTAGATGATACACATCTGGCCTCCATTGTCCTTTTCTTGTCTTTTCGTCTCAGTCACATTGTGCTGCGCTTGCCCAGAAAGCAGTGATGTGCAGCAGAGCCATGGCAACAGTGACTGTTCTGCACTGTCATGAGGTGTAGTGAAGGCCACTCCTAAGGCTTCGGTGGTGAATGGAAACAAAGAAAAACAGCTTTACAGGTCTGCAGAGTTGATGCTTTTGGAAAGTACATGTAGCAGTGTGAAGGTCTGGTCCAGGATGATTCATCAGCGGTGGAGCAAGAATTCTGATCGAAGCAGAAACATCACAGTTAAAAAAAACAAACTGCTACAAGTAAAAGGCCACTGCTGTGCATAGCAGTGTGTGTGTGTGTGTGTGTGAGAGAGAGAGAATGGGTGATGTTGAAATTGTGAAGTGCTTTGTTCCTTAAGTTAGAGCCCAGAGCCCTTAAGTGCTGAGTAAGTGTGCGTCCATTTAGCAAATGATATGTATCAAAACCAAAGTGCTCGTTCTGCAGAAAAAGTGTCCCTTATTATTAATATTCTATATTATTTAGTACATTCTGGTTAGTGATGATGTGATTGCACTTTAAAGCTACCTTGGTAAATGTTATACTTTGTGAGCATAAAATTACTTTGTAATAAAAAATTAAAACTTGATTTTAGGGATAATGTTAAAATCAGGGTTCGGATGAGACATTTACTCATCATCCAGTCTCCTAAAATTTACAGTTCTGTACAACTAAACTCACAAATATGGTTTTGTGGGGAATGCAACTGCAACCAGATTATGTATTCTATGAATATAATGAGGATATGTTCACCATTCTAGTAAATGGCCAATGACAAATGTATGTAAAGAACAAACCAATTAAATGTGCAGACTGTGGATTTTGGTTGATAAAATATCTGATCTACACAAAACCTTTATTAACAGAACTGCCATCTTTCTCTAACCCTATCCAAGGTGCTTTTGTTACCAAAACCCTGCCTGACATGGGACTCAGGGCTTGAAGTCCAGTCTGGTTTGTCAGACCTGCACCCTCCTCCACCCTTCATCCACCCCAAACACCTCTGTGCAACTTGTGCAGCTTCATTCCTTCAAAACAAATATGTTGCACCACAGCATAATTATTACATGACTGCATTTGCTACAAAAACATGATCACATTTGCAGTTTTGTTGTGTAGGAATGTAATTTTTAGGAGACAGGGTTGGTTCAGCCTCCAGCACAAACATCAGACAGTGAAATAGAATCTGCTTAGTCCAGCTGGAGGAACAACGGACGCTGTTTCCTCCTGTATTTCACGTGACTTTGTGACAGACATACATGTTGCACAGTAATGTGGAAAAAGGCTGCGTCCGTGGACACAGGTGTTGTTGCACGACGTGTGCTTTCACTGCAGAGCGAGCAAAAAGAGGAAACTGCAGCTTGGAGATATCCTCCTGTTGTGCTTCTCTTCATGTTAGAGGCTTAGAGTAAAACTAATCTCACCATTCTTCATGCTTTCTTTTTTATTTGGGTTGGTGCATATTGTAAACTGTTCACTTTGGACGGTGTTGCACACTGGGAAAGATCCCATTACTTAATCTGTCATGTTTGTTTTGCTGTGTTCATGCGTCACATCATCATCCTGACTCAACAGCTTATTCCTGATCCCACAAAAAGATGCAGTTTCTGAAGCTGCATCATCCACGTTACATTGAATCTGGTCCTGGACTTTTACAGCAGCACCACATAATGTCGTTAATACTCGGCTGTGACGTTTTGAGAGGTGAAAACCCATCAGAAATAAATGGGCAGTAACAGAGCTAATGAGTGTGACAAAAGAAGAATTTGATTGCTAGCTTTTGTTCTGTCTTTCGGAGGAAGAGAGAGAGCAATTAGCATCGCTCTGACAGTCCATCAGGGCTCTTCAAATTGGATTTCAGCCTTTTATAGAACTTCACCATCAGGCTGACACAGAAACATCAGTTATTCAGGTAAAGGAGCAGCCCCCTCATCTGCCTTATGCCACAGTCCAGCATTAAATATGGTGGACGAAACATAAAGAGTTTATCCCTCAGAGTTAAAACATGACAGTGACGCTGGGTGTAGGATGGTGTGAAGAGCAGCAGCTCCATCTAGTGGTGACCACGATCAATGTCTGGAAAACCTGACTTATTTATCACTTTCAATGTCTTTTTGTGGGACATTCACAGTTATTCCAGGTCTTCATTCAGTCTCTGTGGTGGTTTAAATAATTTCACTGTGTGTATCGCGTTAGGTTAAAGAAGGACGAACTGTGAGCAGGTGATGGTTGTTCTGTAGCTCAGCTGGTGCACGGTGTTGTGCAGGCAGGAAGAGGAAACAGCAGGCGGTCAGAGCACAAGGAACAGGCAGGATAAAAATGTATTAAGGTCATTGATTCATTATACATGTGTCGACAGAACACATAGAACGTGAACTCCACATCTAATGTGTCATGTTTGGCTTTAATGTCGTCAGTGTCAGTAAACTGTGATGGAGAAAACTTACTGAACTTTACTGATGGGGACTATTCTTGAGTACTTGTACTTCAGTTTGACTTCACTAGATTTACGAGGGATATGTTTTACTGTGGTTTTTGCTTAAAACTTTATTGTACAATAAATGTAATCACTGCTGAACAGTCTGCAACAATAATCAAATATACAGTAACACTGACAGTTATTTGACTGTGTAGTACTAGTACTAGTACTTTTACTTTAATACTTTTACAGAAGTCAGATTTAGTTGTCTCTGTATTATTCTTTGTGGCTGCAGCTGTTGCTTCTTTTTCCTTGATGTTATATAATCTTCAGAACAAAACGACTTGAAGGTGATTCAGCTCTGAGGGAGACAAAAGCTGTTTGCTGGTTATTGTGCAGTGTGAGTGTGTGTGAGTGTGTGTGTTTAAATGGCAAAGGAAAGAGTGGCGCCGGAACACTGTAGTGTCGGCAGCTTCGTCTTGTTTGTCATCACCTCCTCACAGGGAGCAGGGATGTGCAGCAGGAAACAGGTTAATCAGCTGCATCAGTTCAGCCCCTATGAAACCAAACCACACCTGTCTGACTATCTCCAGCTTCATACATACGCCGTTCAGATATAGTAAAGACATCATATCCTGCTTTTTGTGTTGTTCTCTAAAGTTTTTTTTTTTTACAAAATGCTGCATCGGTTGGTGTGGAAATCCATAAATGACCAACGTCCATTTCAGGCTCTTACACCCAACATAGGAACACAATACAAATAAGACCAGGTAAATACGATGAATAATGCATAATGTGTCTGAGCGTATGAGCAGAGTGGAGCAGTCCTCGCTCGTGAAGCTGTTCACCCATGACGCTACCACACTCACAGCTGCAACAGGCTGCTCCGCTCATTATTGCTCAGTGCTCTGATTGTGTCCCACTCACTGTGAAAAAGAGGGAAAAATCTGCACGTTTCACTGTTGGCTTAAACTGGATCCAGAAATGATGTGACCACATTTTTCTTCTTGTACTGAACAGTACCTGTGTGACCTTTCAGTTTCCTTTTTAAAGTACTTTACTACCTGTATTTTTCACACTGAAGGGGGGACATAGTACAACGCTCCCTCTTTTTTATAAAAAAGCTGCTTTATTCAAAATCCATTTGTTCACAAGCTGTGGCCTCTGTGTTTTTATGCTGCTTAGTTAGTTAGTAACCGCCTCGACATATTTACACACACGTATGCATCGTTCTACAAAGTAGTGATGGTTCCTCTCTTTCCTTCTCCTCTTTATCTTTCAAACCCCTCCACCTGTGCTGTTTCCAGCAGGCAGCTTGGGATGAATGAACATATGAAACTGTATTTTCTTCCTTGCATCCCTTCACTTTGTCTGGCCCTGTGTTTGTTCTCACTTTGGAACGGTTCGGCACATGCTATCAGTTTCTACAAATAACCTCATTTAGCTGTGAGAATGATTAGTGTCAGAATCAACGCGCACAGCGGCAGCAACACTTTGGTCACTGGTGCAGATAAATAGTAGAAGCACATGGACTCATCAGAGAATTATATATACACCACCTGCTTATCTTTTATTTGTGGTTAGTGTCAGAGTGGCTCCATATTCACCTGCACCTGCACGCTCTGCATATCGACCTGCTGATGTGGGATAATGAGATTTGTGCAGGAACACAGAGGAGAAGCAGTGAAACTGTCCTGAGACACTGAGGTGGCTTCAGCTGAGCCCACAAGTTTGGAGGAAATGTGACGACTTTGGCTGAACTTGAACCGTCTCGGGACATAAACAGTTTTCTGTTTTGAAGCGCGGCCCAAATCTACAAACTCTTTTTCTGAAATAGGCCCTTGTGTTACATATGGAAATCCACTGCTGCAGGAGCCGACTACTAATCATGACTGGCTCTTTTTTTCCTGAATCACACACTGGAATTATTCTGTGATTATTAAATATACTCCAGACTGTTCTGAGCCCATAATTCATCACTTCAGTTTTATTTTTTACAGCCTCTCTTCCTCATCTTTGCAGAGGGTCTGAGTCACTCTCTGTGTTGTCGAGGTACCTGCAGCAGCGTGAGTGGAGCTTTTTCTCCATTAGGACTGTGATCTCCTTAGATTGACTTTCATATTAATCTGGAAGCTAATTTCTTTTCTCTTTATAAAAACACACACAAACAAATGCAGCTCTGCTGAAGCAGATGGATCAGCTTTGCTGCAAATTGCACTAAGTCAAAACAAAATCACATCTGTTCCAATTAGGAGAAGAAACAATTGACTGTGCGTGTGTGTGTGTGTGTGTGTGTGTGGCCCTGGAGGAGGATGATATTATTACCTTCATTGTTGTGATATTAGTTTCAGTAGCGAGCTCAGAAACAAAGGTTAGATTCTTTATAGAAAATCTCTGACTAAATCACACGTTATGTATTTAGAAAGTAATAAATCAAATAAAAATTCATATTAGGCTGCTGGTGGGAAGTAGCTGGATTTGTTTGGTTTTCTACTATGTAAAATGCTCTGGATATTATTTGGTGCAGCAGGTGTAGAAGCACATGACTTAATACCTGTGACATCACTGATATCTTTATCTATCTTTATCTTTATTTATTTTTTGAGCATTATTTTTAATGTTTTAATACAATCACAAGATGCAAAAGTGTCCCAACATTCCTGAATTCACCCAATATAAATAAGTGAATTGAACTTAATGCTGAAGTACTGGTACTTATCCATCTCTGTCAATCTAACTAAACTGAACGACTGTAATCTCTGCAGAAATATGACATACAGTTTACACACTGCATATTTCATGGCAACTGGCAACAATAGAGAGAGGTGAGCTTATAGAAGACATTCTCTGAGAAATGTAATTCTCTGTTCCTAAAATACTGATCTACTCCTTTAAATTAGATTCTCTGACACACTGACTAAAAATATGCTATAACATCCTGCACCTGTGAACCATACAACAGTTTGCTTTAACCCCAGTACAACTCTGTGCATGTGAAATTTTTTTATGGATGTGTACCACACCTGAAGTCCCATCAACAAGAAAAATACTGTAACTTTAACTTGGGACAGAAACTTTGTTAAAGAGGCAAGAAACAGCGCGTTCAGAGCTCGTCCTGTCTGCAGGTGGACACAGCAGCATCAACTATTCCAGTCACAGCGTGAAGCATCTTTTTTTTTTCTTGTCATGTACTAGAGAGAAGCTGTGACACACTCATCTGAATACATGATTCATGGAGTCGAGGTGAAGAGCTGCCAACGTGTCACTCAGCACGGAAAGTGATGCAATGTTGCATGGATCAGATCGGATCTGAAAGATGGAGGTCAGCGGGGAGCAGAGAAGAGCGTAGAAGCTTGTGTACGTGTTGAGTTAAAGTGGTGAGAGACGAGGTTTAATCACCCAACAAAACACATTAGAGTCCAATAACTTCCATTTGGAGACGCATTGTTTTCTCACTGTTAGAATGACATTTGTATCTGTGTGTGTTACAGCACAGGAGATTATTAATAATAATTTTAATGTTGTGGCTGATACAATAAGACAAACACATGTACAATAGAGCAACAGAAACGCTGCTGTGAGCATTTTATTAGGCTTCATCTGTCCCCACATTTCTTCAGACCAGGTTAATTAGGATTACTGGACCATTACTGGACCATAAGTACAGAAAAAGCCTGAGTGCAGCAGAGACTGAAGGGCTAACATCAGCATACTAACATGCTCACACAACACAGAGGGAGACTCTGATGAGTATGACGGTAGTTTTTAGTATTTAGTCATAATTCTAAAGTCCAAATTGTACAAATTAATATTTTGATCTGATTTAACAGCAACTCATCAATCTGTCGATTTGCCCCAGAAAGTAATCATCTCCTTGGTGAAGTATGTGAAATATAAGGTAACAGTATCTGTACTGTGGTCACGTTCTGTTGTTGTTCTGTGTTATTTATAGACGCACCTGAATCTCACCTGGTTGATAAGGACAGGAGACTGTGTGGAAGGTGAGGAGAGAATGAGGTGTTCTGGGTTGAGTGCTCCACCGGCTGCGGTTGAAGGAGATTTGTGCGCTCTGTTAGAGAGGAAAACAAACCGATTCATCACTGTGCTGCTGCAGGTACAGCTCCTGTCTGCTGCCCCTCTCTCTGCCTGCCTCTTTAATTGTCTTCTTCTTTTACACACATAAACACAGCGTCTCCTCCTCCTCTCCTATCTCCCACATTCACACTGCTCGGCATCTCTTACAAATGTTTCCATGCTCCATAATGCATCAATATGCGGGGTGCAGGAAGAGGCGCCGGGCGTATGAATTTAAATGTCAAGTGCACTTGAGTAGGCAGCTGGCTCTGCACATTTCTCTGTGTTGTGGAGGAGCTGCACAGGCTGCTCTCTGCTGTTTGTTCCTTCACTTTTGTCTCTATTTCCTTCTGTCTCTCTTTCGTTTCTTTTCTCTCATTTACTTTTCTCAGACCTTCATCCCATTTGTGATTCTGCGGGAAGTCTGCAGTCAGACAGTTTGTTGTGAGCCCAGAATCACATTTAATGTCTCAGTGGGGTTTACGGGTCACAACAGTGAGAGAAGAGGAAAAATCAAATCAAATCATGAAAGCATAAAATCAACACTGTCTGCTGGAAATTACATTTAGAGACATGAACATTTTCTATTAACATAGAGATGCTAGTTTACACATTTGTCATAAAATATGTTGATATATGTTGATGCCTCTGAGCACCTGCAACATCACACAGGAACGTGTGGAATCACTACAGACTGAAAGTAGGAGTTTAAATCAGGGAGAGTAAGTAAACACATAACTGAGAGTTACTGTCACTGAGCCGTGTTTAAAACATCCTTTCTGCACATCAGCATTTGGTTATTTGGTGAAAAAAAAAAAATTCAACTTGACTGACACAGTTGAGGAGTAAGAGAAAAAGCTGTTTAAATCCACTGATTAGTTTCAGTCTCAGGTTTATCTCTTTTAATTAGACTAAACTACTAGTAGCTCTACAAAATACCACAAATCACCTCGACTACCGTTTCCTGTGCAGTCGGACTGAAACGTCTTTCATAGCCTCCAGTGTCCTGGTTGACAGACTTGGTGGAAAGTGACACGGACACAATAATGAAGTCGAGCAGAGCACAAATCAGAGACTAACTGTCAGGCTCAGACTGACGTCTGACTTATTTTAACAGGAGAAAACATCTGTTGAAAAAAAGAAAAAAACAGTAAGTCCTGTATGATAAAAGTGAAGTAAGAAATAAATGATCAATGGTGCAGTCACAAAAGGAAGCTGTTCTGTCTCTGTGGTCATTTTGCGTCTCTTTACTGTTGTTTTGTGGCTCTTCACTGACATTTTGCATCATTTTATTCTTTTGTGTTGTCATTCTACACATCTTTGTGCTCATTTTGGGCCCAGCCATACTCTCTCTCCATCTCTTTGTACTTTTGTGCCTCTGAATTTGTTTCGCTTGAACCATCTTAACAGTCACTTCATACAGAGGCTCTGGTCAAGGGCCCCCTTGAACCCTGTGCCTGTGTCCCGGTGGCCCATTCACTGTGTAGTATACATTAATATTCTCAGCAACACTCAAACCTGTTCCTGGGAAAACCAAAAAAAGCTGCTTGTCCTCTTTCTTTCAGTCTGCGTTGTTAAGGAAAACTCGTGAGAATTTATTATATTGCTCTGCACGTTAAGTCAAATAAGAAAACTGGCTGAAATATTTTAAGAAGCACTGCTGAGAGTTTGTTTTCCAGCAGCAGCTGCTAAAGAGAATCTATGTAACAGATCCCCTGATGATTAAACCTGTTGGATAACGGCTCAGTCTCGTACTGCTCGGCCACAATGAAGGATTTTACTGCCGTGTGGAACCACATCTGCAAATACCACAACATCCAGGCCTGGAAAACACTGCTGCTAAATCTTCAACATCCAAACACAGGATCCTCGCTGACATAATGAACTGCACGCTTTACATGACAAGAAGAAGAAAGAAGTGAGGACTGCACAACATGTCCTCAAGGTTTTTATTCTAACCGCTCCTCACAAAGACAGAAAAACAGTATTTATACACACCCCAGTGCTGCCACCAGGTGTCCCGCCGTGGCCACATTTACATCTAAAACATGCAGGACTGGTTCCCTCACTACAGGTTGTGTGTTCAAACCTCCTGCAGCTTCTCTCACACATTAGTTGTCCAGTGGTTTCACTTATTATTATTATTATTATAGTATTAACAGTATACAGTATTTAAAACGTGCTGTAAGTGGCATTAATAACACAGTACTTTTAATAAAGTAAGTATAAGTGTAGTATAAGCTTTAGGTGCACAGCAATGTTTGAGTTGATGACTTTCAAAACAAAAAGAAATTCAATCTTGATGGTTTCCTCATTGCCCAGTGTCAAAACTAATAAAAAAAATAAACACTTTCAGTATTCACTGTCAGAGTACAGCTGATGCTGCAGCAGCACGTACATAATACTTCTTTTCTGAGAGTGTCTTATTTTAACGTGTCCTCATCGCTGGTCCTTCCATTACTGAACTTCCAGGCTTCGTGCACGTGTAAGAGCACAAGGACCACGTTAAGTCAGGGACAACAGGTTGATATCGTAGCATCCGTCCACCTGTGGCGACAAAGAAATGGGATTTTCTTTGATTCGGGATGATGTGGAGGAGAACAGATGCTGCTACTCATGAGGCACATATAGTGAAAAGTAATGATCACGTCAACACAGCGGCTGTAAAACAAGAATGTGTCATCATTCACCAATCAGTCACTGAAGAGAGAATAAAGATTTCTCCCTTGATTCTTCTGATGAAGCATCAAATAAAACACAGCTTTGACATAATGATGACATTATAAGTTCCAAACAGGTGAAGCACAGATAATAAATAACTTTTCCCTTTGACATAAAGGCCGAGCTCACTGCTCCTTTTCAGCACCAGTGGTGTCTGTGTGTTTCACACTCACATCAAACCGTCCGATGGAGGCTGTGGTCTGGCTGCTCTGCATCACCTCAGTCAGAGCCCACATTTGCTGGATGCTGGATGATACAGTTTGGGGGTCCGGGAGGCCCTGGGAGAAACACGTGTTTACACTCAGGGCTGTAGCCAGGATTTTAATAATGCTGAGTTAAACATTTTTAGTTAGTCGTAGTTTTAACACGATTTATCCTGTAAACTGTAAAGTACAACAGGAAACTCTGCTCCACCCAGCCCCCCCTCTGCCTGCTCTGCTACGCTCTTCTACCATGCTCTGCACCTTCAGGTTTTTTGTCATTATCAAATTACCACAACGTACTAATGAAGCAGATATTGATGGAATTGTAGTTAGAAGAACCAGACACACTCACAAACATTTAGAAGCTTCTACAGCACCTCGCTGTATTAAGATACGTTTCTGTTAAAAATATGTGATATAAATTACTAACTGTAGTTTTAAGGTCCCTGTTTTCTAAAATCCTCAAAGGTCAAAATTTCATGAGCTGTTTTCTGATTTCAGACTTTGTGCATAATCCAACGGGTTTGTGATGATTTACTTTTCCTAATAAGTAAGACGATTATTTTTAATAATGATCAAAGTTTTATGAAGGATGAAGACACAGACACAAACAACATGTGTACCTCCAGATTAAGATGTTGGTCAACCAGGGTCAGGTCAGACAGCCAGTCAGAAACCTCCTTCTCCGGCTCCTGGACAGAGGACCGGTAAAAACAGTCACTTGTGTAAAAAGTCTTTAACTGTGGTGGTGACATGAGGAATAACAGCGCAACAGACAGATTTCTGTTTCTGTGCTTCCTGTTCATCTTCTCCTGATTCACCTTCCCGTCAGTGTCTGAACAACACGCATGAACGTCAGCTTCTGAATATTCAGCTGACAAATCAGACTGATGCAGTAACACTACGGAATAACTACATTCACGGTATTTTGTCCTCATTAAGTGCATTATTGTACTTCTGTATCACGCTGAGTTTGTGGTGAACGACAGTTTAGTTTTATTGTTGTGAAAAAAAACTAACCGGTTGCACATGAGGGTAAATCTTGATGTCTTCGAGGCTGAAGGTTAGCCAGGCAGAGGACGGCTGTCTCAGGATCAGTCGCACAGAAGCCACGTGATCCGGCTCCACCTGCATCTGTAAAGACGTTTCATTTTTGATCAAGAGAAGTTAAAGATGTTTTGTTTGTAGAGTAGTTAATTTCATTTTCAAATCCCCACACGGGAGATTACTGCTGTAACACTCAGCATTCTTTAGAGCTAAATATGACAAACAATATATACACATCATGATTACCCTTTAAACTGTATCAGGCTCGAGGCACCGTCTGAAGTAAACAAAAATGAAACCACCGTTCACCATCTGGCTCGATGTGCACGGGGAATAAACAAAGACTTAAATAGAAGAAAAGGAAAAAACTCTGTTTGAATTGTCTGCATCTATCAACATTACAATGAACCTGCTGTAGATCTATCATTGTACACAGAGCTGTTCTCTGATTTCAGACCATTTCAAATGATTTACAAAACAAAATAGCAGCGTGACGGCCGACAAAGTCTCAATATGATGTCACTAAAAATAGCAGTGATGGAAATGAAGGAGACAAAGAGCCGAGAGACTTGTTAGCGTTTGCTGCTTTGAGCCCAGCAGCTAACCTGTGTGTGTGTGTGTGTGTTTGTGTGGATGGACATTTTCAGGCACTTTAGATAATACAGTTAGTTCTAGTCTGTGTAACTGTGCGACAGACATTAAACGCACCAGTCGTCTGATCGATGAATTAGACGTGTTTACTAAATGCTGCTTTAATAATAATGTGTCTGAAGTGAATTCATCAATGAACATGTACATACAGTTTATTTTAAAGGACACAGCATCATTATCAGTGTAATGTAAACACAGTGTTAACGTTTATGACTCGACTGGTGATTAGTTTGAGTTAATTAACTAACGATTATCTGCAGCATGTCCACACATCCACACATGCTCCAGTCTACCTGTGTCCTGTGAATGGAGCAGTAGTCTTGGGAGCCTCGCTCCGTGTGGGGGTTGTCCATCAGGGGCAGGTCTCTCAGAGCTGTGCACCACTTGGCGGGGGCCTCCTGCCCGGGGATCCTCCTCAGCAAACGCACACTCACATAGGCTGTGTAGTAGTTCTTAAAGGTGATTTCCTCAATCTGAAATACACACATGACAACACTACAACATGATCACTGTGCTAATATTTGTAGATCTAATCTCATTTTTGTGGGAAGACATAAAAGATAAATTCACGTTGAGGTTCTCTGGAGAGCTGCTGGACAACACTAAGCTTTAAAATGTAATGTTGAACAGTAAATCTGTCTGATTAAAATCATATTGGTGCCCAGCAGAAACAAGGCTCCAGTCTGTAGTGGGTCTTAACATGTTGTTTAAGAAACGCTGAATCTGCCAGATCACAGAATTAACATTAAAACCTGAAGACAGCAGCATCAAAAAGCTGCTCCAGGAACACGTCTTTGAGGCTCTGAGCTAATGAGGAGTCACTCAGCATGAAAATGTTTTCTAATTAGGACTAAATGATGAAAAGTAGGTCAAAGCCCAAAATGTTTGAAGTGTCTCTCAAGACAGGAATACAGCTTTATATTTAAACAAACGTTTTCTGTATGTGTGTGTGTGTGTTTTCTGCTTAATTAGTCAGTGCTGCTGGGAGACACCAGGAAACTCGGAGAGTGAATAAAATTAAGGTTGAGGCAAAAATGGTACTTTGAGAATGTATTTTAACTGCACGCTGAGGGCCGAGGAAATCAAACTGTGCATCCTTTAGAGATGTGCTGCTTGCTCACACATCATTTACCTACAGTAATAAAGACTTTTACACTTTGTGTTTGTACAGGCTCCAAGATAAGGTTGGACATGAAGAATCATTTATTAATAATTTATTTATGTATTTATATTTGTTCAGTTTTATCTTGGTGGATGAAGCGCACAACTCTGTACGAATTTCCTTATTAGACACTCTAACAGTTAAATGCAGCAGATTATTGTTAAACCTGTGTGTATGGTTAATGTGGGATTTGAGGTACAGCCACAGCACATTAAAACAAAAGGTAGTATGTAATAAAGCGATAGATTTTTTTGTTGTTGTTGTGAGAACCACACTTACTTTTTTTATTTAGATGCTTATTTTACAGTTCCTGTATGTTCTAGATAATCTACTGGAAATGTTTCTCATAATTTCCTAAAACATTATTATTAATTATTAGCATACGTCACCACAGTGCAGTACCAGCTCATATATATATATTGTTTTTGTTTTTTTTTAAGAACAACTACAGACATGAAGCAGGAGACATCAATATCAATCTGAAATTCTAAAGCAGGACTGAGAACGTTTAATTTTTGATCAGGGAGAAAATGTTCACATTGAGTCCAGTGTGTTAGTAGAACTGATGAATCCATGAAGTGTGTCTCATTTATTGGAAAGTCCTGGTAATTAACAACAAAATATCAGTTACCTATCAGAAACACCAGGAAAGTCTAGGAAATAAAGAACCTAAAATGACGTGCATAAAAAAAACGCCTTGAATGCAACAGAATCTGAAAACGTGTCCTTGCATGTTGCACTGAAATGAGGAGTTGAGGTTAAATCCAGTCTGTTTGCCAAACACAGTAGTACTACTTCAGGCTACAGGCAGTAAATACTAAAGATACTGTGTCGTACTGTAACTCAGCAGCTTTCTGTGCTGAGAGATTTCTTACGTTGACAGACTTTCCAAAGGGGAGGGTGACGTCTACAACACAAACACCGGAGTGAGCCGTGTCTGTTTTGGTGTCTCCGATCTGCAGGTAGACCGGAGCTTTGACTGTGCAGGTCACAGGCTTGATGTCGTCAGCGTCTCCGCTCATCTTCTGCAAACACAGAGTTTAAAGCGCAGCATTTAATTTAGATCAAGTAATGGAATATGTTCAGGTTAAAGGTTATTGTCGGTGTCACGACAGATCAGACTTTCACAGTCACACAACTTTAAATATGAGCAAACCACACGGACACGAGTTGATCTCTGTTTGTGCTTCACTGTGCAGAATAATGTGCAGTTTGTTTCCTGGATGTAAGAGATGGTTTTGAACTAATTTGTAGTGTTGTCATTGTCCAGTATTAAAATTACACAGCATGACATCAGACATTGTATTATCCATCAAGATTCACTGGGTTCTACACATTTTCAGATTTTTTAATAAAACTAAATACAATTAATCTAAATACAAAAATACATTTAACATTAAATAATAGTTTAATATTTTTAATAATAATAATAATGATTTCACACTGGTAGAAGTACTCAAAACCTATATTTAGGTAAAGGTATCAGTACAACCCAATAGAAATACTCCAAAACAAGTATAAGTGCTGCAGTCTAAATCCTGCTTAAGTAATATATGTAAGTATCAAAGGTAAAAGTAGTTTCTGTGACTGATAACTGATGATGAAGTATTTAAATGTTGTAGCTGATGAAAGTGTAGCTAATTTTAACTACACAACACATCACTGACGTCTCTCTAAGATGTACTTTTTTTTAGTAAAATACTGTATAATTGAACTAAACAGGAGTTTAAACTAAACCCTGTGACGTGTCTGTGAGTACTGCAGACTACCACACACTTTGTACTGCATTTTAAAATCTGACATATTTTAATGCTGTCAAATCTCCATTTTAAAACTAGCTTAACTAGTAGCTACAGCACATAAACGAGCATAAAGTACAGTATTTCCCTCTGAATTAGAGGAGGACAAGTAACAGGAAATGAGCAAACTAAAGTAAATGTACCTCCACCACTAGCTAACGTTAGCTGACCGGGCTCCTCTCTGCTAGCACCATGGACAGCGACATTTCAGGAGAGAAACGCAGACACCGGGACACAGAGCAGAAACACTGACGGTTTAAAATGTGTAATATTCATGATGTGATGCTGCAAAGTAACTCTGCAATAAGAGGAAGTTACATAAACGTACGTTAGCATGGAAGCTAGCGGGAGATAGCACGATAGCTAACAGAGGAGTCGGCATTATCGCTGATATAAAACTGAAATAAATCTATAAAGTGACGCTGTTTAGGTTCGGTACTGACCTAGATTCTCGGGGAGAAGCCGCAGTTTGTAATCGTCCAACACAAAGAGAATAATAAGACTGAAATGCCTGAAGACGCCAGATGTTACCATGCTAAAGTGAGCAAGAGACCTGTGTTAGCTCCGGACTGTAACCAAGGCGACAGAGAGAGTCTTAAAGGGCCAGCAGCAGAGCAGCCGCCATGTTGGTACGGGGAACCATCTTAAAGC
Organism: Sandelia bainsii; assembly: GCA_032362345.1. Lineage (NCBI taxonomy): Eukaryota > Metazoa > Chordata > Actinopteri > Anabantiformes > Anabantidae > Sandelia > Sandelia bainsii. The sequence continues at coordinate 26,974,311 of JAUMHL010000025.1, read as the reverse complement.
AACATACTCGTTTAATTTACATTTGATTTTGCAAAGTTGTTTTAAACAAATGTAGATCTGTGTTTATTTCACGTAATACTTGAATAAATTAAGTATGTCGACTTTGAGCTCACATTAAAACATGAAGATCTGCACATGGCCTACTGTACAAGCAGGAATTGTCAAAGCTGATCTCAGTCTAATCAACTTAAAGAAATGTGATATATATATATAAAGTTAGTAACTTCCAGGTCACAGACAGTGAGAATGGGTGTCACGGGGAAGTAGGAAACATCTGATTCTGAGCTGTTAAACTTTTTTTTTGATTTATAGAATCAAAGAAAAACTTTTCAATGAGAAGACAAAAAGTTGACATGACTGGCATGACGTAAGGTATCTAAAAATTTTGGAAATAAACAGGCCTGTATGCAAAAGAATATATATAACTACATAACATAAATATATGTCTAACATTACTTGATATTGTGTATTATCATTTTCTCATGTGCTATGAATAGTTACTCAGTTTTTCCCACCGTCTCTTGATGTTTTTCTCTGTTTCCTGGGTTTGAATCTATCCTGCAGGAGTTCTGTAAGCATCACACATATCAGCTAAACATTGCTGCTTGGTTGTACAGTTGCAGGCTTTTCTATATTTCCATGTGTTATAACAAAAGCATGCAGCAGAGAGCAGGCTTACTCCACAGATTAGTGTGTGAGAGGGTGACGTGTTGTAATTTAAAGACCTCTCCTCCACTGACCTCATCTCCCCATTCACATCTCCACATCCCTCTGAAAACATCCCATCTTCGACGAATGATATATGCTCATCCCCACCAGGCACTATCTGCCATCAGAATGAGATTCAGGTGTGCAGCTCTGGTATCAGGGTGAGACAGCTCGCCTATGGCTTTATCAGTCAGCTGCAGGAATCAGGTGCTGCTTCTGCTTCTCCTTGTGATGATCTCCCTGCAAAACGGGAACAAGATTTTCAGGATGTTTCGTATCAGTTTGCACAGGATGCATTACCTGATGCTCCACGTGCACTGACATATACTGTATGGTCACTTAGGGACTGTTTAATAACTCTGAAGATAACGATTTCACTAATGATCTGTTCAAGTTGTACTGAAAGACACTTACAGATGAACTGTTTGACAGTTAATATTTAAGTGCAGGTCTTGTCGTTTGAACCCTGCTGTGACTTTGGGTCCTTGTCTACAGTAGAAGCCACATAAGACCAATGTCATCAGGTATAGTTGCTGGTTTATGTGCAGCAACCTTCTTTATGTTTCACTTACTGTAGACTGAGGTGGACCAGGCTACCCCCTACGCTACTGCAGAGTGACAGAACAATGTTAGACCAGATTCAACAAGTGATCCACTGACAGCTTAATGGCAACAAAGGTGGACTGAGAGTGGAATTTAAATCTATGCTCACACTGAAATGTTTAGGTGGGTTAAAGGCCAAATGCGAAGGCTCTGAAGTGCAGGTTCCTACATCTGGAAATCTCTGCTGTGTTCAAGAGCAGCCTACAATATTCAGGTACCACTGTCTGGACTCAGCTGGACTAAACTGTGAGGGGAACAAACTAGTCTACAGGTTTTTTAATGACATCTGAAATCTGGACCCTGTCAGCAGACTTTATGCTGTCTGTAGCCAGGACAGACACAAATACAGACAAACAAAGACAGACGTCAGCAATTTAATTTAATGAAATTACAACAGATAGAGAAAAATGTTGTGTCATATTTGTTTCATGCTTCCAAACAGAATAAGCACAAACGGATGAGCAGCACATTCTCGTTAACTGCTCTTCATTATATTTTGAACTGGGGGAAAGATATTGAAGGTATTAAATGACATTATCAGCAAAGTGAAGTGCTGCTCAGTCTCACTGCACCTGTCACTCACTGCTTCGTCATTCTGCTACTAAAGCCTCACACTATCTCCCCTCCTCTGTCTTTGCCCCCCTTTGAGATTCAGTACAATGGCATACATTCATCCTTTCTGTTTATTGTGTTTGAAGCTGGGGGAGTCGGGCTTTCCAGGGCCCCCAGATCAGTCAGTGTAGGAAGCTGGCATCATGTGTCCCTCTGCAAAAACAATCCCCTTTCTCCCAGATGGTCTGCACAAGCAGGCGTAGAGCTGCAGGGGCTTATAGGAGGCAGAGGGAGAGAGAGGAAAACTCCTACCCATCCAAGAAGCAACGTCCAGTGGGTTTTTATCTCTGAGACCCATACCCCCGGCCTGGCTGTCTGTCTAACTCTTTGCTGTCTCCTTCCCTTTTCTTTTTCTTTTCTTCTTTCACCCTTCCTTCTTTCCTTCCTTCCTTCCTCGCCTGTCTTAATTTCTTCTTCTGTCAGTCCATGTGTCTGTCACCCAGTTGGTCGGTCTGGTTTCCCCACGATAAGAACTTGTTTATTTAAGTCGGACAAACCGGGATGACAGCTGATGAGAATTTGCTAAATTATCTGGGTTCAGATCCTCCCCTCTGAGACTCTCTCTCTCTCTCTCCCCCCCCCCCTCCTTTTTGAACCCATCTCTCCTGCTGGGTACAGCCCCTCTGAGGCTGCAGGTTGTAGGGATTCATTCGGCCCAGTTGATGATGTTTCCTTTATAAGAGCACCATTGAGGTGTTGCTCTTACGTAAGTAACATGCGATTGACAAATCCCTGCTGTTTTCCCCTTTGAGCAACAAAGAATAACCTTGAGAGAATGAGGAGGGAGGGATTGAATATTTGTCGTGGTAAAATTAGAGAACAACACATTCTAAGGTGCCAAAATGTGAAAAAACTATTTCAGATTATTTCCAATTAAAGCCTTAAGTCATCCATGGATCCAATTAGTGCAGAGAAAGCTCAGACTTTAAGGAGTCTCAGGAACTGTGGGATGGCTTTTATAAGAAAAGAGCTCAGCTCTAAAGTTTATGGTGGTTTATTTCAAAGTAGTTCAGGTGATAAAACTTTTCAAGTGAAACAGTACTGTATCTAAGAGAAAGAACAAAAACACGGTGATGAAATCCAATGCAAATACACACGAAGGAGAAAAACAACAGTCTTCACATTTGTACCGTGAGATAAAAATAAATGTAATAAACAGAGTAAAATGAAAAGTTCTCAGTGATCTTACTGCACAAATGAGCAAAATGAAAACAAAAACACACTGATATCCAGGTTCTCTGATGTGGTTCTGAGGAAAATCTACAATTTCAGTTTGACTGTCATTACTGCACAAACTGCCAATAACAACAACCCCCCCCAATAAAATACTTTATTTTATACTTTCTAATTATTGTTTCATTGTCCAGGGTCTAATGTCACTTGGACGACAGGATACTCTACATCTCTACATGAGTGAAGCTCACAGACACCATCTTCGACCTGGAGATTCAACAATAGCTCCACACTGCACTCATGGGTGAACACAATCAACTTTGCCTGCACTTTACCATGAGAAAATGGTGCACATAAAACAGTGTTTGACATGGGTCGAGTGGGTTAAGGAGACACCGACACAGACACACACAAATACAAGAAGACTATGCAGCAGCACAGTAGAGATTAAGTGAAGCGAAGTGGATTAGATTAGATCAGGTGTCTCTTATTGTCCCACAGTGAACAACAGTTTTGGACACCAAGTGAGTAGTGTGACAAAATGCAAGAGTAGGAAGAAAAGCACAAAAACACAACCCAGCACATATCCACACATTTTGTGCAGACACTTGTTGTGTTGCACACTGGAATCTTCATTGACACACATCTAGAATCACATCTTTGCATTTACAATAAACCTTTCATACTGAGGTGCTGCAGTATACACACAGGTGTACAAGAGGAGTGGGTGGTTCTTAGCACAGGGAAAAAGGTGTGGAGGTGGACTGCATGTTTTATGGATGTGCATGACAACCATATTAATGAAGAGAATGTTCTGTTGTAATTAAGGGCATGTGCTGGGGGTTTGGGAGAAACTGACTGATAGTCAGGGTCTACTTTGGAGGCACATGTATGGAGATATACTGTATCTGCTTTGTTGGTGGAGGAGTCAGCCGTGAATCCTTGGGTCATTGGTTGGACTCCCTGGTTTCACCTGACCACATGTTGAGGTGTCCAAGGTGTAAAGTGCAGCTGTCCAATAACAAGGGATCAATAAAGAATGTCATTATTATTTCACTGCAGAATTCAGAGTATGATTGACAGCTAGCCTTTTAAAAGCTTCTTGCACAATCATAATGCATAATAGAAGAAAAGAAGGAGAATTTAATGTTCTACTTTTCAGTTATATGAAACATGACGTCAAGTCGAAACAGCTGACTAATGGTGCAGTCACACAAAACTCTGCTTCCCTCTCGTGTGTATGTAAAATAGGGAAACGAGTTCAGTCTCTAACCTGTGACACCTCCAGGGTCTCCTGTGATCAGCCAGACTGAGCGAGGAGGTGGGACTGAGCTCACGTTCCGAGTACGAGTTTGTTTTTAGTAATCGTGAGGACAATGACGGACGTTAATGACAGGAAAATAACTGCTGCTTCCAGTGTTCCAACACTACACAAGCTATTTCCTGTCCCGTCCTGTTTTTGGGAGACACCATGCAAGTACATTTTGCCAGAGGGATTTTGGTCTGACTGCACTATTATCCATTTCTCTCCTTCCACATCCAGGTATTCCTGGCTGCAGAAGCCAGAATGGGGCACAAAACTACAATTTGGTGTTGGTAGTGTGGATATAAAAATGATCCCAGCATATGGTTACGTGCTAGTCTGCTAGTTGGCTAATTTACATCCTGTCATGGCAGATGATGATGCTAACAATGCTGTTTAGCATGTGTAATGTCTGACACTCAGCACATTGCATATTTTAAATATAAATAGTCCTAAACCTATAGTACAGCTGAGTCTGGTGAGAAGATCATTAGTTCTACAGTATTTATACAGGAGATATATGACATGAAATTCTCACTGAGGCAACGTACTGTACATGACTCCTACTCTGACACAAGGACATAACAGGCAGTTAACAGTCATGAGACTGATTGAGAGACTTGTCGATAAACTGCAAATGAGGGAGAGACAAAGGCAAATAAAGGACCTGGTGCCATGTTATTTTAAGACCATGGAGGTCAGAGTGATTCGTACAAAACAAGTTTTACAGAAGTTCAGCGAGCAGTCAAAGCAGTGATTCTGGTGATTTCTATGGCAGGAGCAGAAAACACAAGAGGACAATAAAGAAACAGAGGTTCAGGTAACAAAGAGCTGAAGGAGCAGACGAGTCCCTGTGTCATTGTAAAGATCAGTGAGCTCTGGCCTGCAGATTGAAAAATACTGTGATGGTCTTAACCTCAGTGAGTCCACCTTGTCAGACCCATCTCCTCTGCTATCGATCTGTGGCTTTAGAGCAGAGCCTCTGGCTGCAGCTCATTACACGACACAGCCAGGCTTCTGTCATCAAAGTTTTTTTTGTCACTTCCACAACAAGACAGACATTGTGTTTTTTAAGACTTCTTCCTCACTGTAGTGCCCCCACTCCTGTGTTCAGAAAAGTTCCCTGCAACAAAGCTTTTCTAATTTGAGTCACTAGTCACACACACTTACTCAGTCATCAAACATAAAAAGACATCTATTTCCTTTAAACTAATTTACTGGTGTTGTCCAACTGGTCTTATATTGACTAGATGTGAATTGTCCAAGATCACAGGACTGTTTTCAGACTAATACTCATTTGAAGACGTTTCCACTTCACCAACCTAACTCACACTTACTGTTCAGTTTTATCTTTACACATGGTTTATATCTAATTTATCTGATGATCCTTTGAGCATATGTGTGAAAATAAAGATCCCAGAATCAAACTGCATCGCCTCTTCCACGGTGTAATCCCCCCCCCATCAACATTTACTAGCACCTTGATTTGCAAGCAGCTCTCTGCAGCAATGCAGAGCTAAGATGATGATTTAAAGCTTTATTGATTGTCATGAAATGAAAAGCACTCTAAGTAAGAAAGGTGCTCAGTGACACCCAGCTGAGGATCCCTGACATGCTGTCATTGATTAGTGATTAGATGATAACTGGTCAGTGACGTATTGGTAAAAAGAGGGGTTGTTAATTGATTAACTGCATAAAAAGGAGATAAATTGTCACAAATGTGAAATATGTACATGTAGATGCTGAGGTGCAGAGCATATGAGGAGCTTTGGGGCAGATTGGTTAATGTTATGTCGTCAAAGTAGAGTCATGTTGGCCAATGGTTGCTATTCCTGCTGCCTTTGGTTGGTAGCTAGAAAACACAATATTTCTACAATATCCAAGTATAAAATGAAGAATTATCAGCTAAATCAGAACTTTATAGTGACTTTTAGTTAGTCGTGTCCAGTCGCTTCATTCTCATTCCTTTCATTTTCAAACGCAGCCACCACCACCTGATCACAGCAAACACACAGAGACGAGCTGCCGAACACAGTGGAGCATTTAGCACCTAAAGAGCAGATATTACCTTCAGGAGGTGGTGGAGACCAAAACCAGAGCTAAAACTCATCACTGCTAATGAATCATGACGTTGCTCTGGAGTTGCTGGATGTTGTGTTCAAGTGTTCCAAAGAAATCAGGTATTAAAGGTTTAAATGACTGTTTTGGAAGCATACTGAAGCACCGTTTGTGAGTTTCTTACATCAAATATTGAAATATGAATATTCTCACTTCCCGTTGAGCCCCCATGCCCCCAGCTCTACATCCTAACTTCATAGACAGAATGCATTTATACAATGACACATACTGAATAAGATAACTTAACAATATTTTATTCTTTCTCCCTCTGGCAAATGTATTATCTATGTGGGTTTTCACTGATGTCGAGGTCTATTTTTGACTGCTGCTTCCTCTTAATCATACAATGAAGAATGCACTTTGCTTTTGGAAAGAGAACAGAGAACACGGAAGAGAGAAACAGTGAAGGATTGAGTTGGAAAAGAGAGATGGCATCATGAGAGATGGAGGGAGAGAAAGAGATTGGTGGCATCGCCAAAGAATAAGAGAAATGATCTTGGGAACTCTGTCTGATTTTTCGCCTGGAGAAGCACACAAAACCACTAGTGCAAACACCTGCAGATTTTTATTTTCCATGCATTTGTTATCAGCCTTGTGTTTTATACTCGGCTCTTATAATGGTGCGGTAAATCACAGCTGACAAGTCAGGAACAGTCGCAGGCCCACCACTCCTTAAAGGGAAAGACGAATGATGGTTGAAAAAGGAGTTGAGTTATTAAAAGCTGAGATGTCAGTTTTGAATCAGAGACTGAGAAATAGTGTTTCTATAAGTGTCTGAAAATGACTGTGTGTGGTGTGAACGTGTTCGATGGATTAACACAGCGATGTGCTGCAGTTCATTTTAATTTGTACCATTTTCTTTCTTTGATTAAGTTAAAGTGAATGCTTGGCAGGAGGGAGGCAGCCGACTGTCTGCTGGTTAAACGTCCTGTAACGATTTCTACACAAACGAAAATGTGAAAATGTGACTCAAGTCAGAATCATTTTTCTGTATTTAAGGCCAAAATACTGACATCACATCCAGCTCCTGTAACTCAGCGCAGGCTCTCATTCAGCATCTCTTTCACCTGCCTGTCTGAAAAGTAAAACTTTGTTCTGGGAGCTGCTCTGTAAGATTAACTAGCATCTGCGGCTTTTTGATTATTTTATAATAAACTGCAGCTCAGAGGTTTTTCTTAGCATCGCTCTTTTACTCAGTACAGCTAAATCTCCGTTAAAGCTTGATACAGCCGATGAGTGTTGAGGTTCTACTACTGGGAAACTGATAAAGCAGAAATCAGAAATAAATAGACAACTCTGTTTCCTAAAAACTACAGTCCTGCGCAACCAAACTGCAAATGTGATTTGACGAGATTTGCAGTGAGCGTAATCACACCATTATGTCGAGATGCAACATACTTTTCAAATGAATGAAGCTGTGTTTATTAATGGAAAGTAAGTCACAATGAGGTGTTTGGGGTGAAAGGAGGGCGTATAATGTGCAGAACTGACAAACTGCACACCCGAGTCCAGTCCAGAGTCTGACCTTAACCCAGTGCTGGGAGTGACCCAAAAAAAAAAACTAAACTTTGTTCTGATGTTGCAGATCAGATATTTAGTTGGAAAACCTGTTGTCTGTGTACATTTAATTGATATATACTTTATCAACATACTGTATCTGCAACTTGTCATTTATGTTAATTGTGAACATATCTTCATAATTTCTTTAGAAAAAGGAATATGGGTCCAATTACAAAAATATTCTTTGTAATTGCAGTTTAGTTGTGTAGAAATGTAGTTTTTGGAGACTGGGTTATGGCCGAATGTATTATGAACATGCATTAATCCAGTATCAAGAACGCTGGATTCACAAATGTATAGACAAGCTGTTAAATGAGTTTAATTGCCCCTCATGGGAGATGTGCACACTGCAGATTAACACTGAACAAAGAATACTGCACATTTAGTCTGCTACATGTCCTGATGTGTTAGTTAAATGTATTCCAATAACTTCTAACCTTTACCTTTGTTTGGCATCTTCCAATCTTTATGATTTGTCTTTAACCTGGAGCCCAATAAAACACATTAGCTTTTATAAAGCCAGTGGAAAGACACAGGTGGACACAAATCTGTCATCATCTACACTATAAAGAGGTTTATCAACCAAAGTTTGGACAGTATTTAGTGTAATCATACTACTGGCATTTATATCACATTACAATTTCATAATAACAGTATATGTATTATGGTCTATATCTATGGTCTAAAACATCCTGTATGCTGTCTGCCCACCACGTTCATTCTTATTGTGTGTCTGCCTGGTTATTTCTAACCAGGCGATGAATGAAGAAACATTCATCATACATTGCTTCTTATCCATCTTTGAATTTTATTGAACAACTGTGTGTTTTTACTTCTTGAACCAAACCCAGAAGTTAGGAGGTTTCAGGTTCAGTTTCACTCTCACAGCTGGACTCAAATAATGCACATAAACATGTTCTGTATGCACACAAACACATTCAATCTCACTTTTTCAATGTAAATGACTTTGGACTCTCGTCTACTTTATTGATTTGACATTAATTACACAGTCAAAGTCTTTCAGGCCTGTTGAGACAAAGACTGGGGGTGGAAAAAAGAGAAAAAACTGAAGGCAATACCCGGTGTGTGTGTGTGTGTGTGTGTATATCTATCTATCTATCTATATATGTATATATATTAGTAACCTCCACGAGAAGAAAAAAAACAAGATCATTTTTTTATTTCTCAGCTTGTTTCTTTTAGCCTTCCCTGCTCAGCTTGTCTCCTCCGCCCTCCCTCGTGCCACGATCCATCACCCCTGTTGTTGTTCTCCCTCCTCGTTCCCCTCTTCCCTCCTGTCTGAAAAGGCAAATGAATTCGCCTCTACCTCATGTGTAAATGTAAATGTGGACACATCCAAAGGTCACTGATTACATCAGTGTCTGCTGGGATCTGGGCCTCTCTCTGTCCTTTGTATGTTTGTGTGTGTCTACATTTGTTCTGTATGATGCTAAATTTCCATGTTTGGCTCATTTGAATGTGTTTTTAATTATCTGCCCTCAACAGGCAATCGAGAGAGAGGTGGGGGGGGCTGTATAAGGGACCTGCATTAATGTTTGACTGCCTGGCAAAATTCAAATTAATTCCAGAGGACTCAATTTGCTTGGTTCCTCTCTCTCCGACGCCTCAGGCACAATCGAGCTGCTCTGTTAAAAACTTTCAGATTTCAGCTCCCACTGTCAGAAACTCTCAGTGATGCCGACGAGGACTCCAGTGTTTAATTCTTAATACGCTTCAGCGGCTTGAAGAGCTCAACAGCTCTGGTTGTGGAGATGACACACACCCTTCACATCCTTCATAGTCTCCTTTTGAACACTGACCTGCTACAAATCCATATTTCCTAACTTTGTCTGATCTCCTGCACTGCAGACTTTAACCCTGACTTCAGTCTTATATCAGGTTTGTTTTCTTAGTTTTACGACAGTTTTGTATTTCTTGACCTTGAAAATGTCTCGACGCTGGTGGGAGGACCTGGAAATGGATCCAGACATTTGAGGTAGCTTGAGGTAGGAAGAATTGTAAGAAAGACAGGGTATGTGTGGCGGGGCGGGTGATTCGTTCTTGATTGACAGCTTTCTGATATGTACATGAGCTCGTGCTGACAAACTGTCAGAGCGCTGCCCTCATGTGAAGTCTTCATTCTTCTCTTCTGTTTCATTCCTCTGGGTCATCTTTCACTCCCCCCATGTCCTCTCTCTTCTTCTGCTCTGTATTTCTTTACATAACTCCTGTCTACTTCACTACTACCCCCACCCCCCCACCTCGCTGTGTGTGTGTGTGTGAGAGAGTGACATATTGGTGTGAAGAGAAGTTCCAGCGACGCAGTCGAGCCTGACAATGTGACCGTCCTCTGCTGAGAATGAGAGACAGAGAGATGGGGAGAAAAGTGAAAAGAAAACTTAAAAAAATGAGAAAGTACATCAAAATGGAAAGATGATAAAGAGAAAGGGGAGATATAAAGAGATCACATGGAAGCTTTGCAGCCGTCTCCCTTTACTCGCTGTGACTGCAGCTCTTACCTCCAATAAACGTCTTCTTTCTAAAATGCGACGTTCTGAACTTTTCACTTTCCTGTTTTAACATTAGTTTGAAGTAATTAGACTTTAAACTAAATCAGTACAAATGTTCAGGTCTATAAAACAGACGGTTTCTTTTGAGATGGCATGTATCTGTGGGTGTCCACTGTAGAAGTGCAGTGGTCTGTGCAGCCCTTGACTTACAGAGAAATGGAGCCTGAGTGCCATGAAATACTGCAGAGGTTGCATGTACTGTGCCGTAGCGGCACAGTTCTGTTTGCATTTTTCAGCTGGTACAAGCTGTTTTTACACATTTTCACTCCTGTTTGCCACGATAACGTCCTGCACATGGGACTGCTAAAGGTTACAGTACTGGAAGGTGCAGATTGCTGTACTCATTTTCACTGCAGCATAAGAAACTGATTTTACTTCTGTGGTGATGGAACATTTGGTGAAATTAACTCTTATATAAATACAAAATGAGGCAAGGTGGTGAGTAATGTGAACATTTTTACTGCTGTGAGACCTGGAGGGAAGAGCTGCTGTAGCAGGGAGGGTTCACGATGAACTGCCAGCTGGGAGCAGCCCAGTAGCTGTGGACAAATTGCTTGTTGTGATATATTTAGTCCAGTATTTCTTTCAGTGCCGTGTTTATTGAGTAAATCAACACCTCCCAGTCCACATCCAGTGCCAATGTTGAGCGCCGTTGCAGGAAGTAGGAATGCCTGGAGGTGGAAAGTAAAGGTGTGGATGACGCAACTGACTTTTCATGGAAACTGGAGTTTCAGTGTCTCAACATTGGACTTTTATAAAAATATAACTAATGATCTCTCCATGACTTTGACTAAAAGTTGCTCTGTGTTATTGAATGTAATTTTTCCACATTGTGTTCTTGTGATTACTGGTTGAAATAGATGGTTGGATATTTTACCCTCTTATTTGGCACCACTGAGGATGTCGTGGGATTTTCTGTTGTTAACTAACAGGATCTGATTTCAGCATGTAAATAATATTGCTTAAAATCTAAAACTCAGTTTCTGGGCTGTGTATTTGTACCGCTGTTACTACTACTACCCCAGCTCCTGTGCAGTATCATCCACTTTAGAGAACTGAGAGCAGATGAACGACATGTTTGCCCTCATAATGTGATGTTTTCTCTGTGGAAATTAGATTTGAGGGAGAGACACACAGTGAGGAAGACGGCAGACACAAGTCAAGGCAGAAAATACACTTTGTGTGTGTTTAGGTTAAAATAATCATTACTTTGCGTAGGCCATATTTTAATGTGGGTTTGCAGCCAAAGTCAGATCCATAAAATGTTTTTCCAGGCTGTAGAAAAGCTGGTTTGCAGCTCCAGATGTCTTGTTGGCAGTGCTTAAAGACATCTTTGAAAGGTGCGAGGAAGGGGTGTTTCCGAGGCTATGTGCTCCCTGGTGCTAAGACATTCCTGGAAAAGACAACCATGTACTGTACCAACAAGAAAATGAGTGATTTCTCAATCTCTCCCTCTACTGACTGTGTTTTACAGAGATGTGACTCCTGCTTCCCCATCATCATCCCTCACCCAGTGGAGCCGTGTGTGTTGCTCCTCAGAGCAGCAGAGAGTTGACGGACAGACCTGCAGAGGCTTGAACTGGGAGTAATATTCAGTTTCAGAGCATCATTTCTCTACATCTGTGTGCTGACAGAGAACCGAGGAGAGGATTTCATCCCCACTTCCACTTCTCCTGAGTTGTTAGCATTTATTTTTTTGGCTCTACAGCACAGCATTCATATACACACAAAATGCGCCCTATTCCGGCACACATGCACTGACGCATAAAGCTGCATTCACAAATGTTGAGTACTGTTTGAAACAACATTTATACTGTAAATGCCAGCTGGTGATATAACACTACATTAAAAGTATAAAAATGTAAACACCAGACAGGTTTTCTGTGCATGTTGCTAACTGTGAATTGACAAAGCATATTTAGGAATATGCTGAGACTTAGTTGCTACCACATGGTTAAGACCAGACACAATCTATTATCTAAAAGACAAAAGAATGATCATGAGTGTCCTTGATGCACAAATGTCACAGTTTATCACAGAGTACAGGGGTAGTGAGATTATTTACACAGACAGAGTGGAGTATGGTTTAAAAAGGCATTCACTGTACTGAAAGCTGTGTTTATCTCTCTCTTCCCTCTGTCACACATCTCCACAATAATTAGATGGCTAATGAAGGGCCTTCTGTCTCCCTCGAGTGCCTCGTCTCACCCTCACACACACACACATATTCCCAGAGGAGACAAAGATTTATCTGCGCTGGGTGTGAGGGTGTCACATCCGGATTCAAATGAATGGAGGTTTGAGCCACACGAAGCAGGAGAATGATTCTCACTGGTGTAGTTCGCTGCCCAACGACAGGCATTTTTAGTCGACTAACAGGGACGTGACACAGGAAATGTTGTCTGGTAGTTTGCTGGCGTAACCTCAGCTGTCCATCATTCACAGTATCTCAACTGAAGCTGCAGAATATAAACTGCAGAGCTGTGTGGTTTCACTTACTGGAAACATTTTCCTGGGTATAATCATATGTCCTTGATGATGTTCCACTACATTTAATGATGTGTTGGATAGAAATACACCCGTATTTTATATTTCAGTGATTGTATTTAACTCTGACCATACTGAACTGTTAAACTTGCCTCTTGTACACTAGACTCGTTACATAACTTCTATTTACTGTGTACTGTACAGTATCACATCCTCATCATCACATTTGTTCCTTAAAAATCACGATTCTCCTTAACTAAACTGCAAACATGATTAAGTTTTAGTAACGAAAGTAGTCAGCGGATGGATTATGCTCTGATGCAACATATTTTTTGAATGAATGAAACTATTTAAAATAATTATATTAATAATGAACAACTCTCAAACCCTCATTGAATCTAAATGCTGCCTCACCGCACCGTGGGACAACCTGAAAAAGAGCCAGAAGATGTGGGAGGCTGCACTGGTTCATGCACTGAAAGCACGTCAGAGACGTAGGCTCCTACAAGACCATGAAGCGCTTTTAAAAAGAAAAGAATTGTAAAATCAATACAGAAACTGACAGAAAACCTGTGTAATGACTTTAAAAGAGGTGTAATGTGTTCTCTCTTTCTGGCCCTGGTTTACCCTCAGGCAGGAGAGTCCTGAAACCTTTTCTCACTGATCAGATCGGAGAGCATCACAATTCTGCTGGAATGAAAAGTGAGCATCAGAGCCTCTGTGTCACTCTGAGAGAAAATGAGCTGGAGTCTAGATATGGAAAACATGAGTATACTTGACTTTTGTGTTAGTGTCTCGATTCTCGAAGAACACTGCTGATTTTTTTATTGACAGTTTACATGCAAAGATTCATGGCATGTCGGCTTCTACTCTAATCGCTAATGTTGGCAAATCTGCCTGACTAATAATGTTACCAAGTAGTTTGGAAGCAGTGTCCGTGTTATTTCTTTGACGTTACCACCAATAAGCATTAGACTGAGTGTTCTGACGAGCTGTGAGGCCTTGTCGAAAAGTGCAACTATAGTATAGATGCTAACTCTGCCTTTATTTTTCACTCTGTCTTTGCCTATTTTACTCATATTCCATCCATGAAGTGCAGAACAGACTGTGGAACGTAATGTCTGATCCAGAAACTCTGAGCAGTGCTGGGAGTGAAAGACAGATGCCAAACCTGCTACTTCTGCTGTCCACTCCAAAAGCATCAAGTCATGACCGTCCAGCCATTCTTGTCATGTTGTACATCCTATAGGTTTGGAGGAAACAAAGAGTCGCAACATGAGGCACGAGGACAGCGAAACCAGAACCATCTTCCTTCCAGAAATCTAGTTTGGATTCTCTGTAGCTCCCACGGTTGCCTGTGATTGTTAATACACATGAACTGCTGACTTGGGCATTAGAAGCCAGCAGGGTTAAGCTTCTCTTTAGCCTAGTGTTGTTAAGATTGGAGGTGAGGTTGTAAATTATTGAGTGAGATGTTGCGGGTTAAAGTGTGAGTGCAGAGTCAGCGTATTGCAGGTGTAGTCTGTGATCAGTGCTGAATGGGTAAAGAAGGAGTGGAAGTGGTTCTCGTACATTATTGATAGAAGGCACCTACTTGTTAAACACAGACGTGGGAGACACACCTGCTCTGAACCAGAAACGCTCCTCCACTTTATGCAACTCAGGTTCTCCTACGCAGACGTTCACCTTAGTATAATACACTTGGATCGCCCCTGTGCATCCTGTGCATTGGTGAACTAATCAAAAGCTGCAGCTCATAATTTGATATGTGCTTCCAAGTTTCCTGTTAAATGTTATCCCCTTGGTGTCAACTGATGTGCAGCACATCAACAAGGCTCACGCCTGGTGATCTGGGGACAAAATAAAAAGGACATGTTTTGGAGCGATAACCTTCACTGTGCTCATTTCCTCAAGTTTTAGCAAGATTCCATTAGTCCCCATCAAACCAAACCCATTACATCCACTGGGCTTGTTTCTGAGGCCGTCATTACTGTAGAACAGTGACGCTACATTAGAGCTCTCGAAGCTTTTTCTCTCCCTTGTCATTAACATCATGGAAGCCAATTGATATGCTTGCATGGTTGTAATCCTCCCAGCTCTTCGGAGAATTCCGTGGAAAAACAAATTAAGGGTTGAAGTCTGACTGCATGCAAGTGGAAAATCAGGTGATAATGCTCCAGTTCTTTTTTTTTCCTCTACTTCTTCCGCCATTCCTTCCTACCCCCCTCCTAATTTTCCCCATAGCTTTCTCACTCCTTCCTTTTCTTTCTTCTTCTCTTCCTGTTCTCCAGCCTCAGCCTCACCTTCCTCTTCTCTTGACCCTCATTCTCTCCCTTCTCATCCTTCTCTTCTTCCTTATCTCCCTCTTTGTCTTGCTTTCAGTAACTCTCCTCCTGGTTTTCTCCCCTTGCTATCAACCACTTCTCCCTTGCATACGTATGTTTCTCTCTATCTCAGCAACCACCTTCCTGCCACGATGCTTCTTCAGTCGTGGGAGACAAAGAGAAAGATGGTATCATGCAGAGCTGACTGATCCAGCTCTGACACATGAAGACAAACAGTAGGAGAGAGACATGGACACTTGAAGTCTTCTGGGGGAGCGATAATCTCTACTCCTTGTACAGTACAGTATATCCTCCTCAGCTTCTCCCTCCCCTCTCTGTCATTCCACCTCTCTCTCTCTCCCTCTGTCTTTGTATTCGAGGCACGCTGCATTCAGCAGGTGGAGCAATAGCTTTGCTGCTGCCACCTCTCAACCCTTCTCTCCCAGACAGCCATCGATTTCCCATTGATCCCTCCATCAAGGGAGGAGGGAGGGAGTTGAGTGGGAGTTGTGCTGGCACAGGGAGGGGGGCAACAAATACATATTTGTACTTTAGTCCTTATAGGGTATTTATTATAATTACTAATCCTCTTCAGTCCTAACACTACAATGACAAATGTTTGTAGACAAAGATAATGACGCACACGAGGACGGGTTTGAATCTCCACTCTTCTGGTGTCAGTATTTCCACCTGAACCTGGCTGCAGGGATGTGCTTCCATTTGGACTCGAGCATTATTAAGGATCAGCTCCGGTTCAGTATTCCTCTGAATTTCATCCACGGTGAATGATTTGAATTTTTTGTGCTCTCAGTCTAGCAAAGAGGAAAGCAGGTGTGGAGGTCACAGTATTGGTTGTGTGGTGGATGCACATCTTCTGTCACATACCTGATATTAAATTATACCTTTGTATTTTAATCAACCTTTCCATCCCATCTTCTTTATCCAACACTATCTGTACTTTAACCACTGTATTGACATCACAATATTACCTGAACTCTAACAAAACTATCGTCACGTGTAGATATTGTAGAAAAAGTGAACTCGGCATCGAAAGTTCTGGCACTGAATGAAACAGGATGTTTTTCAGAATTGCCCAGTATTGATGTTCTTGTCTGGCTCACAGCCTGTGCTCTAGCTCATCACAGAGGTGTTGGATGGGGTCGAGGTCGGGGTTCTGTGGGGGCAAGTCAAGTTTTTCCACAGTAAATTGTGAAAAAAAAA
Source organism: Sandelia bainsii (assembly GCA_032362345.1). Classification (NCBI taxonomy): domain Eukaryota; kingdom Metazoa; phylum Chordata; class Actinopteri; order Anabantiformes; family Anabantidae; genus Sandelia; species Sandelia bainsii. Next base: position 26,957,632 of record JAUMHL010000025.1, on the reverse strand, counting down.
TCTAGAACTCATTGTGCATGGAGGCAAGACTGTCTCTAAATATAACATCATTTTCTTTGAAGACAGGATTTCTAGAAGTGTCCTTGACCTTCCAAACTGTAAATGACGGGGTGTCCACTCGAAGGAAAAGGGGCAGCATCATTCAGCGAACCATCACTGGGACTCTCTCTCCTGTTGGTTTTATTCTTTCCTGCCATCATACTGGTTCATGCATGTTTCCATCTATTAGATTAGCAAAAACATTTTGACTCTGTTTTCACACAAACTTCACACCGAGCTGGGTAGTAAAGTCGAAGTTCTTCCTGCACAAAAACTCCACGTAGCAGCAGAGTGGATTTAAATTAAAGGAGCAATTATATTACTGAGCAGAGCAGGTAAAATTAAAATCACCACCCCGCCGCTACACACGCAAATGCACTGTGGCTTGGGTTGAACACATTGGAACATGGGGCCCACTCCGATGATTAGGTGCCTTTTATTGGATTCAGGTTGGGCTCTGCACTGTTTGGTTTGTGTTTGTGTGTTTTGCTGCAAAGCAAGTTGTGCTTGGACGACAGTGTTCGTATTATAGACTCTGGCAAAAACAAACGAACACTATCAGTTAAAGTTTGCATGTACTGTATGTACCAAGAGACTGCATCACTGTGGCAACAGAGGAATTAAAAGTGGAACGATCAATGGCTTACAGAGAGGAACTTCCATCATGTCAACAGTATTTAAATGGAATTTTCCACAGATTTCTCCCTGATGTTAAATGAGCTGTGGGAACAATACAGACAATGAGCAGCAACATTAAAATTCTGATCATGAAACCATGACAAAGACACTCAGAGCAAAACATTCAGCCACAGAACAGAAGAGTAAGCATGCAGAAAGTACTGACAGAACTCTTCTCGCTCTGCTCTTGGCACCACGCTGTGTCTATAATGAAGTCTTATAGCTGATATTGACTGGATATAAGGCAGCGCCTGCTCTGTTTGTAGCTTTTCTTCTGTTTTGGCTCATTTTGTTTTATACTTTCTGAACTTTCTGACTCTCATTAGTTTTTTTTTCTTTCATCTTTCCTGTGCTGTTAATTAATTTTTAAAGTTAGGTCCAGCATCCAGGTGAAGACAGAATTTCAGGTTAACACTCTCTTCTTTTAGACCAAGAAATGCAACAACATATGTTCTTTTAAAAACTTTTTTTGTACATTTCTGTCAGTGTGTGAAAATCTACATAATCAACAGGGACAAACTTCTTAAATCAGTTGTTGTAGTTGTCACTTATGTTAATGAATAGTGTAATAGGTGGTCTAAGAATTAAACATGTTTGCTGTTAAGAGACAAAAACTAATGGAAGTCATCAGAGAAAACTGCACTGACGAGCACTGAAAACAAACCTACAGGGTCACGTCAGGTAGATCAGCCTCATCATAATGTTTCCTGTATACAGTACTAATCCTGGCCACGTTTAGCTCCTGTTGTTCCTGTCACACAGAATATTACATCACACTTGGATCAGTGTTACAAACCTGCAGCTGTCACTCACACAAAGATTCCCTCCTCCTCTGACTGTGTGTGTGTGTGTGTGTGTGTGTGTGTGTGTGTGTACAGTGATGTCTGTATATTCTGTCTATTTCTCTATTACAGCCCACGCACATTCACACATGACTGTCATGTTTGTTTCACAATAATACTACACCCACAGGGTCAGCTGGGGGAAGCACCAGGTTCCTGCCCTGTGGGCGTGTGTGTGAGGCTGCATATGTGAGCACATGTGAATTTCTGTGTCCCAGTAGAAAAAGGGTGGGTGGCTGTGTGTGCAGTTATGTTAAACACGTCTTCACGTGTTCCTGCATGTTTAAATGTGTCTATGCTCAAATGTCCCTGTGACTCTTTAAATATTTTGGGTCAGAAAAGTTTAATTCTGTTAAAAAAAAGATTAAAAAAACTATAAACTATAAATCCAAGTAGCTCAGTTAGAAAAGCATAAATTACAGACACAGAGCACATGAAAATCAAGTCATTGAATTGATTGAATTTAACCACTTTTTTTTTCACAGCGGGCTTCTAAACGATGTCATCAAGGCGGGGGAGGGACAACAACCTGTCAATCGCTGCCACTGTACTCTATGAATGTCCAAGTATGTGGAGGTGAGGGTTTGAAATTCTCTCTAAAGCTTCTTTTTTTTAACAAAGTGCGACACTGTGACTGGCTTCCAGGGGAAATAATTTGAAAACGTGTTCTTTTATCTCGATATTGACATGGTTATCACGTTACCCTTTATTTTTCTTTTTTGGCAATTTACCTTTATTAGCAAAGTGACTATAGAGTCAGGAGAGTCATTATCCTGGTGATTGAACCATGGACACTGCAGTTACATGTCATTCACCCTCAGGCACATGTTGAGAGGGGGGCTCTGGGAGCCCAAGCCCTTCCCCTAATTAAAGTTGTCCCTCTCGACATGAACTAACTCTCTGGGATTCTTGCCATTTCTCCTGTTACTGATCCCTCAACTCTGTTGACATATCAACATTTGTATAAATTCACTGCAGTACAGTAAAACAAGTAACTGATATTTTTTAATGAGCTATAAAATATTTTATCCATTTCCCACAAACATGTGCAGCAAGGTGAAAAACAAGAACTGTACGTTATTTCATTCATCTTCTATTCACAATTCATCAGCCTATCAGGGAGATAATCACAGGTATGTGTAGTTTTATTAATAAATACATATTACATACGTAACCTTGACCCTATAAGGTTACTGGGTTGGTCTCATAAAGCTTTGAACCAAATTACCAAAAAGAGATTATTAATAGAACTATTAACTATTCCGGATAATCAGCAAAGTTATTTTAGGACTACAATTAAAACCACTGGCAGTCAGTCATTAATGTCATCAGTCAGTGTAACCTGTGGTTTTCCTAAATTGCACAAGTATCAGTCTGATAAGTGTTTCTTCCTGGATGAGTCATAATTTACCACCATTGTTTCTAAAATCTTTACTCACAGGTGTCGTTACAATTATCAAGTCTTACATAAGTGATGTCTCCCACGGCCTGCTGCAGAAACGTGTGTGTGTGTGTGTAGCTGCATGATAGGCTGCATGTGAAGTGTGTCCACATTTGGGAAAAAAGAAAAAGAGAAGGTAACTGTGACCTTCAGCAGATACATATATTAAGTGGTTTTCACATTTGATGTTATTTCAGCCCTGTCTCCTAAAAATTACGTTCGTATAGGACGAAACTGCAATCCTGATTACGTAAAATGACACCAAAACACGATCTCTTTCCTCAGTACTTTTATTGCCTAAACCCAACCTCACAGGGGACTTTGGTCTCGAACTCGGGTCTCCGGCATGTCAGTCC